>JAKSZU010000020.1:9380007-9897507 GCA_026018925.1 Tupaia tana
GAGACTTCCTGAATGGGTTGGAAATCCGTAAAAGGAGCATTAAACAGGCAAGAATGTAAAACCCTACCTTCTAGATAGAAGGAATAGTATAAACCACATGTAGGAAGTTTAGGAGATAGAGAGAAAATGCTTAGGACATCTGAGGAAGTGAAAGAATGTAATGAGATGAGGCTACGGAAGAAGCCAGGGCCCTGTACACACAAGAGCTTCTTTTTTTTTTTTTTTTTTTTTTTTTTTTTTTTTTTTTTTTTTTTTTTTTTTGAGAGGTTTTTACTATAGGGTGCATGCGTTCGCCAGAGAGAGAGAGAGACAGAAAGCGAGAAATCATCCCTGCAGTGGGGATGGCCACGTCGCAATCCCTTCTCCTCCATTCTCCTCTCAGGATCTTGGGCATACACACAAACATGCCCGGCATGAGTTTAAGCCACCGGGTCCAGGACTCAAATTGCAGTTGACTACATGGGAGTCCAGCGACATAGCCATTACACCAACTGCTGGTCCACCCCACAGGAGCTTTGATGTGATGCTTGGCAAGTGGTTTCATTTTTATGTCATTATCAATGAAACATCATTAGATGATTTGAGCTAAGAATGTGGGGGATAAATTCAACTTTACAAGCTGAGTGATGTATAGTGATGAAATGTATAAAATAAAATTTAAAAAATATATAAAAAGAATGTGGCATGATTTGATTTGTGGTTTACAAATGAGGATGATAGATGGTTTATGACCATTAGTCTGGCTAAAATGGAGAATGGATTTTAAGGGAGCCATCTGCATTTAGGACCATTGGTAAGTCTGTTACCAAAACTGAGAGAAAAGACAGAAGTGATCTACATAGGGACTGACTATGCACATGACTATGCACATGAAGAAGTGTATACAAAGGAATTAAATTTAATGTGATTTGCAGAGTCATTGTGGGAAGTGAGGGAGATGGGGAAGTCAAGGATAACTACTTTTGGTTTAGGCAAAATGTTCATGGAGGTGAGATTAAGTGAATGGTATGAAATGGTGCACTTTTGGAAGGTGAAAACATAATGTCAGTTGGGACATCCAATATTTGATATTATTTGGGTCATATGGATAAAAATTCAATAGCAATGTCAGAAATATAATAGAGCTTTCTAGGTTTCGCTTCATGATTGATCCCAACGACTAAGAAAAACTGAGAAGCCCAATAACTAAGAGAAGAGCAGAGAATAAAACCTGAAAAGGAAATTGAGAAGAAATGGTCAGATGTTTAAGTATATAATACAAGACAGTATAGCGTAGAATCCAAGCAAAGCAGGTGCCATATTTGGTAGGCAAAATAATGGCCCCCACTAAATGTCCGCATACTGTAATACCGTATGCGACTAAAGAAACCTCACAGATATGATTAAGTTAAGTACCTTGAGGTGGGAGGGTTACCCCAGACTATCTAGATGGGCTCCATGAAATGACAATGGTCCTTGGAAGAAAGAATCAGGAAGCTCAGAGTCAGAGATCTGATGATGGAAACAGAGGTGAGGAGGAGACAGAGAAAGAGTGTGAGCGAGGTGCCAAGGAGTGCAATGACCTCTAGAGGACAGAGAAGGCCAGTAAGTGGATTCTCCTCAGGAAAGAAGGACCGCCATCCTACCAATTCATTTCAGGCTTCGGATCCCAGGACTGTAAAATAAAAAACTTGTGCTCTTTTAAACCACAAGTTTTGTGATAATTTGTTACATAAGCAGTAGAAAACTTGCACACTCTATGAGTTAAATTGAACAGCACAATTTATTGATGATCTTTAAAAGACAAGCAATCTTTTGAGAAAAAGTTCTGAGACTATGATATTTTGATTTGAAAATGACTGTTTTGGATCCTCTTTTGTTTATATCTTTCTAATGTTTTTCTGGTTGCTGATTTCTTCAGGTCCGCATCTGGGATATACGAAGCAAAAAGAAAACCAAAGAAACTGACCATTGTGTTATTTCTTTATTTTATTATTTATTATCATCATAATCTTGTTTATATTACATTGAATCACATATAACTTTACAGTATATTACATTTCTTTTTCCAGAAGGAATACCATGCATGTTAGTCAATACAGATACATTAAAATCCCCATTTCATCATCCAATAGCTTTTCATTATTTTTCCTGATTATTATTATTATTATTATTATTATTATTATTATTTTGGAGAGGTTTTCGCTATAGGGCGCGTGCACTTGCCAGACAGACAGAGACAGACAGAAAGCGAGAAATCACCCCCCAGGGGGGATGGCCACATCGCAATCCTTTCTCCATTCTCCTCTCGGGATCTTGGGCATGCATGTACACATGCCCAGCGTGAGTTTTAAGCCACCGGGTCCGGGACGCAAACCACGGTCGACTACGTGGGAGTCCAGCGACATAGCCATTACGTTAACTGCTGGTCACTCCAATTATTTTTTTAAACAGTCGATCATTATTTCTCATTTTACTTGTAAAAAGGCTTTACCCAACATGAAATACTTCACAGACCAATCCAGTTGAGAATACTATAGATATCATCATCAATAGGTGATAAACCGTACCTGTGTCCTACTAATGTCATGCTTATTTGTTCTCTTGCTATCTTCCTCTATACTCTTCTCTTCTCCCCCCACCCATTCAACACTGTCTTATCGTCATTAAGTATTTTCACTGCTTTTATGTCCTCCAATATTTTGTTCTCTACCATAGCGTGCAGATAGTCAGTATATATTAAGTGGATACATACAATATCTTTCTTTCATAGTCTAGCTTGCTTCACTCAGCAATAGATCCTCCATATCAATCAAATGCCAGGGTCTTGTTGTTTTTTATGGCTGAGTAGTATTCCATAGAGTATATGTGCCATACTTTTTCAATCCATTCATCAGTTTGTGGACATTTAGTTTGGTTCCATGTCTTGGCGATTGTGAATAATGCTGCAGTAAACAATGATGTGCAAGCACTTTTCCGATGAGCATTCTCCTGTCCTTTGGGTAGATACCCAGAAGTGGGATTGCTGGATCAAATGGCAGTTCTATTTGTAGGTCTTTGAGGAACTTCCATATTGTTCTCCACAGTGGCTGAACCAATTTACATTTCTACTGTATTATTTCTTAATCTCAAGGTTCCTAGCTAGTCTGTTTTCCTCTTTCCACCTTTCAGAATCTTTTGTTTGTTTTATATATGATGTTCAGCATTTTCAGTTATACTTAACAAGATAAATAAGAAAAAAGCTCCCAAATTAAATTTTTAACTTTTATTTCTCTAAATTTTTATTTATCTGTGTTTCTCATTTTTTTTTCTATTAGACAAAAATGAGTGTTTTAAATAAGAGTGTTTTAACAACACAAGGGCTTGACTGGAACTTTACAAGTCACATAGTCATCAATATACAAATTGAAATTCACTTCGCATGAACAAAATATATGAAACAAAAAATAGACTAATATAACAAATATCCTCAATTATACAGCATATTCAATTCATCAGCGACAAAATTTCTCAAATGAGATTTTTTTAAATGCATAGTACGTGGGATGCTTTTCAAAACACTTCCCAGCTGGGATGGCACAGGCAGAGAGTATCAAAGTGACTATCCAGCAGTCAGAAGTACTGGCTGCATGGCAGAGTAGTGTTTTCCAGCTCTGGTTCCAGAGACAAGTTAATGAAACAAGCAAACAAACAAAAAAACCCTAAGGACAGGTGTTGCATAGACAGCTACCTTTGGGAAATAGTGCTTACCATTTCCTACACTGGAAAATGCTTTTTAGAAGAAAATACCCTTCACTTCATTAGATCTAGACTTTTATTTCATCATGAAATTATATTTCATGAAAATCTGCCACCCAATACTAGAACATTTATTCAGCTTGTAAAATACCATTTGCAAATGCTCTCTCAAGTTCTTTTATGCTAAACTGTTAGCCTGCCAAGCTATTGCTTGTCCATTTTCTTTTTTACTAGTGGATAGTTTTTGCCACTCAAATAGAATTTATTCTGTAAAATAACTTATTCTATATTGTAGGGTGTTTAAGAAAACTGACACATCTAAAATTAAACCACATGAGACATGAACGCCTCTTCTGAACCTATGGATACATTCATTTGCTAGATACGTATAAACATTAAATAAAAGCAGCATATTAGAAAAAGTAGAAAGGAATCGATTCAGAGCTAAAATCACAATCAGATTTTCTGCAGTGTCATCCTTTATCAATTGGTAGAAGCTCTTACTGACAATTCTGCAGCTGGATTTTGGATCAGAGGGAAACCACAAAGCTCAACTGCTGAAAATATGATGTGATCTCAGAAATGAATAAATGAAGACCTGTAGGCCAAGCACTTTGTGCGTCTTCTACTGAGTAAGGTATAATGAGAATTATACGATACGTCAATCTAATGCTTCTTTCATATCTGAGGTGATGTTTTGTTTTAGGGAAGAAAATGAAATTTAGAAGCTTTCTCAATCCCTCTGCTGTTGGGGCTGAGATGAGAACCTATTTCTGCTTCACAATAAAATCTATTCTTCTTTTACAATAATACATTGCAGCATTTAGAGGACTCATGAAAGGAAGTTAACCAAAGATGTGTAATGAAATACCTTTAGGAGTAATTACAATGAAGAAGAACATTTCCAAATTAAAAATAATAATTATATGCAATCTAATCTTATTGCTGAGCACAGAGTGTAGTCAATTTATTCCTATCATTTTCAATATAATTTTATTACACATTATAAAAATAAGTAGTAAAAGATTATTTGTTATAAAAATGTTTCATTTCTATATGGTCTAGGATTTAAATATTCAAATTAATTATAAGTGAATGAAATGTCTTCATAGGTGTTAATAAAATGAATTTTTGAACAAAAAATGAGAGAGAAATACCAGGTAGTGGTACTATACAAAGAATGCCACACAAAGTGGTAGGCCTGCATGTTCTGAGTTGGGAAGTAGGCAGAAAATAGCTAGGAAATAAACATGACCAAGGAAAAAGGGGAAACTTTAACTGACTTCACTGTTTGAAACCACGTGAAGAACGGTCTTCTTGTGCTTAGAAGGTGGCTGAAAAACTGCAGCAGAGAGTTGAATGAATAGCTGATGTGAAGCTACCAACTTGAGGAGGCAGTACATAGTTTCAGATATGGAGTCTAAGCCAAGCCACTAGCTAGAAAGGCTACATGGTCTTTGAAACTCCCCAAAAGCCCTCATAGCAAAAACTCTGAATTACTGCTATCAGATTTCTTTCTAGAATAGTACTGAGAAGCAACTACAGAATCCCCAATCAATAAGGACAAAAGCAAAGAGATAAACAGATGCAACACGCACACATGCACAGTATCTCGTTGAAGAGGATGCAAAAAAAAAAAAAAAAAAACCTTCAGGTACATGGAGATAACACCAGAAATAGGCAAAAATCTAACCAAATAAAAGCAATCAAAAACCAAATATTAGGGTACTTCAAAAAGTTTGTGGGAATGAAATTAAAATACAAATTTTGGGACCTGCAGATGGCATAGCTATTGTGTGGCTGGACTCTCATGTAGTTGACCACGGTTCAAGTCCTGGACCCAGAGGCTTAAAACTCATGCTGGGTAAGTGTCTGTGTGTGTGTGTTCACAAGATACCAAGAGAAAAATGGAGAAGAAAGGATTGCAGCATGGCCATCCCTCCTGGGAAATGAGTTCTTGATTTCTGTCTCTCTGGTGAGCACACTTTCCCTATAGTAAAAATCTCTCTCTAAAAAAACAAAAAGCAAAAACAAAAAACAAACAAACAAACAGAGAACACAAAGAGGTAGAAATAAAATTAAGCCAATCATCAATTTTGTAAATAGCACAACTCTCATCTCAGAGTGTGAGGGTCCTATGACTGGCAAGTGTAGGAGATTGAATTCTCTGAGAGGTTCTCCTAAAAAAAAATCAACTGGGGAATGGGTCACATAGTTCTTAATGCTTACCTTCCAGGAAGCAAGAAAATCTATCATCCTTCCCTCAGGAGGATTTAACTGTGAGTTGAA
Source organism: Tupaia tana (assembly GCA_026018925.1). NCBI lineage: Eukaryota > Metazoa > Chordata > Mammalia > Scandentia > Tupaiidae > Tupaia > Tupaia tana. The sequence goes on from JAKSZU010000020.1 coordinate 9,386,014, forward strand.
TGGGTAAGCAGTCTGCCTCTATGTCTTGCTCTTTCATATAGAGAAAAAAAAAGGAACTAGCAGGTAGCATGGTGGTTAAGGCACTGGACACCCACATGGTCAACTGTGGTTCAAGTCCCAGACTCAGCAACTTGAAAATCATACTGGTACATATGTGTGTGTGTCCCAAAATCCCTAGTGGAGAGGAGACTTTAGCATGGCAATCCTCCCTGAGGGGATCATTTCTCACTTCCTGCTCCCTGTTTCTTTTTTTTTCTTTCTTTCTTTTTTTTTTTTTTTTGAGATGTTTTTGCTATAGGGTGCGTGTGCTCGCCAGACAGACAGAGAGAGACAGAGAGACAGAAAGCGAGAAATCACCCCCCAGGGGGGATGGCCACACTGCAATCCCTTCTCCTCCATTCTCCTCTTGGGATCTTAGGCACGCACGCACACGCGCCCGGCGTGAGTTTTAAGCCACCGGGTCAGGGACGCGAACCGTGGTCGACTACGTGGGAGTCCAGTGACATAGCCATTATGCTAACTGGTGGTCCCTCTGCTTCCTGTTTCTGGTGAGCACACATACCCTATAGGAAAAAAAATAAAAAATAAAAAAAGAGAGAGGGAGAGAAAGAAACTTAAAAATAAAAGAAGAAAAAGATCCAAAACAAAGCTTCATTATGAGCAGAATGCTAGGAAAAGAAAAGGAGAAAATAAAATAGAAGCTTGCTAATAAACTTATACACTCAGGTAAAATTTACAAATTTATAAAAAGATAAAACTACAAACTACTAATCATGAAGAAGTGAAAAACTTCTAAAAGTATCAGTACCTAAAGAAAAAATAAATTATAATCTGAATGGTTTAACATGCATGTCCTAATCTACTTTCAATAACATCTCTCCAATTCTTACATAAAGTCTTACAGAAAATAGAGGAAAAAAGAGGGAAGAATATTATGTAAATACCTCAGGGATATCAATATAGCATTGATACATAGAGATGTGATAAAGATAGTTCAAAAAAAAAAAGAGGAGGTGGATAACACGACAGCGTCATACATCAACAGATAACTGTTTTGAGCAAAATCCCACCAATTCAAATTTTAAAATTGATAAAATGCATAATCTACTCAGGACAATTTAGAGTTATACCAAAAATCCAAGAATGATTTAACATTACACATAAAATTATAGGGAAGAAAAGCATATGATCATCTCAATTGATGCAGAAAAAACATTCGAGGAAAAAATAGACACAAATTTAAGATAAAATCTCTTAGCAAAATAAGATAAATAAACCTACTTTTAAATTTTTATTTATTTATTTGATTAATATACAAATTTACTTTAAGTTGATATGTGCCAAAAGCCTGTAGCAAATGTCATTGTTATTGTTAATAGCGAAATATTAGCCTTTATTTATATATTTAATTTTAGGTATTTGCCATAGGATATGTGCACTCACTGGAGAGAGACAGAGAGGGGGAAAGTGAGAAATCACCCTGCAAGGGGAAAGGTCACACAGCAGTCCCTCCTCTTCCAGTTTCCTCTTGGGATTTTGGGCACACGGGCACACACTCCTGGAGTGATTTTCAAGCCAACAGACACCTTAGCCACCACGCCACTGCTGGTCCCTAGAAGTATCTCTTTTAAAAACAGAAATTTAGCAATGATTCAATGTTTAGTTAAACATCCAACTAGTGGCATCATGTTAGAAAACAATGAGAGACTAAGGATGTGAAAGAAGGACAAAAAAAAACCTCCTTATTCTTAGATGATATAATTTTTAAAAAACTCAAAATAATTTACATAAAATTTATAGTAATTGACAGGATCAATGTGCAATAGTCCTTGTGTTTATATATCCCATTGATAGCAATTAGGAAGAAAGTTTTCTAAAACAGCATTTACAGCAACAATAAAGACTCTAAGGTCCTTAGGAATGTATCTACTATTTAAAAACCCATATGGATAAATAATATAATTATTAAAACACATTTCAGATGATAAACTAATGAAAATGCATGCCATATTGTTATTTTTTTTTTTGAGAGGTTTTTGCTATAGGGCGCATGCACTCGCCAGTCAGAGAGAGATAGACAGAGAGACAGAAAGCGAGAAATCACCCCCCAGGGAGGATGGCCATGCCGCAATCCCTTCTCCTCCACTCTCCTCTCGGGATCTTGGGCACGCACACACATGCGCCCGGCGTGAGTTTAAGCCACCGGGTCCGGGACTCGAACTGCGGTCGACTACATGGGAGTCCAGCAACATAGCCATTACACTAACTGCTGGTCCCAATGCCATATTGTTATTAAAGGGCCTTTTTTTTTTTTTCTTTTAGAGAGAGTTTTGCTCTAGGATGCCTGTGCTTGCTGGAGAGACAGAAAGCAAGAAATCCCACAGGGAGGATGGCCACTCCACAATCCTTTCTCCATTTTTCTCTTAGGATTTTGGGCATGCATGGACACGCAATCGCTATTAGTTTCAAGCCTCTGGGTCCAGGACTTTAAATGCGGTCTGCCATGTGGGAGTCCAGTACCTTAATCACTACGCCATCTGTTGGCCCCAAAGACCTATTTTTTTAATGTCAGTTCTTTCCCAATTGATCTAAAGAGTCAACAAAATTCTAACCAAGATCAACATAGGATTTTTTGCAAAATTTAGTAAGCTGGTTGAAAAATACTTACAGAAAAACAAAGAGCCATGTATATCCAAGGTACACTTAAAGAAAAAAAATAAGAAGGATAGATTTGCTCTCAGTAGAGTTTATAATAATGTGAAATAAATTAAGATAATATGATATGCATTAAGGGGGAAAAACTGCTCAATAGAATGGACTAGGGAGCCCATGAAAGGTCCCACATATGAATGGAAAATAAAAAGAGAGAGAGCTGGCATTGCAGATCACTGGTGATGAGGTTCTCTTCAATTAATGTTGATGGATTTCCACACCCAAATCAATTCATATGAATCTGTGACTTGAAACAAAAAGTCAACTTCATAGTGTTTATAAGAAAGCCTAAGGGAATAATACCTTCGTGGGTTATAATTCAAAGATAATTTTTAAGGCGTTATTTTTTTTTTTTTTTTTTTTTTTTTTTTTTTTTTTTAGAGACTTTTGCTTTAGGGCACATGTACTCGCCAGAGACACAGAAAGCAAAATATAATCCCCCGGAGACATGGCCTGGCCACAATTCCTTCTCCATTCTCCTCTTGGGGATCTTGTGCACATGTGCACACTTTCCCAGCATGAGTTTTTTTTGTTGTTTTTTGTTTGTTTGTTTGTTTGTTTGTTTTGGAGAGGTTTTCTCTATAGGGTGCGTGCGCTCGCCAGACAGAGAGAGACATAGAGACAGAAAGCGAGAAATCACCCCCCCCCCCCCCCCCCGGAGGAGGATGGTCACGCCGCAATCCCTTCTCCATTATCCTCTCTGGATCTTGGGCACGTACGCACACACGCCCGGCATGAGTTTTAAGCCACCGGGTCCAGGACGCGAACCGCAGTCGACTACGTGGGAGTCCAGAGACATAGCCATTACCAGCTAACTGCTGGTTCCCCCCAGCATGAGTTTTAAGCCACTGGGTCCAGAACCCTAACCACGGCTGACTACGTGGGAGTCCAGTGATGTAAACATTATGCCATCTGCTGGTCCCAGGCATTACGATCTTAACTATAAAAAAGTTAATATTCCATGTTACTTCTCAGTGAGATAAACAAATGTATATACTCTAAAGTTCGATTTAATCAATGTTTTTGTTGTTTCATTTCCAGGCAGATGGTTCATAGATCATAAGGAGCTGATATCAAAACATTTTTAATAATAAGTTAACTTGTAGAGAGAATAACTCCAAACTAATAAAGGTTCCATAAATATTTACTTTTTTTTTGAGAGATTTTCACTATAGGGCGCATGCGCTCGCCAGACAGAGAGAGACATAGAGACAGAAAGCGAGAAATCACCCCCCAGGGGGGATGGTCACGCCACAATCCCTTCTCCTCCATTCTCCTCTCGGGATCTTGGGCACGCACGCACACGCACCCGGCGTGAGTTTTAAGCCACCGGGTCCGGGACACGAACCGTGGTCGACTACGTGGGAGTCCAGCGACATAGCCATTACGCTAACTGCTGGTTCCCCATAAATATTTACTTTTTAGAGAAAAAGAAATTAACCTGAGTGACATATGTATAATAAGTATAGAAAAAACATTAAACTAGAATTTAATCCTTTGGTTTTTAAGTTGAATATTGCATCAAGTATGTATTTTCTTTCAAGGTCTTTTTTTTTTTTTTTCCTATGAGGTTCATGCACTTGCCAGAGAGAGAGAAAGGGAAAGTGAGAAAACATCCTCTGATAGATGGTAACACCCAAATCTTTTCTCTTCCATTCTCCTCTTGAGATTTGGGACATGCACACATACACGCCCAGAAGATTTGTCTAGCTACCAGGTCGGGACTCGGACAGCACTGTTGGCCATATGAGATCCAGCTTCCTTAACCACCACACCGTTGGACAGCCCTTTTTTCCTTCTCTGTGTGTTTTAAAGACAAGGCCTCACCATGTTGTGAAGCCTTCTGCTTCAGCCTCCCAAGTAGTTGGGGACTGCAGGTGCATGCCACATGCATGCACTTCTTTCAGGAAGGGCTTTGCCAGTTGCCCGTGCTGGCCCTGAAATCATGATTCAAGCCTAGCTTTTACAATCCTAAAAAAAAGCTACCTCTTAAAAAATCCATCTCGACCCCAAATAACTTTTCCAAAAAGCTAATGACTATAACAGAAAAACAATATAATAGGAAAAAAGTTATGTCTTCTTCCTTCTTCCACTGTATTCAAAGCATTTGTTCATTATCAGATATTATTACTATAGGATTTGGATCTTCTTCATTTATCAGTCCAGAAAATTTTGCCTATGTAGTTATCACATTGATTCAAAGCAAAGGACTCCCTTTAGTTTATAAAATTTTATTTCTGAGATTTTCAGAGCTGACTGACCATGATCATTAATACTGGGTAACCTAACATTAAGTCTCTAGAAACAAACACGGATAATATATGTTTTATAAGCTTCTGCAAGCATCCTCAGATTATACTGATTTACAACATAGTCAGAGGGGACATGTTGGAAACAGATGAATGTTATCTTGTTTCAAATGTGTGAGTCATTGACGACATATCCAGTTTCATAAGCATAGTCATTTGTAGAGTATATCTTATTTGCTAACTGCTTTTTAAATGGTCTTCCAATAATAGCAAATTGTCATGTAAATGCCCAAAGAGATGACTTTATGGATATTAATTTTCAACCTATTAGCTAAAAAAGAAAGGAACACATGCTAATCAATGGATTTCACTCAAAAAAAAGTGAGTTTTTTTTTGGTTTTCTGTTTTTGTGGGTTTTTTTGGAGAGGTTTTTGTGAAAAATCACCCTCCCCCCCCCCCCCCCCAGGGAGGATGGCCATACCACAATCCCTTCTCCTCCATCCTTCTCTCAGGATCTTGGGTATGCATGCACACGTGCCCGGCGTGAGTTTAAGCCGCTGGGTCTGGGACTCAAACCACAGTCGACTACATGGAAATCCAACAACATAACCATTATGCCAACTGCCGGTCCCTCAAAATAAAGTTTTTATAAACAATATTCTCAATCTAACGCACTCTGGTAACAGATCTCATGCGTGTTTCTTTGAAATTTTGTCATCTCATTACTTATACCAAAATCAATCTAAAAACATAAAGAGACAGCATTGATCTTTGGTCTAGATGTATTCACAAGTACCAAAACTAAAAGTAGCAAAGGGCAAATTAAAAACCATATAACTAATATTTCAAAATAGCTGTTGTTATATTGATTTCATTTGCAGTTTGTCTAATGATTTTCCAAATACTGAAAACCAAATGAAGTTGATGAATTGGGTCATTATTACACCCATAAAAGCTCCTGGAAACTATGCCCAGCTTAGTCATGTTTTATAAATGAAGCAGAAAAGTTAATCCGGCTTGATCTCTTCCCAACTAAAGTGCAGCTCCTCTAAGGCAGAACCTTTTCTTCTCTTCTTTCCCTTACAGTGTCTCACATCTGGTTGGCTCTGTGTACATATTATTAATTTTAAATAGATGAGCCAGTAGGTGGCACAGAGGTGAAGGCAGCTGGTACCCACACATGCAGCTATGAGGTTCAAATCTTGGACCCAGAAGCTTGAAAAATATGCTGGATGCATGCACATATGTGTCCAAAATCTCTAGAGGAAAATGGAGGAGAAAAGATTGTGGTGTGGTCATCACCCCAGGGTGTGTGTGGGGGGTGAGATTTATCACTTTCTCTCTCTCTTTATCTCTGTCTGTCTCTTTCTGGCAAATACACCTGTCATGTAGCTAAAAGAGAGAGAGAGAGAAAAGAAACAAAATTTAGACTGCTGTTAGGTTAAATTAGAACAGTGGATGGAATTGACTTAAGTATAGAACTATCTTTATACCCACTCCTCTATAGCAAATATGCTTTTTTTTTTTTTTTTTAAAAAAAAAAAAGTCTTTGTTTTCTTTTGGCTTTTGGTTTATTTGTTTGTTTGGTTTTGAAGAGGATTTTTGCTATAGGGCACATGCGCTCACAAGAAAGACAGAGAGAGACAGACAGAAAGCGAGAAATCACCCCACAGGGTGAATGGCCATGCCACAATCCCTCCTCCATTCTCCTCTCGGAATCTTCAGCACACATGCACACATGCCCAGCATGAGTTTAAGCCACCGGGCCCAGGACTCAAACCGTGGTCGACTACATGGGAGTCCAGCGACATAGCCACTATGCCAGCTGCTGCCCCCCCCCATAAAAAAGCCTTTGTAAATGCAAATATCTAGTCTTCCAGGGAACATATTGCCACCAAATATAATATTTCTGAGGTACTGTTTAAAACATCCAAAAATAACACACTAGAAACAATTTTTGTTTCTATTTCTAAGATGACTAAGCCAAAAGATTTTGATCAAATCGTTTGAGTTATTGGCCTTTCACAAAATAGTCACAGAGGCATGGTTTCATATTGAATAGATACTTTCAACTAAGGCTATTTGAAGTTTTGATTCCTTTTTGAGTTAAGTCACTTCTGTTTTAGGTTTTATCCTTTTTACTAAATAAGAACACTCTCCTCCTTCAAAAAGATTCATTGTTTTGTTTCGTTTGTTTCATATCTGCAGCAGGCCATTCTGAGTGAAATCTATTCTTGTAAGTCACTTTGGCTTTCAACAGAAGTTACTTGTGCTTAAGTAAATATAATCTAACACTAGCATTAGCTTCCCTAAAAGGCATCCCTTCTTTATAATCCTCCAAAGAAACATGGATACAGAAACAAGAACCTAGAGTCCTCAAAGAGATACTTTCTCCTGCCAGACTTATTCAAACATTATGAATTCTATAGATTTTTTTGTATCAATAGCTTTTTAAAAAAATTTCTCCATAAATAGGATGACAGTGGAAAGTATGCTGCTTCTGGGATTGCTTGGCATAAAATTCATTAGATTCTCGTCTGCATTCTTTCAGCATCATTTACAGCGATAAGAAAAACCAACAGCACCTCCAACAGCAAAGAAATGAACAGTGAGCTCTGGAATTCATCTCCTGTTTATTTTTTAAAAAGATGTGTATTTATTTCAATACAAGTTTGACAAGAAGCAGCAGCAGAAATTAGATCATTTCCTTGAATTTTCTGTGCCCAAACAGCCTTAAGGAGTTACCCTTTCATAGAAAGACATTAATGTGACCATTTTATTACACTTTAGCTAAGAAGCAATCTTTCCGAAATTCATACATGTGAAGGACAGTTTAAACAAAAACAGCTACCTTGAGGATTAATTTTTAAGAGTCAATTTTCATTATTACTTCAAGCATTAATGTTAGTTTTCATATATTGAAGACATTTAAGTATAATTAAATATTTATTGATGTAAAATTTATTAAATCACCCCTTACTAGATTATATTCAGTGACTATGTAAGATACATAGACATTTCAAATTTGAAGTGTCAATAGTAGCAAATGGCTTAGCACAATTGCCGGTTTTAATTTTCTATTGCTTAGACTGTTGTTTATAAAAATCCTTTTAATGCCATCACTTAACTAGTAAGAGAAATTAAAATAAGAAGAGAAATACACACATTAAAGATAACATATTTTGATCGTTAAGTACAAAATTTTTCACCTGAAGTTTGAGTCATTCAATTTGATAGCAGTTACCCCCAAGAAAATAAAGCAATGAAAAACAGAAAACTATTTTTAGAAAGAGAAAAAAGTCTATAATGTGAAGTTAGAAATTTCTAAACTACTGACTAGTTTCAGTGTCCTCAATATATCAATCATTGCAAGAAAATGTTTCAAATTACTTCTGACAAGAAACTAGTGAATACAGTCCATTTTCTATTATAATATACTCACAGACAAAGAAGTTCTGAAGGTATAATTTCAGGTAATTATTTATATTACAATATTTTTCAATTTTATAAAAGATTCATAGCAAGGTTATTTTAAATGTAAGCCTCACAGTGCATTAAGTATTAAAGATTATTTTCTGTTTTGTCATGCATCAGATAAAAAGCTGATAAGAACAACTGATAATTTATCAAAAGTAAAACCTAGAAACTTGGAAAATACAGACTTGTGGTTCAACTTTCAATTTTATGTACAAAGACAATTTTGCCCAGGGGCTTCTCTCTCTAAAATGTGTCAGCGTACACAAAATACAGAATACAATGAACTACTTCATTGTCCTCTGGGCTTAGTAATATAGACAAATATAAATGGACATTGTTTTCATCTAACAAAAAAGTCCTACAGAGTATCTACTATGTTCTCAGTACTGAATGGCAAAGGTATAAATGCAAAGGTAAATAAGATTTTGATGGCATTATTATAGTGCTTATGATTTAATGGGTGAAATGGGCAAATGACTAATAACACACAGACAATGGAAAAGAATTATATTTTGTATATGCTGTGAGAGACAAGTCAGGGAACACTTGATGAGAAAAGATTTTTAACCGGGTCTTAAAGGATCAGTTTTTAAGATATCACTATGAAGATACTTAAAGGTCAGAAGGTGGTCAAATGGAAAAAAAGGAAACTATCTTCATCAAAGGGAATAGCCAGCAGAAAGGCATGGTGGTATTTGAAAACATGTCCTGAATAGAGAACGGTGAATACATGTTCTCTGTGTGATTACAGACATCACGGAAGTTCTAAGGAAATAAACTGGGAAGTGGCATCAAAATAAACAAAGCTGGACAGAAGACAAAGTAGGTGAAGGCAGATTTTACTTAGGAATTAATGCAACAGGAAGAAAAAAGAGAGAGACCACTGAACTCCATTCCAAATATAAAAAAGACAACTGGGGGGAACCAGCAGTTAGTGTAATGGCTATGTCGCTGGACTCCCATGTAGTCGACCGCAGTTTGCGTCCCGGACCCGGTGGCTTAATACTCACGCCGGGCGCGTGTGCATGCGTGCCCAAGATCCCGAGAGGAGAATTGAGGAGAAGGGATTGTGGCGTGACCATCCCCTCTGGGGGGTGATTTCTCGCTTTCTGTCTCTATGTCTCTGTCTGTCTGGCGAGTGCACGCGCCCTATAGTGAAAAAACCTCTCAAAAAAAAAAAAAAAAAAAAAAAGACAACTGGGGATTTATAGCCAAAAATCATGGTGGGTATCAGTGGATGAAAAAGCATTAAGGGAAAACATCAGAACAAATAAAAAAAGTTGGGGAGATTCTGCCTAAACCAACTCAACAGGATTCCTGCTGAAGGCAGACCAAGGTGATCAGATACTGAGAGTGAAGGAGGAATTTGATCACATGGGTGGAAGACTCAGGAGGATTCTTTGTAAAACTGGACTAAGTGGCCCAAGACAGAGCTCAAGGGCAGTCCTAGTTAAGAGAGAGGACTCAGAGCAGCCTGACTAACTGGGAGTTTTTGTCATGGGTTGGAAACACCTTTTGAATGACCTTCATTGTTTAGAACATAGGAAGCCAGAAAATGTTTTGAACAAAAGGACAGTATATAAAATGTAGCTTTTTATTTTGTGAGACATATAAAACTGTTGAGGATAGACTAACTGAAGGACACTCTGCAGGCAGAGAGGTAGTACGTTTTGGTAATATTCCAGGAAGAGATGGTAAGGGCCTTTGACAGTGGGAAAGAAGAGAGGAGAGATTCTAAAGGCAGTTAAGAAGTGAAACTCCAAGGCTTGGTATCATTCAGATGCAATAGAAGAGAAGGAGTTAGAATGACACAATGTGTACACCTGAGCTATTGAGAGAAGGTACTGCTATTAAACAACATAGAAAATCTAAGAAGAGTGGCTACATCAGAAAAAATGAGGGGATGTTTGCTTTCATTTAGATAAAATACAATAGAATATAATATCCACCCAGAAAAAAACAGTAATTTAAGATAAGCTTACTAGTTTCATAGTTTTAGTCTTAGTCAGAAGTGGGGAAAGAGCAATTTAGTGACCCAACAATTAGCACTTTTATTTAAAAGAATTAGATCCAGGAGCCAGACATTGGTGCAGCAGGAAAACGCAATGCTCTGTGAGGCAGACCACATGGAAAGGTAGACAGCTTGTATCTGAAAGGATCCCAAAGTATGCAGGGCTCACGTGTGCCCCTGATCCAGGCCAGCAATCGGTTGTGGCATTGAGACCAGGGTGAAGGTGCTGTATCTCTGTCTCTCTGACTCGAAATAAACACTTATTTAAGAAAAAATATTAGGTATAAAATAATGGCTAACTATGTAAATAGAAATGATCAGATAAAGATATTGAAAGTGAATAAAGGGGACCAGCAGCTAGGGTAATGGCTATGTCGCTGGACTCCCATGTAGTTGACTATGGTTCAAGTCCTGGACCCGTGGCTTAAAACTCACACCGGGCGCGTGCGCGTGCGTGCCCAAGATCCCGAGAGGAGAATGGAGGAGAAGGGATTGCGGCATGGTCATCCCCCCTGGGGGGTGATTTCTCTCTTTCTGTCTCTCTGTCTCTCTCTGGCTGGCTGGCGAGTGCATGCGCCCTAGAGCAAAAACCTCTCCAAAAAAACAAAGAAGTGAATAAAGATGTAAAAATTAAAGAGAACTTCTAAAGAAAGAAGGGACCATAAGAAAAAATAGGCAGATATTTTTCAAAACCAATTATAATGTTTATGAATAAAAATTATTGTCATTTAAACTAAAAATCCAGTGCTATGTTAGAAAATAAATGTTAAACACAGCCAAACACAGTGTTAGTTATGAGTATTTAAGAATTGCCCAGGATGCAGGTCCAGGGATATGAAGAGATAAGAAAATAGTAAAGAGAAGGTAAGAGACAGGATGACACAAAATACACAAAAGTGGTGCACATCTAATGGAGTAACAAGAAGAGAGAATGAGGGAAGACGGAGAGGCAAACTGGAAAACTGTGCCTGGAAAATGTAAGCTATGGGCATGCTGTGCATGACCTCTGGTAAGGAGTCGTGGGTTACTTCTGGGGGCTGTGAGTGGCCCTGCTCACAGTCAGCCGGGCAACAAGGATCTCAAGTCCTACGAGTGAAAGGCACAAAACCATGACAACTGTCATGTGCATTTGGAAGAAAGTGTCAAGTCCAGAAAAGAGCAGTCTGGCCACTAACTTGTGGGCAGCCTTGTGCAACCCTGAGCAGATGACCCAGTTATGATACAACTGGACTCTGACTCACAGAAAGCAGGAGATAATAAATCAAAGGGTTCACAGTCATCGAAGAGAGAGAGAGGAAACTTTATAGTAAGGGAAAGAAGAGTGGTGAAATACTGTGGAGATCTTCAAATAGACGATCACTCAGGAAAGTTACTGGGGAAAAAAAAAGTAAGCTCTCTATGGGAAGAGCTGGATGTGGAAATGCCTCTAGGGAAACCTTGATGTATCTCAGTAAAGCCTACAGCTCATTCCAGAAGCTTCCCCAGGCATCTGGAGGCATATGGAACCCATATGGATTCAGCTTTAACCTTCTTAGTCACATCTCAGAGAAAGATCCCAGTGTCTAAAAGATTGTGCCAAAAAATCTGGCAAATGCCTTGACTGTTTATATACTTTTCACTTTGAAAATATTCTAAGGCCCTCTGACATAGGCTTTGACCAATGTTTATCAAAATGAATGATTATATATTAACACCAATTAAGCACCATGTTATTTGTTAGTTTTTTTTTTTTTTTTTATCCTCAATGTCTGATAATTCAAGTCATGTTTAATCATGCCCATTTACTCCAGGATGTGCTATATGTATCCTGATAAAGATACTGTAATACCCTTACAGAAAAACAATGCAGCTTCACCATGAAAACCAGCTTGCATAGGTATGTAATATGCTGCTGGTTTGTGAACTAGCTCCACATTTAAGCTCACTTGAAGCCACTCTGGAACTCTGTCTTTGTAACATAAAAGTAGGCCACAAAGATCTTCTAATACCAGAAATTGGAGTGAAAGTTGTCAGTCCACATCTGGGACGCACAGTAGCAATAGACGTAGGATCTTCTCATTCAATACTACTCACTTAGATTTGCTGCAAACCTCGCACAGACACATGCTGCACAGCAATCCAGATAAGAGCACAGCCTACTTTTCTATAAGAATATTAATGATAACTCTTTGACTAGTAAATGGCATTTTAAAACTATATTACAAATCAGAAGATATGTGTAATTATTTATAAAATCATTTAAGACGTAAGGAATCACACCATGGTAAATATCCAGTACCCAACCCTTCAGTTAAAGAAGATGACATCTTTTTCTTACTCTGATATAACTAAGAGCCTGAGAAGTGCCTTGTCTCCACATATATGGGACTGAGTCAATTAAAAGTGGTGACCGGGTTCAAAAACTGTGGCATATAGATACTATGGAATATTATTCAACTCTAAGAGACCATGAGACCCTATCATTTGATTCAAAGTGGATGAATACAGAAAACTCAATGTTGAGCAAAGTGAGCCAGACTTTGAAAGATACACTGTATGTATGTGTGTGTGTATATATATATGTATATATATATATATATATATATATATATATATATATATGTATATGTATATATACGTGTGTGTGTATGTATGTGTGTGTGTGTATATATATATATATATATATATATATATATATCCCCTCAATTTGTACCGAATATCTATACTCTACGGCAGAAATAGAAAGAGCTGAAGATATGATAGTAGAGAGATAGTATAGTTACCAGAGATTGTAAAGGAGGGGAGTGGGTAGTAGAAAGTACGTGTGAGGTACAAAGGTAAGAAACAATTAACAGACAGAAAAAGTAATGTTCTGTGTTGAAAAAAATATATAGTATACATCATGATGGGAATTTTATGTAAAATGTGAAATTAATCTAAAAATTTAAAAAGGAAACAAAAACTAAGACTCATGACAAAACACAGAAAGTTAAACATTTATTAAATCTGTGTATGTTTTCTAAAAATGTATCCAATGTTAATAAATATTGACATAATAATAATTCAAAAGAAAAAAAAAAGTGGCAGGAGGCCAGCAGGTGGTATAGTGCTTAACGCGCTGGACTCCCCCGTGGCTGACAGCAGTTGGAATTCTGGACCAAGCAGCTTGAAGCTAACACTGGGCACACATGCATGGGAGACTAAAATCCCAGAAGGGGAATGAAGGAGAAGGGATTATGGCATGGCCATCCCTCTGGGAGGGGATTTCTCACTTTCCCTCTTACTATCTCTCTGCCTCTGGCAAGCACTTGCACCCTATGGCAAAAACCTTGAAAAATTTAAAAAAGTGGTCGAGACCAGTGTAAACTCCAAAAAAGACAAAATGTGTCTGTTCTAACTTCATTTCTGACATCTAACTACTCTCTAGTTCCCATATCAGTTTATCTTTTGAACACAAGACTTCTAGCTACTCAGTGGACTAGCCCTCTTTGTTTTTGTGTAAATGTGGGTTAGAGATGCTTCCACCCACTCCAACTCAACTTCTCCATATCAGACAGACCTACCATCAGCCTCCATGTCTGTGGATTTTCCCCACACCCTATTGCACTTCATTCTCTAATCTCAGTTATATCAGACTGTAGCCATAACAACCAGAATAATGGTAAAATACTGGAAAATTCTAGGAGCAATAGAAACTCCACCCTAGTTTAACATAAAATGTCTAGGATAGGGGATATATTCATTTCCTATGGATACTGTATCATATTACCTCAATCATGATGCCTTAAAATGACAGAAATGTATTGCCTCTTAGTTCTGAACGTCAGAAATTGAAATTAAGATGTCTATAAGGCCATGCTGTCCTTTGAAGACTCCAAAGAATCTGCTCCTTGCTTCTTGCAACTTCTGGTCGATCCAAGCATTTATGGCTTGTGACCATATCACTTCATGGTCACATTTCCTCTTCTTCTTCCACAAAACTCCCTCTGCCTCTCAGCTATATGAATACATGTGACTGCATTTAGAACCCACCCAAATCATCCTGGATAAGACTTTGCTCTCAAGATCTCTAACTTAACCCTATCTTTTGCCATATCAAGAAATACTCAATTCTGGGATTAGGCCATAGACATACCTTTTTGGGAATCACCATTCAGTCTATTTGAGAAAATGATTACTTGAATGCCCAACGTGGAATCACTGATCTTCAAGATTCAAGCCAGACCCTGTGGACATACATAAATTTAGATAGAGCTACTGGACCTCCTTCTTGAACTTCCCAAGAGGATCTCCATAATCAATGACTGAAGCCAATTTCCCTCCATTGTAACTCTGTCATATCAGTGCCAGAACAGTACGATCTCTTACAATATTCAATAGATCTATTTTGTTTTGTTTTGTTTTGAATTTTTTTTCCAGGATAATCTCATTTTTCAAATACCTTTTCTGTCTGGCTTGACATTTAGTAAGATAAATATGAATTATGGGCCTCTTCACTGGGAAAAAAGGAGTCCATTTCTATATAATCATTATTACTAAAATAGTCATCGATTGATTTATTAAAGATACTAAATTTTTCTATTAGTGACAATGTCAGAAAAGGTATTTAACCTCTAGGTTTCCGTTTTCTCAGCTACTAAAACACGGAACTGGACTCAGCAGGTGGTGTTATGGTTACAGTGTTGGATTCTCACATGGCTGACTGCAAGTTCAAGTCTCGAACCTGGCAGCTTGACAGTCATATCAGGAATGTGTGCATGTGTGCCCAAAATTTCAGGAGAAGAATAGAGAATAGGTTGTGACATGGTACCCCTGTGGGGTGATTCCTCAGTTTTCCTCTCTCGCTGCCTCTCTCTCTCTTTCTCAAGCGAGCACAGGCAGCCTATGACAAAAACCTTAAAAGGGGAAAAAAAAAAAAAAAGAAATGGAACTATGTGTTTTGGTATGTAATAGGAAATATATAATAAATTAGTTTCTGAACAACAAAAAAAATGGTTAAAAATTAGCCACAATAATGAAAACCATAGAGTTTTGTGTTTAAGAATATATATGAAGAGAGCATATATTTTCAGATAACCAGACACAAAAATAAAACATCTTAAAAGCACCCAGAGAAAAAGAGACAAGTCATCTTCAAGCAAATGAAAACAGATGGTTAGAACACTGCTCATTAATAGTAATAAAGGGAGGAGGCAATGAATCTTTCAAGTGCTGAGTTCTCAAAATTCTATGCTTAGGTAAATTACAATTCAGAAGCAAAGCAAAAGAAAAGCATTTTTGGTATTAGAAAATTACCATTCACAAATGCATATTAAGGAAATGATTAGAAGACAATTCAGGAAAAGTTTAGAAATGTATGTTAATGAAGGAGTAGGAAGTAAGAAGCAACAGTAAACAGAGAAATCAGCAAGCACAAGTAAATCTCATCAAGTGATAATTGTCTAAAACACTAATAATTTTTAATAAGGGATAAAAAATTGGAACAAGGAAAACATAAAGAAATGTTCATGTATTTCTATGCATTAGAAAATGTTTGGTTTTTTTAGAGAGAGATTTTTGGTATAGGGTATGTGTGCTCACCAGAGAGACAGAGAAAGACAGAGAGACAGAAAGCGAGAAATCACGCCCGGGGGGATGGTCACACCGCAATCCCTTCTCCTCTAGTATCCTTTCAGGATCTTGGGCACCCATACACATCCTCGGGTGTGGGACTCGAACCATGGTCAACTATGTAGAAGTCTACTGACATTACCAGTATGCCATCTGCTGGCCCCATGTTAGAAATCTTTAAAGTAATATATATTTCTAGTATAATTCTCATGACAAATATAGGTGAAAGTTACTACTAATATTGCCACTAATAGATGGGAAAACCAGGACAAAATGCACTCAATGACTTGCTTAGGAAAGTACAGTAGGCAAATAGTAGTCTCAGGATTTGAATCTATAGTCTTCATCAATACCTGTCATGCCACTATTAGTAAGTAACATAGAAAAGAATTTTGAGATTACACATGCACCCACACAAAAAATATAGGCAATAACATGTAATATGGACAAGAATGACTTGAATCACTTGCCTTGTATCACTTTGGAAAAGATTAGAGAGCTTATTAAAGTTAAATTTTACTAAGATAAGTAGGCAATACAAGGTCTCGTCTATGTTGCTTGCAGAAAATGGGCAAGTATTATTGAGCAAATTAGAAGGTATGCCTACCTTATGACCCAACACTTTTACTCCTAGTTATGTATGAGAAATTATTGCACATCTGCACAAGGAGATACACACGAGTATATTCTAAGAAACAGTATAGGCAATAGAATAAAACTACAAACATAAACAATGTCTACTGAAAGAAGAATGGATAAAAATCTTTATATAATCAAATAATGCAAAATTATACAGTAGTGAAAGTACATAAACTATAGCTACCCATAATAATAAATATAATATGCAGTACATTAATATTAAATTAAGAAGTTTCACAATGCTAATACCATTTAGTTGAACTTAAAAGCAATTAAAATTAAGGCTGGGTCCACAGCCTAACGGTTAACAGAGCCAGATCCCAGGTACATATGTGTACATGTCCCCAATCCCCATTTATGGAAAACTGGAGAAGGAGCCGCAGTATAACTCATGCCGTTGAGGAGGTCCACTTGTGTGCTCGCTCTCTCTGGAAAGCACATACCATATGACCTTAATTAGTTTTTTTTATTTAAAATTAAATCTTTTAAATTAAAAATCACAGTTGAAATTAAATAAGTTCTTATTTAGGCACATACTCTTAGAATGAAACTACTGAAAAAAATCAAAAGACAAAACTGAGATAAGAAAACAATAGCAGGAGCATGTAAGTAAGTGGATGAAAGCTATTGTTCATCTTCTGTCTCTTCCGTAGTTCCATAAGTCAGCTGCACCTGCAGGTACCAGTGATGAGTGAGCAGCACTAGCCAACGATCCTGATTCCTTAAAACTCTAGGGGAGAATTGGGACCAGCAGGTGGCGTAGTGGTTAAGGTGCTGGACATTCCCACATAGCCAACCACAGTTCAGTTCGAGTCCCGGACCTGGTGGCTTGCTGTCTCACTTTCCCTCTCTCTCTCTCTCTCTCTGTGTCTCTCTCTGGTCAAATGAAAATAAATGAATGAATAAATAAATAAAATTAAATAAATATTTAAAAAAAAAAACTCTAGGGGAGAATGAATACCTTTTCTTCACCTACCCTAGGTTTACAGCTGAAGTCCCGACAGTGAAAGACAGAGTAGCAAGAGAAATGGATACCCATGTATTTAATATGTTTTATATGACACAGAAGCTTTAAAAAGAAATGAGGCCTGAAAAAAACAACAAAACCTAAGTGGTTTTTTTTTTTCTTTTTCATATATTTTCATATATACATTTAATTCCCATAAATCTTTATGACATACAATGTGGTTTTTCAAAGCAAGCATGCAGTGTGTGATAATCAAATCAAAGATGTTATTATAGATAGATAGAGATACAGATACAGATACAGATATAGATATAGATATAATTTTCCAACAAGAACTTTACATTCTTGTGTCAAATGTTTGTGCTAAGCCCCTCCCCCCTACCCTTACAACCCACCTTTCTTCCATAGGGTTGGTGGTTTCTGCACTTGTCTTCCCTTTTATTATGTTTTCAAGTCTTTCCCTTTCTGCCATACAGTGCAAACACATGGTGTATACGGAGGGAGGTGTACTATTTTCATCTTTCTTACACTGGTGTATTTCACTTAGCATGAAATCTTCTACACTGATCCACTTAGTATCAAATAACAGAATTTCAACTTTCTTTATGGCTGAGTAATATTTCATTGTGTATGTGTGTCACATTTTTTAAATCCAGCCATCAGTTTTGGGGCACTTAGGTTGATTTCATGACTTCACAATTGTTAGTTATCATGCAGTAAACATGGATGTGTAAGTCTTTCCAACTGAGTATTTTCTTGCCCTTTGTATAAATACTAAGGTTGGGATTACTGGGTCATATAGTACTTCTATTTGGAAATATTTGAGAAACTGCTATAGTTTTCCACAGTGGCTGTACCAATTTCTATTCTTGCCAGCAGTACAGAAGGATTCCCTTTCCACTACAGCCTCACGTGCACTTGTTCTTAGTTTTTTTGATTATAGTCATTCTGACTGGGGTCAAGTGATATTTCATTGTGTTGTTTTTTTTTTTTTTTTTTTTTTTTTTTTTTTTGAGAGGTTTTCACTATAGGGCGCGTGCACTCGCCAGACAGACAGAGAGAGACATAGAGACAGAAAGCGAGAATCATTGTGGTTTTGATTTGCCTTTCCATTATGATACGAGACAAACATTTCTTCATATGTTTTTGGCCATTGATACGTCTTCCTTTGAGAGTTGTCTATTCAGCTTATTGGCCCATTTTTAAATTGGATTGTTAACTTTTCTGCAGTTGAGTTGTTTAGGTTTCCTATATATTCTGTTTATTAAACTCTTACCTGAGGTATAGTTTGCAACTATTTTCTCTCGTTATGAACGTTGTTTCTTCCTAAGTGTTTTTTACAGCAGTGTTAATAAAGAGCTGATGGTCATAAAGAAATATGATAGGGCAAAAAGGGTATAAGCCAATGGTAATAAACAAAGGGAAAACATAGCAGACTTTGTTTGCTCTGATTCTCCTCTGTGATACTTTGACGTTAGAGATAAGGATGTTCATTTCTTCAAGTCTAGAGACAGCCCTTGTCAGCTGAGGGTCTTATGACCTACTTCAGGAGGGTTAGAAAATTCGTGCTAGGTTTTATGACTTGCTTCAGGGAGAAAGGATGAGGAAAAGTCAGAGAGATCTTATTTTTATAATTTTTTCAAATTCCTTCAGCGTAAAGTATTTCAAGATAGCATATTATGAATCTTATCTGATCAGTAAGTTACATTTTTTTCTTTACAGTTGACACACAAAAATGTAAGCCATGAGTAGTTGGCCATTTCTGTAGGGAATATCCATAGATATAATCAAAGAAAAATATTTTTTTTCTTTTTTTTTTTTGGAGACGTTTTTGCTATAGGGTGTGTGCACTTGCCAGAAAGACAGAGAGACACAGAGAGACAGAAAGCGAGAAATCACCCCCCAGGGGGGATGGCCATGCTGCAAGCCCTTCTCCTCCATTCTCCTCTCGGGATCTTGGGCACGCAGGCACGCACGCACACACACCCAGCGTGAGTTTAAGCCACTGGGTCTGGGACTCGAACCGCGGTCGACTACGTAGGAATCCAGCGACATAGCCACTACGCTAACTGCTGGTCCAAGAAAAATAATTTTTAAATGAGAGAATTCTGAGTCAGGTATTAAATAATGAATTTTCTCTTTATTCACTCAAGTGACTCTAGTAATCACTGGTGGAAGAAAAAGTAGTTTCCTGAGTTCAGTGACTAATTCTGCTATCAAACCACTCTGTGAGTTCATGGAAATAAAGGGATAATTGTACTTCATAGCTATACATTGTCTTTAACTGTGTACATTAATTCATAATCTTCACAATATCCCCATAAAGTTAGTGTAGCAATAAATCTTACCACTATTATTAAGCACCTAGTAAGTACTTAATAAAACAGCCATTGTTATTATAAATATTGGTATTATTCAGTATATTTAAGTATAGGAAAGTTAGCATCATATAATACACTAGAGCATCGGTTGTAAAATATCATTTAGCTTTAAAATTATCTTTCTTGTTACCATAAAGAATTCTGAAGCTCATTTTTATTCTAATTTCTCTGTTATGGAAAAAGTTAGAGAAATCTACAGTTATAAGAAAACTACCCAGGCAGTTCTAATACAAACGGTCCTCGGTCAATACTTTGAAAAATGTCATTTAGGAGGACCAAAGAATATGCCAACCAGTAGCCCAAGGAATTTTATATGGCCTGATATTCTTATAATCTAACATACACAAGCCAGGCATGTGTTTAGGCATTCAAACCTCTCACATTACAATCCGGGCTGATCTAAGAGAATAAGCATGGGTTCACCACAGGACCTAGCTCCAAATTTTAACCTCAATCTTAAAGCTTACAAAGAAATCCTATTCCATTTGGAAAAAACAGCTCTGAGAGGTTTATGCTTAGACTCTGTAATCCATTCAACACCGACTACTTAGCTCCTTTTCCAAGAATTTCAAAGTCTAATACAGAATCTAGTGCGGACATTATCGGAATAGTAAAGTTGAAGATCAAGCCTAATTTCCGATGCTACCTTATTTTTCTATCGGTAGTCATAATGGCTATATTTATGAGTAGATTAAAGTGGTTTCAAAAAGCATTTCTATTATTACCTCACAGTTAATTAAAAGTTATTTAATATAACTTTTAATACTGCCCAAATCCAGGAGAGAGTAAAATGAACCTCCAGATGCACTATCAAATTAATTCTGCCATTTTTTTCTCCTAATGTGTAAAATCCATACCCGTTCCCCTCAACTAATTTATTTTTAGTTTGATAAGAGTGTAACAGCTCAAAGCAAGGTTCTCATGGAGCCTATACCCAGATGCTGTCTGGTCTTTCTCACTCCTTCACTAGGGACCCATCCCAGAAATCCAGATGCACTATATCCTGGTCCTTACACATGGACCAAGTTACCACAAATGTTTTATATTATTTTGAACTTCCCTTGTTTCTTATTAAAAGTTGTTTTTGAAGGGGGAAGTAAACTGTGCAAAGGTGAGTTGATGTAGGATTTGAGTTTTGTTCTAACTTCATCAATTTCGATCCTTATTTTAAAATGTAGACTAAAAACAGAAGGGCCTGGGGACCAGTAGATGGCATAATGGCTATGTCACTGGACTACCATGTAGTCATCCATGGTTCGAGTCCCAGACCCAGTGGCTTAAACTCACGCCGGGCTCATGTGCATGTGTGCCCAAGATCCTGAGAGGAGAATGGAGGAGAAGGGATTGCGGCGTGGCCATCCCCCCCTGGGGGGTGATTTCTCACTTTCTGTCTCTCTGTCTCTCTGGAGAGCGCACCTGCCCTATAACAGAAATTTCTTCATAAAAAAAAAAAAAAAAAAAAAAAAAAAAAAAAAAGAAAGAAAAATAAAAGAAAAAGAAAGAAAGAAAGAAAAAGAAACAGAAGGGCCTGAACTTCCTGTTGAGCCTGAGGGTATAGGGCCAGTTATCAAAGTCGCACAGAGAGAAGGACATGAGCAGTTGTAAGCACCAGGTTACTAAAAGGTGAGAAAGCTGGATGAATCCCAGAATTCATTTCAGAAGGCAGTTTTCTCTTCAGAGAGTCAAAGATCTGGGAAAGGTGAGCACATTAGACCCACCTACCTAGAAGCAGCCTGTGAATCTTGTTCAATATCAAAAGGGTGATCTTATGTTTATTTACGTCTACCATCAAATAGTAACAATTCATTTCTATTATTCCTGCATAAGTTTTATTTATTTATTTATTTATAGGGAGGAGGGAGAAATAGGCATTTCTGAGAGGATCTTGCTATGTCGTGATCATTCTGCCCCAACCTTCCAGGCCTCTGAGACCACCACACCCAGATTGTTTTAGGTTGTCAGGAAACAGAGTCAGGCCTTCCATGTACTCCACTCTTGTGAGCAGAGCCCTCCCATTGAATCACTGTAGCAGGGCCTCCTGCACAATTCTGACTAGGATTCCCTTTCAAGTTCCAAAGCTATCCCAGTATAAATGATAAAGGACAGGGTCACTCTAAGTATAAGTGGTAATAGCTAGTACTTAAGTACTTAGTACAGCATACTAGTATGAGTTTTGTTTTGTATTGACTTAATTCTTCCTTTTCATGACCAACAATTTATTCATGTATATGCTTACATTATTTTCATTTTACATATGAGAAAACTGAAGCACCAAAAGGTTGAGTGACTTGCCCAAGATCACAGAGCTAAGAAAGTGAAGAAGCCTAGATGTCATCCCAGTAGTTAGCTCCAAAGCTCATACTTTGAGGTACAGGTTGAACATCCTTAAGTTGAAAATGCAAAATACAAAATGATCCAAAA
Organism: Tupaia tana; assembly: GCA_026018925.1. NCBI lineage: Eukaryota > Metazoa > Chordata > Mammalia > Scandentia > Tupaiidae > Tupaia > Tupaia tana. The sequence goes on from JAKSZU010000020.1 coordinate 9,408,460, forward strand.
TCTAAAACTTACTGAACACCAACTTGACACCACAAGTAGAAAATGTCATACCTGACCTCGTGTGATGGATCACAGTCCAAACACTACAATACGAAAACACTGTATAAAATTACTTTCCCCAGGCTATGTATATAAGTTATATATAAAACATTTTTTGTGTTGAGAGTTGGGTCCAAGTCCCAAGATATCTCATTATGAATATGTAGCTATTGCAAAATCCAAATAATCTGAAATCCAAAACACCTCTGATCCCAAGCATTTGGGATAAGGACTATTCAACCTTAACTACTTACACTGCCTTTCAACTGTAAGGTCTATACACAGTAATTTGCCTTAGCTAACAAAGACATATCATTTTCTCCCATTTACAAATGAGAACACTAATAGAGAATTTAGATAGGTACTCTAAAGTCATAAACTCAAGCGGTGTGGCTTCAGTGTGTTTTTGATCTCCACTCTACATTCATTCCTGAAATACTTCAGAACTTACAGATCCTGAAATTTCATAGGAGCCCTTGGAGACTGAAATTTTCAGGAGTTTGCACATCAGACATCAGCCAAGTAATTTTTCACTCTTACGATGTGTACTGAAATATCATAATAGAAGCCTCACCCTTCTATAACATAGCAAACACAGGTTTACATTGTTCACAGTAATGAGTTCTGTGGTTCAATGAGAACATCTTGGTGCTCTGTGTTATAAGATGTGGGTTAAATTTGGACCTTAGGAAAGTCTTATTTTTTATTTATTAAGTGTTTTGTTTTGAACATTGTTTGAACACTTTGTTTTTAGATGTGGAAACAGAGGCAAAGGTGGAAAATAATCGTCCCTGGAGTGCTGTTAAAACCTGTGGCTCTACTGTGGGTTTTGCTCCTAAGAATCTTAGGTTTATTAATTAACTTACTAGTACTCAACCCAGCAACCTTGGAGCAATGGCAGGAGGGGTTAAACTTTTCTGCTACAATTGGCCTCTAATATGCATAGCCCTGTAGAGCAACACCTGGCAGCTGCAGTGCATAGAACTCAGCAGCAGCCATCAATGGTAATATGTGATCCATTTTATTTACCAACTAGAATGTAAAATATTCACACATTTCTCCAGACTTTTCCTTACCTAGCAGTACCTCATCTTCTGCAGATTGTGAGACTAGGTATATTCTGCCAATTAGGCTAAGGAAGTGTAACTCAAACAGCTGTTTGACATCTTTTCTGTAACGCTAACTCATTATTCCCTGCAAGGGAAAAAAAAAAAAAAAATTACAGCATGGATTAAAAAAATAAAATAAGTCAGGCAAGTCGTGGGGACACGTGGAAACACATACACTCAGACACACACCATATTCTACACTGCAAATTAGCTGGACAATGTATCATCTGAAACATATTAATGTGGCATATTCAATTTTATTAAATAATTTTTTTATTTTCAGGCCAGTTGGTGGCGTGGTGTTAAAGGCATTGGACTCTCACATGGAGGTCCACAGTTTAAATCCCAGACTTGACAGATTACTTTCTAACATTCTCTCTTTTTCTTTCTCCTTCTCTCTCTTTCTTTCTCTGGCGAATGCATTTGCCCTAGAGTAAACTTAATAATAATAATAATAATAATAATAATAATAATAGATTAAATTAATCAATGAATTATTTGGGAAATAATTATTTTAACTTATTTATTTATTTTTTTCATTTGACCAGAGAGAAAAAGAGAGAGAGAGGGAAAGTGAGAAAGCAAGCTACCAGGTCTGGGACTTGAACTGCAGTTAGCCATGTAGAAGTCCAGTGCCTTAACCACCATGCCACCTGCCAACTTCAATGTGCCATAGTCTACTAAGCTTTAATAGAATTAAATAAATAATTTAACTTAACATGGAATTATTTGTGTGAAAGCCCAAATAAAGATACCTCTTTTATTTAATGTTGATATTTGTAACCCCCCACCACCCAAAAAAGCCACCTTGTGATTCATTCCTCCTTACATTTGGTGAGTGATTGCAGGTTTCTCAATAGGGATACATAACCATCATAAACACAGCCTTTCCCTAAGACATCATAAGGCAGATTTTTATTTTATTGAGGGTTTACATTTCATTTTAGAAAGATCTTTTGTCACATTGTCATTTCCAGAAATGGCAATATCAATTTAATTTTATACACAAAATTCACTTATAAATAGGAAAGCAAACCAATCAATAAAGAAGCAGTGGAGCACAGAAAATAGAGAAAACAATCAAAACAGAAATGTTTCTTTCTACTTTAGGTCCATTTCCAATTATATTCAATCATTTCTCATTTATTTTTTAGCTCATTAAATGCAACAGATTAGGGAGCAGCAGATGGCGTAATGGTTACGTGGCTAGTCTCCCACATAGTCGACCACGGTTAGAGTTCCAGACCCTGACTTGAAACTCAAACTGGACGTGTGTGCGTGCGTGCCCAAGACTCTGAGAGGAGAATGGGGAGAAGGGATTGCAGTGTGGCTATCCCCCTGGGGGGGAGGGTGGCGGGTGATTTCTCATTTTCTGTCTCTCTCTGTCTCTCCGGCATGCGCACATGCCCTATAGCAAAAATCTCTCTCTAAAATAAAAAAAAGTAACAGGTTAAAGCTAGAATATATTTTTACTGACACTCTTTTGAAAGAGAGAGGGAAAAAAGATACAAGAAAAGGGAAAAAAAAAGGCACAAAAGCAAAAGATTTCTGTAAGCTCGAAAATGTTCACACATTTAAACAGACCAGGGACCAGCTGATGGAGAGTAGCAATTACGTCGCTGAACTCCCATATAGCCACCTGCAGTTCTAGTCCTGGACCTGATGGCCTGAAACACACCAGGCATGTGTGTATGTATGCCCAGTGTGTTGGGAGGAGAATGGAGAAAGGATTGTGGTATGGCCTTCCTCCCTGGGGCGTGATTTCTCACTTTCCCTCTCACTGTGTCTGCCTCTCTCTCTCTCTCTCTCTCTCTCTCTCTCTCTCTCTCTCCAGTGAGTGCACACATCCTAAGGCAAAAACCTCTAAAAAAGGCAAAATTATTTTAAAAATAAATAAATAAATAGACCCAACTTTCTAATACATATATCCTACAAGATTTCTACTTTAGTCACCTTTATTCTTTTTCCTAACATGCTAGTTTAGCAAAGCATCATGTTTTTTCTTCTTCTTATAATCTGAAGTAGGAACTAATCTATACATTTGCCTACAAACACATAGTTTAAAACATTTTGTCAGTAACATCAATGTTCTAATCTGTCTCTAGTTCCTAGGATGCACTCTCCATGGCCTTTGAGAAAAAAGGTTGCAATGGTAATGTCCATCATCAGTTTTGTTTAGAAATGTTTATGCATCACAAAAGGAACACTAAAGATTAAAGAAAAGAAGGAGGAGGAAAAAGGAGAAGAAAAAAAAAGAAGAGGAAATTACCTGTTTCAAGACTTTTTGCAAAATAAGATATTTTTACTATTCCATCTGAGCCTGCTATTAGAATTAAATGGAATAGCAGGAACCAAAAAGAATTAGCAGAACATCCGGGCTTTATACATCAAGAGCACCATGGGCAAGCCCCAGAGTCTGTATTAAAGCACATCTTAATAAATTCTAGTGCCACCATTAAAAAAAAAAAAAAAAAAAAAAAGAAGAAAAGACTTGGAAATTTTAGTTGGATCCACTCACTCAGTGGTGTGAACATAGAGAAACACCGACATGCTCTTCAGAGTCTTAGTTCATAATCAGTAGAAGGGGGGACAATAACATAATCTGTGTCACTGAGTTATTATTTTTCCAGTGAGAATTGAATAAGAAGGTATGTAAATGAAAGAGCTTTGTTATACTTTGCTGTGAAAATTAATTCATGTTTTATAAATGAACCAGTTCAATTAATTTAATGGTAAACCTTTCGTTTTTAATCGCTGAGTTTATTTTTAAGTTACTTGATAAGATATAAAGTAATTATTGAAATGCCACTATTTTTTCCCACTCATTTACATTTGTTCATAACTTTAAGGGAAAACGGATGTCAGCAAGATGGCAGAATAGAAATTCCCAACACTTTTCCCTTTACAGAAACTTCAGTTTCAATAACCATACGTACATAGAAACACCCTCACAAGGTCTATGGAATCCAGGCAAGGGATTACAGCACATGGGTGGGGCACAGAACTAAGAAAAGATGCATTCAAGACAATAAGAATGATGCTTTCACTTTATCCACACCACTTTTACCCAAGCTGCTCAACACAGCGCAGAGTTACTCTTGACAGGTAAAGAAGAACAAATTAAACACATGATTTCACCACTGACTCCCATACCAAGCCCACCACAGTGAACCCTAATGCCAGGCCAGCCTCCACAGCCCCAGACTCCAGTTAAACTCTATAGCCAAGCTGGCCCTTATAGGCGTAGGCTTTGGGCCAGGCCCCATGGACCCAGAACTACCACTGTAGACCAAAACTTAAAGCTCACTTTTACAGAGACTGGAGGCAAAAGCTCTAATGCTGTTCTAATTCCCACAGAGTCAGGCTCCAGGCCATCCCTATGGACCTAGGACTCAGGCCTGTCCTTGTGGTACTGCATTTCAGGCCTGTTAAGCACCAGGCCAGCCCCTATGAACTCTATCACCATGTCTACCCACCTACTGATCCATGCACCATGTCAGTCAGACTGAAGACTCCAGCAGCAAGCATTCCCATAGACTTTGCCAATTAGCATACCTAGAATCTCTGGATGGGACGATTGATAAAATGCTTTACCAAATGAAAATGGTCTATAAACACCGAAGACATACCCGAATCTTCAAATACATATAAACCAACACAAAGTCACAAGGGTTACCAATAATTACAGAAATATGACTTCACCAAAGGGGGGAAAAAAGTCAGTTAACTGATCCTAAAGCAATAAAGAAGATCTGATGAGCTGCCTAACAAATAATCAAAATAATCATCTTAAAGACAAGCGTGCTACAAAAGAACATGGATAGACAACTAAGCAAATTTAAAAACAGTATGTAGATAAGATTTAAACTTCATCAAAGAGATAGAAATTATAAAAGGAAGCAAACAGAAATTTTGGAGCTATAAAACACAATTATTGAAGTAGAAAGCTTCATAAAAGATTTCAATAGCAGACTCAATCAAGGAGATGCAAGAGCTCATTTGAAACTATCCAGTCAGAGGAACAAAAATGAAAGAGAATGAAAGCATATGGGACAAGATCAAGCTAATCGATATTTGCATATGGGAGACTCAGAGGTTGCAGCAAAAGAGTAAGAAAGAGAATGCTGATTTAAAGAGATAATGATGGTAGTAGGTCCCAGAAGGTGGCACGTGTGGTTGGGAACACGAAATGGATGGATTGGATTCAATCAGGTTCTGGGCCAGACTATGGAACAGGTAAATGAGCTGAAAAAGAAGGACAGTAAGGCCCTGAGTGCCAGTAATATCAATGATGCCTTACAGTGCTATTCAGAACCAATTAAGTTGGACCCCCAGAACCATGTGCTCTACAGCAATTGGTCTGCAGCCAAAAAAAGGAGACTACCATAGGGCTTATGAGGATGGCTGTAAAACTGTTGACCTAAAGCTTGACTGGGAAGAGGGTCATTCAAGAAAAGTGGCAGCTCTTCAGTTCTTAAACCAATTTGAAGAAGCCAAGTGAACCTATGAGGAGGGTTTAAAATATGAAGCAAATAACCCTCACCGTAAAGAAGGTTTACATAATATGGAAGCCCGGTTGGCAGAGAGGAAATTCATGAACCCTTTCAACATGCCCAATCTGTATCAGAAGTTGGAGAGTGATTCCAGGACAAGAACACTGCTCAGTGATCCTACCTATCTGGAACTGATAGAGCAACTACGAAACAAATCCTCTGACCTGGGCACGAACTACAAGATCCCCAAAACATGACCACACTCAGTGTCCTCACTGGAGTGGATCTGGGCAGTATGGATGAGGACGGAGAGGTTGCAACACCACCACCACCTTCTCCTTCCAAAAAGGAGACCAAACCAGAGTCAATGGAAGATGATCTTCCAGAGAATAAGAACCAGGCACTGAAACAAGAAGAAAGATTTTGACATGGCCTTGAAGCATTATGACCGAGCCAAGGAACTCGACCCCACCAACATGACTTCCATCACCAATCAAGCAGTGGTATTCCTTGAAAAGGGTGACTACAATAAATGCCAAGAGCTTTGTGAGAAGGCCATTGAAATGGGGAGAGAAAACCGAGAGCACTATTGACAAATTGCCAAAGCTTATGCTCAAATTGGCAACTCCTATTTCAAGGAAGAAAAGTACAAGGATGGCATACATTTCTACAACAAGTCTCTGGCAGAGCACCAGAACCCCAGATGTACTCAAGAAATGCCAGCAGGCAGAGAAAATCCTGAAGGAGCAAGAGCGACTGGCCTACATAAACCCTGACTTGGCTTTAGAGAAGAACAAAAGCAATGAGTGTTTTCAGAAAGGGGACTATCCTCAGGCCATGTATACAGAAGCCATCGAACGGAACTCAGGGGATGCCAAAGTGTACAGCAGCAGAGCTGTCTGCTACACCGAGCTCCTGGAGTGTCAGCTTGCACTTAAGGACAGTGAAGAGTGTACCCAGCTGGAGCCAACCTTCATCAAGGGTTACACACGGAAAACAGCAGCCCTGGAAGTGATGGACTACATGAAAGCCATGGATGTGTACCAAAAGTCACTAGACCTAGACTCCAACTATAAAGAGGCAGCAGATGATTACCAACGCTGCATGATGGTCCAATACAACGCCACGACAGCCAGAAGATGTGAAATGGCGCGCCATGGCAGATCTTGAGGTGCAGCAGATTATGGGTGACCCAGCCACGCGGCTCATCCTGGAACAGAAGCAGAAGTATCCCAGGCGCTCAGTGAACACTTAAAAAAATCCTGTAATAGCACAGAAGACCCAGAAGCTGATGGATGTGGGTCTGATTGCAATTCGGTAATGACTTGTTCATCCCCTCTTCCCTTTACCCTTACGTGGAAAGTGGAGATGGGACCGCAGCGCGGATCACGGAGCAGAAGGGAAAGAAGGGGAAAGAGAACGCTTGTCTCTATATATTTATACATACCCGAAGACACAGAGACTTATACTTGGGTAACTCGTACAGCCGCTGCCTCTGGGCCCTCCCAGTACATGCATGGTCTCTGCCCTGGAATTCCGTGTCTCCTTCCCCTGCCCCAAAGGTGCTGTCTCAGCTGCTCTTCCAGAGTTGGTTATTTTTATTTGGGGCAGTGGGTGTGTATGGGACCAGGAGGGTGCTCTCCCCAACCTCAGGTCCCAGCTGTCTTCACATTGTTAACTCCATGATTCCTTCTCCAATAAAACAAGCCAGTCAGGTGTGGTTAAAAAAAAGAAAAAAGAAAAAGAGAAAGAAAGAAAGAAAGAGAGAAAGAGAGAAAGAGAGAGAGAGAGAGAGAGAGAAAGACAGAGAGAAAGAAAGAGAGAGAGAGAGAGAGAAAGAAAGAAAGAAAGAAAGAAAGAAAGAAAGAAAGAAAGAAAGAAAGAGAGAGAGAGAGAAAGAAAGAAAGAGAGAAAGAAAGAGAGAAAGATGAAAAACTTCCCAAATCTGGTAAATAAATATCTAGATCCACAAACCCAACGATCTCTCAAATTGACTAAACATAAAGAGATCTTCACCAAAATATATTATAATCAAATTCTCAAAAACCAGAATCTCAAAAGCAATAAGAAAAAAAATGATATGTTACATCCTGGACAATCATATGAGATTTTCAACGAACTTCTCAGCAGAAACCTTGCAGGATAAGAGAGAGTAGAATAATTTATTAAGAGTGCTGAAAGAAAATAAAAAGTCTAACAGTAATAATACCTAGTAAAGCTATTTTTTTTTTCCAGAAATAAAGAAGACATTAAGACTTTCCTTTAAAAAAAGAAAGCTAAAGGAGTTCATCACAACTATACCTGTCTTATAAAAATACCAACATAGATTTTTCCAGTCGTAATAAAAGGACATTAACAATATTAAAACGCGTGCATTTTTAAAATTCATTTTAAGGATAAGAATATTGTCAAATTCAGAATACTCTAATAATATAATGGTGATATATAAATCATGTTTAACTGTACTATAAAAGTTCAGAGAGAAATGTATTTACAAAAGGCATATGTATAACAATTTCTAATAAAGCAGAATATGAAAATATATAAATTGTGACATCGGTAATTTAAAGTATGATGGCAAAAGAATTTAACATATAAATTTTTTGAATGCACTAAAAATTGAGTTGACATCGGTTTAAAATAGATTGTTTTAACTATAAGAGAATGGGTAGTTATCTTCAAAACACAATAAAGCAAAACACATTTAAACGAGTTAAGCCTGTACTTGAAATTTGCTGACAGTAGAGCTTAAATGTCCTCACCACAAAAATAAGGCATCTAATTGAGGTGGAAAATGTAAGTTATTTGCTAGTGGCAATCATTTTATAATGATATGTATAAAAAAATAAGACATTGTATGCTTTATACACAATTTGTGTTTGGCAATTATACCTCAATAAAGCAAAGGGTAGAGAGAAGGAAAACAAACATGCCAACTTGTGTATTGTCAGTCCCAGTCAGTACACTGGTTTATTAATCACTTTGTACATATAATTCATCTAAAATTAGGCACAATGTCTTTCTAGGTTTTATTAATTATTTATATAACTCTAACAACAGAAGATTTCTGTAGGGTTAACATACATGCATGACCCAGAGGAAATACAAATATGTATAAAGCGCTTTATACAAATAGCACTCCAACACTCTTAATATACTATGTATATGGGTTTATTGCCTGTTGATGACGTGTATAGTATTCTCAACTGGATTGATCTGAGAAGTATTTCATGTTGGGTAAAGTCATTTTACAAGCAAAATGAGAGATAGTGATTGACTGTTTAAAAAAATAGTTGGAATAATAATAATAATGATCAGGAAAAATAATGAAAAGCTATTGAATGATGAAATGGGGATTTTAATGTCTCTGTATTGACTGATATGCATGGCATTCCTTCTAGAAAAAGAAATGTAATACACTGTAAAGTTATGTTTGATTTAATGTAATATAAACAAGATTATGATGATAAATAAATAAATAAAATTTTATATACATATATATAAAATACACTATGTATATGTATGTACTTTATTTAAACAACCAATTTCTCTAAACACATGATATTAGCATGTTCAATGGTTTTTCTGCTAGTCCCTCCAGATGACCTAGCTTTAGTCACTTTAAATTTCACTTAGCTTTTCTTTCCCTTTCTGTGTAAGGAACTATTTGTATCCTTCAGATAACAAGCTATTTTGATGGGAAGCACTAACTGCTAGTGTCACCAGTTTCCCCTAAGAAAAATCAGATTTTCATCTTTAGTACACCCTAGGGTAATGTATATAAAAGGGTCAGAAAACCTCTGTCCTTTTAAATTCAGCAGAAAGACATCAATAGTTGTTCACAGACAGCTTACTGGCAAAAAGTATCCAGCATTGTTTACATTCTCCATTACGAAAGAGAACATTCCTTGCTTTTCTTTCTTGAAGTACTTACTATCTTAAAATGACCATTTCATTTTTCTCAAAAAATTGAATTTATTTTAGTAAGGCAAATAAGGGTAAGGGTCAGAAATACCTTTTAAAAATTATTTATCTTTAAAATATAGCTCTACACTCAGATTGCTCATTGTTTCAGTAGGGAAATAAATAGTAAAAATAATAACTATAAAATGGAGCAATAGGTATGTGCACAAAAGAGGATAATAGGCCTGGATTATTGGTAGGAGTGTTTGTTTTATTTTGTTTACAAGGGACAAGAGTAGTCAGAAATCTTTTTTAAAATGTAATCTTTAAACTTAAAGTGTGAACAGAAATTTTCTTGAAGACTAGATGACAGAATTTGAAAAAATATTCTATTTGTGCTTCAAATCCATTCTCCAGAATTGAAGAATTGAGAATCTGAGCTCAAAAGAAGCCACTGAAGACTTCCACACAATAAATGAAAAGGATTCACATCAAGACATATCGTCACACTGTCTCAGAACATTGGCAAGACAGAATACAGTGACATAACCAGAGAAAGAAACAGGTCAAGGGAATGGAAATAAAAATGACATCCAACATTTAAAATGTCTCAGGAATCTAGAAAACAATTTGAAAGACAATGATGTCCAACATAATATTCTATACCAAGATACATTATCAATAAAATCTAATATTGAGATGTTTCAGATACTTATGTATTAGCCACTTTGCAGTTTTCTGAGAAACGTCTGTGTAGTAAAAATTTTAAAACTTCATAATTTTATGCTGCATTAACAGCGGCATAAACAGGATGTGAACACTTTACCCAGGAAACTAGTTGCATGCATGTAATAAAGTTGGCCCAGGTCACAAGTTTCCTTTCCTTTTTTTTTTTTAAGAGAGAGATTTTTACTAAAGGGCATATGCGCTCACCAGAGAGAGAGGAGACAGAGAGATAAAAAGTAAGAAATCACCCTCCAGGTGGAGGGGGGGGGGGGGGGGATGGCCAGGCCACAATCATTTCTCCTCCATTCTCCTCTTGGGATTTTAGGCATGCATGCACAAATGCCCAGTGTGACTTGGAAGCCACTAGGTCCAGGGACTCAAACTGCAGTTGGCCATGTCCAGAAGTGTAACCATTGTGCCATCTGCTGGTCCCTCCAGTTTTCTTACTTAGATTATTGGGGGCCAGCAAGTGGCATAGCGGTTGGGACTCTGGACTATCAGGTGGTGAACCATAGTTTTGAGTCCCGAGCCCAGTGGCTTAAAAGTCATGCTGATGCGTGTGTATGCAAGCCCAGAATCTCAGAGAAAAATGGAGGAGGAGGAATTACAGCACGACCATCCCCACTGCGGGGAGGTTGATTTTTCATTTTTCCTCTCACTATCTCTCTCTGACTCTGACATGCTCACACACATCCTATAGAAAAAAAGACCTTTAAAAAAAAAAGAATAGGTTATTGCTGGGTCATAAAACAAATTTAAGAAGACTGAAATCATTCCAAGTATTTTTTCTGATTACAATGGCAAGGAACTGAGAATTAGTAACAAAAGAAAACTGGAAAGATTCACAAATACATGGAAATTAAACAACTCTTTTTTTTTTTTTTTTTTTTTTTTTTTTTTGTGGAGAGGTTTTCACTACAGGGCATGTGTGCTCGCCAGACAGACAGAGAGAGACAGAGAGACAGAAAGCGAGAAATCACCCCCCAGGGGGGATGGTCATGCCGCAATCCCTTCTCCTCCATTCTCCTCTCGGGATCTTGGGCACATACGCACACGCGCCCGGCGTGAGTTGTAAGCCACCGGGTCCGGGACGTGAACCGTGGTCGACTACGTGGGAGTCCAGCGACATAGCCATTACGCTAACTGCTGGTTCCCTCGAAATTAAACAACTCTTGAACAGACATTGAGACAAGAAAGAAACCAAAAGTGAAATGAGAAAATATATCAAAACAAACAAAAACAAAACAGCACACCAAATCTTACAGGATGCAAGAAAGGGAGCTCTAAGAGGAAATCTTTAAACACCTACATTAAGGAAACAAAATGATATCAAAGGAGTCATTTAACAGAACAGCTCTAGAAACTGAAAAAGGAAGACCTAACTAAATTCAAAGCTAGCAGACAGAAGGGAAAAAAAAAAAAAAAAAGAAAACAGAAAGTTAGTCACTAGGATGACATCTTCCTCATGCTCCTGAACCACAACACTACCATCTCCATAAACTCCAAGGAGTAGGACACCATATTCAAACTGAAACTCATTATCAAGGGCATCAAGTGGTCACTCGTCAGGCAGCAGCTGTACACAAGCAATCCGCTCCTGAACGATGGCAAAACACTGAGTGAGTGTGGCTGTTTCACAGCCCGATGGCACACTGACTAGTCTTATTCTCTGTGGTACTAGGTTCTGCACAGAGAACGCCATTGAGGTTGTGCTCATTGAGCCCTTCTCCAGCCTGCTCCAACTTCATGACATGAAGACACAGGACTCAGCACAAGTGAAGATGCCATGCACATGAAGACCCCACGCCCACCCACAGAAATCCATTGTCCCCAATAAAAGACTTTGGGATAAAAAATAAATTAAAACATAAGTAAATAAAATGAAATTTAAAAAATAAAATGTCAATGAAATTAAAGTGTTTTATTTTTGAAAGTATGAACAAAATTGATAAACCCAGCAACACTAGGAAAACAAAAGAAAAACAAAATGAAATGAAATAGAAGACATTAAAACTATTGCCACAGAAATAAAGAAGATCATAAAAAAAACTATTGTAAACAACTATACACCAACAAGTTGAACAATGTAAAAGAGTCATATTTCTAAAACCACAACCAAACAACCTTCCAAAACTGAATCGAATAGAAAACTTTAATACACCAATAACAAATAAGAATTGAACAAGTAATCAAAAACTTTCCAACAACAATAACGAAAAGCCTAGAATCAGAAGGATTCATAGGTGAATTCCTCTAAAAACATAAAGAAAAATCAATACCAATCTTTCTCATACTCTCCCAAACTTCCAAATTCTTTTTCTAAAGTCAGGCTTACCCTGATGCCAAAGCAAGACAAATACACCAAAAGAAAGCAAAATGAAGGTCAATATTTCTAATGAATATGAATATAAAATTCTTTAACAAAATGTTAGCAAATTAAATTTACAAAATATTATTCCATTGAATTCAAGATTATACACCATGATTCACAGGGATTTATCTCTAGAGTGCTAAGATGATTCAACATATGAATTTCAATCAACGTACATACACAGAATGCAGGACAACAATCATATGATTGTCTTAATAGCCACAGAAAATAACAAAATTCAATATCCCTTAGCAATAAAACTCCCAACAGGGGACCAGCACATGGCATAATGGTTACATCACTGGACTCCCATGTAGTTGACCCCAGTTCAAGTCCCAGACCCAGTGGCTTGAAACACACTTGGCACGTGTATGTGCATTCCCAAAATCCCAAGAGGAAATGGAAGAGAAGAGATTAAGAAAAGTGATCCCCCCTGGGAGGTGATTTCTTGCTTTCTGTCTCTCTTTGTCTCCCTGTCTCTCCAGAGAGCACACACATCTTAAGCAAAAATCTCTCATTATAAAAAAAAACAAAACAAAACTCTCAACAGGACCAGCCTAGTGGTGCAGTCAGCAAACTGAACAAAAGTGCTGGAAGCTACATGGGTGACCACCATGGATTCAGATCACTGGGTTGGCCTGAATTCATATAGAGCATGTGCACTCATGCCCAATATCCTGATACACAGGAGAATTATGAAAAGGGGATTGTGGTGTGATGAAACACTGTCAAGGGTGCTTTTCTCTCCATCTCTCTTTCCCCTCTAAACATATGTGCTCTCTATCATGACTAAAAATAAATAAACTTAAAAAAATACCCTCTCAACAATACTAACAGCATAATATAGGCCATATATGAAAATCTCACAAGTAACTTCACACTCAATAGTCAAAACCTGGGAGCTTTTTCTCTAAGATCAGGAACAATATACAGACACCTACTTTCATCATTTCCATGCAATGTAGTAATGGAACTCATCTAAAGAATAATTAGAAAAGAAAAAAAAAAAAAAAAAAAAACCAATGAAAAGTATGTAAATCAAAGAAGAAAAATCATCATTGTTTAAATATACTGTAGTTTTGGGACCAGCAGTTGGCGTAATGGCTATGTCACTGGTCTCCCACGTAGTCGACTGTGGTTCGAGTCCCGGACCCAGTGGCTTAAACTCTCGCCAGGCACGTGTGCGTGCGTGCCCAAGATCCCAAAAGGAGAATGGAGGAGAAGGGATTGCGGTGAGGCCATCCGCAAGGCCATCCCCTCGGGGGGGTGATTTCTCGCTTTCTAACTCTCTGTCTTTGTCTGTCTGACGAGTGCGCGTGCGCTATAGCAAAAACCTCTCAAAAAAAAGAATAAAAAAAGATACTGTAGTTTTATATATAGAAAACCTTAACATCCCCACAAGAAAACCTGTTAGAACTAATGAATGAATTATTCAGAGTTGTAGAATACAAAATTAACATTTAAAAAGTTATGTTTTGGGACCAGCAGTTAGTATAATGGCTATGTCACTGGACTGTCATGTAGTCAACCGTGGTTTGAGTCCCGGACCTGGTGGCTTAAACTCATGCCTGGTGCATGTGCGTGCATGCCCAAGATCCCAAGAGGAGAATGGAGGAGAAGGGATTGTGGTGTGGCCATCGCCCCTGGGGGGTGATTTCTCACTTTTTGTCTCTCTGTCTCTCTCTCTCTCTTTACAGCGAGTATATGCACTCTATAGTCCAAACCTCTAAAAAAATTTAAAAATAAGTCATGTTTTGACACATTCAAAACATGATCATTCAATAAAATCCCTGTCAAAATTCCAATGGCATATTTCACAGAAATAGCATTTTAAAAATCTAAAATTAATAAAGAACCAAAAAAGACCTCAAAAAATGACCAAAGCAAGTTTGAATTAAAAGAACAAAAATGGATTTTAAAATCTATTACAATACTATAGTAATCTAAACAGCATGGTACTAGAACAAGAGCAGACATATAGACCAATGTAACGTAATGTACCTAATTATGGTCAACTGTTCTTCAATTGCCAAGGACACAGGATGTAGAAAGAATTCTTCAATAAATGGTGTTGGAAAAGCTGGATATTCACCCTTACCTCATACACAAAATTTAGCCCAAAACAAGTTAAAAGCTTAAATTTAATGCCTGAACCTATAAAAACAGTAGTAGAAACACAAAGGAAAAGCTTCATGACATTGCTCTTGCCAGTGAATTCTTGCATATGATTTTAAAAGCATAGGCAATGAAAAAGTTACACAATTAGGATTACTTCAAACTAAAAGTCTCTGCACAGTGAAGGAAACACTCAACTAAATAAAAAGGAGACTCACAAAATGGGGAAAAATATTACCAAATCATGTCTCTGTTAAAGGGTTAATATCTAAAATATCTAAGAAACTCAACTCAAAAGAAAACAAAATCTGATTTTAAAAGGGCAAAGGAACTTACAGGACATTTCTCCAAACACAACAAACAAATGACCAACAGGTAAATGAGAAGTTTCTCATTATCACTAACCATCAGGAAAGGCAAATCAAAATCCCAGTGAGATATTACCTCACACTTGTTAGAAAGACAATTATTTTTTAAAAGTAAAGCACAAATATTAACAAGGATATGGAAAAAAGAAAACCATTGTACACAAGTGGTGAGTATGTAAATTGGTGCAGCCACCACGGAACACAGTATAGAGATTCCCTGAAAAATTAAAATTAGACCTACCATGTAATTCTGTAATCCTACTTTTGACTATATAAGGGAACTTGAAAAGATACATGGAAAAGCAGAAATAAAGTACAAGTTAATTTTGGTACAAAAAATAGTAATAATTTAAATCTATGAACAGATTTTTCATAATAGGAATATTGTATGAGCTTTTTAAAGACCCTTTGCATCTTCATAGAAACTGAAAGAGAATCTCAAAGTGATGTTGGTATTCCCATATTTATTGCAGCATCATTCACAGTAGTTAAGACACAGGAACACCCTAAATGTTCACTGATGGATTTATAAAGAAAATATAGTTTATGCATACATTAGACTATTAGTCAGACCTTGGAAAGAAGGAAATGCCACAGTTTTAAACAACATGGATTATTTTTTTTTAAGATTTATCTGAATGTCTTTATTTGATTTTGAATCTTGATGTGTTACATTGTTTGAATTTCAGAGGTTGATTTTTATAAACTGTTACATTGTTAAAACCAAGAATTGAATTTCAATTAGAATTGAAGAATTGTTAAAAATTGAATTGCATTTCTTAACAATATCTGTGAACAACTGTGTACCTTCTTGCTATAAAAGATGCTGTAATTTAATGGTTATGTTTTAATCATCATCTTTGTAATTATTCTATATTATTTTAAATATACTTATTTACATTCCTTCACTGTACATCATTACGGTATATAAAATGAAATTTTCCATCCAGAACACACTATATTGGCTCAATCAAGGATATTACCATATGTGGTATCATCAACAAATAATTTTCCATTTCTTATTTCTTATATATTTCGCTTTTTTTTTTCTTTCCCCCCCTTGATTCTCTACCTCTCACCTTCCTCCCACACTGTCTCTGGTATCTACAGTTGCTTTCTATGCCTTTTTCTTTTTTTTTAACATTTTTTTGATTCACAAAAGATCTTTTTTATGTTTTGTTTTGGTTATGCTTTGTTTGTAGTTGCGTGTTTTGTTTTGTTTTATCTTTATTTCAATTTCTTTAATTTATTTATTGTGATTATTTTTATTTATACATTCAATCATTTAGTTTGTAAAGAGATTTTACCCAACATGATATATGCCACACAGCAGACAAGTTGAAACGACATGACATCACCAACAGGCAAATCTTAATTAATCTCAATATTTTCAATAGCAAGTGCAGTTGATACAGTAAATTTCTCTTAACATTTTTTTTATTTTGATCTGTTAAAACTAAAACTGTTTTTCTTGAAATTGAAAAATGCATTTAAAAAAATACCTATTTGATGACTGCAGTAAGATATATAGCCCCAGCTAGGTGCTACTTTATAATATACTCATTCTATTCACTGAGATCTACTGAAGAACAGAATGCTTATAATTTTATTGTACACTTACAAATTTGCTTAGTTAAGTTAGTTAAGATCCCATGTTAAGTGTTCCTATCACATGTAGTAGTAATAGTAATAAATAAAGAGAGCAAGAGGAAACTTTTCAATAGGCTTTGGATAGAGAGGTTTATGGCATAGATTGTGGTAATGGCTTCCTAAATATATATGTATCTTGAAACTCATCAAGTTTGTTTTTTTAATTTTTTTAATGTTTTATCTTTTTATTTATTTGTTTGTTTATTTATTTATTTATTTTTGCATTTTTCCACATTTACTTTACATACCAGAAAATTTTTGTTCATACTCCATAGTTCCTGACAGTTAATAAACAACTTTTAAAATTTCAAAATACTGAATTTTAAAGATAATATTCAAAATATTTCTTATAAAACTCATCAAGTTTCAAGAACCAGCAGTTAGTGTAATGGCTATGTCACTGGACTCCCACGTAGTCGACCGCAGTTCGCATCCTGGCCCCGGGCACGTGTGCGTGCGTGCCCAGGATCCTGAGAGGAGAATGGAGGAGAAGGGATTGAGGCGTGACCATCCCCCCTGGGGGGTGATTTCTCGCTTTCTGTCTCTTTGTCTCTCTCTGTCTGTCTGGCGAGCGCATGCACCCTATAGTGAAAATCTCTCCAAAAAAAAACAACTCATCAAATTTTATACATTAAATATGTCCAGTTATTTGCACATCATCATACCTTAATAAAGTTATTTTTAAAAGTAGCTATTATTGGAGTTATACAAGCAATGACGTGGTCAAGGGAAGGAGCAGTCAAGCAGTGGAAAGGTTTTTATTCCAATCTATGACATTTACCATCTATCTGGTAAGTGTAGAAGAGCCATAGAATAGTTTTTAAATAGAGGAAGTTCGTAATTTTATCAGATTTTGGAATGAACATTCAGGCAGTGATATAGGAAGGGACAAAACAGGAGACAAGGTCCCAGTAGGTGGCTTAGTGGCTACAGCACTGAACTCCCACATGACTGACCACAGCTTGAGACCCAGATGAGTCAAGTTGTTGAGGCAACTTGTGAATCATGCAAGGCACATGTGCATGCATACCGCAAAACCCAAGACTAGAATGGAGAAGAGGCAATAGTACCTTCTAGGGGCTGATTTCTCACTTTCCCTCTCTCTGTATCTCTCTCCAATGAGCACACATGCTTTATGGCAAAAACCTAAACAAAGAAAAAGAAAAGAAAAAAAAAACATGTATTCAATGTGAATAGACAGAAAAATATTTGTAAAATATACTCTATATAAAGAGTTACATTTTGGGGACCAGCAGTTAGCATAATGGCTATGTCGCTGGACTCCCACGTAGTTGACCGTGGTTCGCGTCCCAGACCCAGTGGCTTAAAACTCACGCTGGGCACGTGTGTGTGCGTGCCCAAGATCCCAAGAGGAGAATGGAGGAGAAGGGATTGCGGCGTGACCATCCCCCCGGGGGGTGATTTCTCGCTTTCTGTCTCTCTGTTTCTCTCTGTCTGTCTGGCGAGTGCACACGCCCTATAGCAAAAACCTCTCCAGAAAAAAAAAAAAAGAGTTACATTTTTAATAAACCAATAAGTATTATATATGAGGAGAACCAAAATAATAAAGAGGGAAAATAAGTACAAATGATTTAAAGAGTTACTTAACCAAGTTAGACCTTACAAATTGTCAAAAAACATGAAAATATATTTAACTCACCATTAATCAATCCCAAACTATGGAAATATTAAAAATGGCATTTTGAACAAGAATGTGCATAAACAATAATAATAAAAATGGACAGCTTGGCATGTATGAAGATAACAGATGGAGACACATTCAAATAGTTCCAGAAAATACACAATGCTACAACTTCCCTGAAATACAGGCAAGAAGAATGAAGCCAAGTGATTATTTATGGTTCACAGTGAATTCCTTTGTTGGCCCTGTTTCTGCCCTTCCTTGAAGGCATTTTGCACACAGCTCTGGCACAGCAATGCGTTGAACCAATCCCAACTCTTTAAGATCTTGCTTTGCAGCTCTCTTTGGTTAAGTGACTCATTTCCTATTGCTCAAATTTCAGGTTATCTGGATACTAACTCATTGGGATTATTATTATTATTATTATTATTATTATTATTGGAGAGGTTTTTGCCATAGGGCACGTCTCTCACCAGACAGACAGAAAGAGACATAGAGACAGAAAGCGAGAAATCACCCCCCAGGGAGGATGGTCATGCCTCAATCCCTTCTCCTCCATTCTCCTCTCGGGATCTTGGGCACGCACGCACACACGCCTGGCCTGAGTTTTAAGCCACCGGGTCCGGGACATGAACCACTGTCGACTACGTGGGAGTCCAGTGACATAGCCATTACGCTAACTGCTGATCCGTCTTTGGGATTATTTTTGAGACACACCTTCCAGGGTGAACCTGTTGTGTGAAGAGGAGGGAGATTTCCTGATTCAAACCTGACTGCCCCTCTAATTTTTCAGACTTACCCATAGGTTCAGAGAGTTTCCCAACAAGGTAGTTGAGGACAATGGTTGTCTGAAATATCACTTGGAGAGATAAAGTGTAGTGGTTATGAGGACAGATACAAAAGTTTCCACCACTTCACTGACCATGTGACCATGGGCATTACTTAACTTCTCTGACCTGTTTCCTCAACTCTAAATTAAAGACAATAGTCATCCACATGCTAACATTTTGAGAGGAACAATGGTACATAATAGGTGCTTTCTGTATTTTTTACTATAAATAATCTAAAAGAAAAATGATCAGGCCAGATGGTGTTGCAGTAATGCAACTGAATTCACAAGGGAAGGCCCCAGGTTTGTGACCTGAGGACTCCTTGTTTATATGGAGTGAGTATTGATGTGCCTATGATTTGGATTGGCTGGGGTTGGAGGTTGATTTTGGTATGAGTGTATATCACTCTCTATCTTTCTCTCATCATCTCAGAAGAAATAATTGAATAGACTTTTTAAAAAATGGCATAAAATATGTCATAGAACAACAGAGAAGGGAGAGTTATAGAAAAGAAAATTTAGGTGGTGTCTTAGTATCCTTATTTTTCTTCAATTTTAGTGCAATTTTAAAGCATACAGGCAAAAAGAGAAGATGTTTAATTTGGAATATATATATATATATATATAATCACAGTTCTCAAGGGAGTATGCACTTCTGATATCTCAAACACATAATAATACCCATTGGAGTGTAGATTTTACACATCTGTATTCTTAGTAACCTAATGTACTCTCTTTTATCATATTTAGCACCTCTAAAACTTACACTATTGCTTTTATTATGTTGCTTTCATGATGTTCAGATTATGTGTTACTGTTATTACTTAATAAGACCATAAATCTTGTTCAGCATTAAAATATACACACATATATACATATGCATATATATATAGCACATTCTCCTGTTTTGGACACTAGAGGACAGAGTTTGATCCTAAAGCAGTAGTATGCAATGTTCACTTTATAGACTCTCACTCCTAATATTGTCCAGTATTTCATTCAGTTTCAGAATTAGACCTTTCTCCAATTCACCTTCATCTTTGGGCACTTTTGACTGATTTGAGTTCACTGCCCCCTATATTTTTTTTTTCAGTTAAAACTATAAGACTGTCGTGCTGTGCTCCAAGTTTGATTTCCCCAAGGCCTGTCAACAACCTTTCCCTCAAGGCTTCAAAAATACAGATGTTTCTTCTTTTGTAGGTGTGTCCATTGAAAAGGATGATAGACATCTATGAGATTTATATCTTAGACTAATCATTTTTAAACAGATTATATAACCTTTTTAACATTTGACTTTATGATTACATAGGTTAAATCTTTTGGGACAACTTTGAAATAATTAAAAACAACTTATTACTCAGGATCATAAATGAATAACCTTTTTAGTTCACTGGAGGGATAAAATATTAATTTGGACTTATTTTTATTTCAAGTTATAGAAACATACCAGCCAATTTAAGAAACCTTAAAAGGATATTGCACATAATATAAGGTCAGGGAAGCATACAGTCTTCTAGAATAAATAGGATTTATTTATCTTTTCTTGTCTGCTAGTTTTCTTGATTTGTCTCTTGTACTCACTGACTCTTAACTTGCCATCACCTTGACTGATTTTCTTTTTTTGTAGACACGGTGAAAAATATGGCCACCAAACACACATCCAATACTAAATATCCCAAGAAGAGTCACTAATTCCCCTACCTTTTAGCTTGAATCAAAGAAAAAAGTGTACCTGGACAAGCAACCATGGTCAAGGCAGTTATGTGATATGAGCATTGCTGCTTAGAATGACTCCTTTAGATAAGTTGATGGGGAAATGGTAGAAGGAAAAAATGTAGAAAAAGTGGTTGCAAATGCAACCTATAGGAAGGCCACACTGTTTTCTGTAAAAGAGCTAATAACCAACGCAAAAAACCCTCCCCACTTGTTTTGTACAGCTATTGGATGGCTTTCTTCCTCTGCTAACCAATAGAGGGGAAATATCAATTTATCAATGGAACAGAATAGAAAGCCCAGAAATAAAGCCAACTTACTATAGCTAACTTATCTCTGACAAAAGAACAAAAGCAATAGAGTGAAAAGAAATAGTCTTTTCAACAAGCAAGGTTGAAACCACTGGACAACAGCCACATGCAATATACTAATTAATATAGACAACAACATTACATGCATCACAAAAACTAACTCAAAATGCAAAGACAAAACCACAAAACACCTGAAAGATAGCATAGGAGAAAAGCTAGATGACTTTGGCTTTTATTATGGCAAAATATGTACAACACCAAAGATGCAATTTATGAAATAAATGATTGATAAGCTGGGCTTCAATTTAAAACTTTCATACTCCAATAGATAATGTCAGGAGAATGAGAAGATGAGTTGGGCTGGGAAAATATATTTGCAAAAGACATAACTGATAGAGGGCTGCTATTCAAAATGTACAGTGAATTCTTAAAACTCAACAGTAACAAAACAAAGAACTTGATTTAAAAAATGGGACAACAACATTACAGTTCACCTCACCAAAAATAAATAAATAAATAAACATATGAAAAGGTATTCCACATTATATATAATCAAGGAAATGCAAATTAAAATGGTAAATTACTACTACACACCTATTACAATTTGCCAAATCCAAAACACTGGCAACACCAAATGCCGATTACAAGATCTTTACAGAAGTTTTATTCATAATTGCCAAAACCCAGTAGCAACCAGATGTCTTTTAGTAGGTGAATGAATCAATAAGATGTGACGCATCTAAACAATGGAATAATATTTAATGCTAAAAAGAAATGCATTCTCAAACAGTAAAAGACATGATAAAAACGTTAATGCTCCTATAAATGTAAAAGGTCTTATTTAAAGTATGTGAATATATGATATATCTTTAGTTATCTTTAGTTCAATTTGATAAGCTAGTATATCTACATCATGAGAATAGAATGCCATGAAAAAGAAAAAGATTAAGAATAAGCTGTTAGATATAAAAATGTAATTGCTAAAGTTGAAGCTCAATAGAAAGGTTTGCTGATAAAGTTAGAGACCTCCTACAATACATAACAAGCATCAAAACAATGGAAACTCTTAGAGAAAATAAGAGAAGGAAGTTATTTAAAGTGCAAGATGTCTAGCGTTAGAATTAGATATGAGACTTCTATTTAAAGGGATCACCAAGGGCCAAGGAGGATGAATTTAAAAATACCTACACCTAGACATGTCATTATGAAAATCTCAGCTACATAGGGTGAAGATAAAATCCTAAAGAAAAAAATGAGGATAAAATCCTAAATTTTTCAGAAAGAAAACTAAGATCCACATGACTTAGTGAGTTTCAGTGCAGCAGATGTGTTTGCTGCTCCCCTGTATCACAGCCCTTTGACTCGGCTGTCCTTTAATAATAGTTGCACCTGCACAGGACAGTCTACGTGAACCAGCACTCACCCCACAGAGACAGCATCCCAACTCAAGTGCTTGCTCTGTATCTTTCTTCCTTTTGCCTCCAAGCATTCTCCAACCCTTTTGAGCTCACTGTACTTATGAATATGTCTCTTCCAAAAAGGCAAGAGCAATATCACCAGCAGAGAAGCTGCTAAACACATGATCAGCTTCCTGCATTTTCAGTGGATAATTCTGGGTGACAATACAGGTGCTTCTCAAAAGGTCCTAATAGATTCAAGCCTCTCTGTACTATACCAGTCACTTCAATGATACACCGGAATATTATCATTCCACCTTCTTTGTCTCACTACTCTCCTTCAATCCTTTTTTTTTTCCCTTGGGGTCTCATTTTAGACAATCAGTCTGCACCCAAGTTTCTTTCTCAAACGTATACTAAAATTGTAGTGCTCACTGGCAGATGACAATTTTTAATGAGTAATTATAGTGACGACAGCCTTACAGGAACAAAATAATCTTTGCTCTTGGCAAAACCAAAATCTAAACATTCATTAGAACTGAGCAACAGTTAGAAGCTAGAAAAGTAGAAGAGTCTATAGGATACTGAAATAAGACTAGGAGTTTTGTGGCAAGAAGCACAGAGGAAAAATATTACACACTAAATGAAAGAAAAGCAGGTTAAGAAAAAAAGGTAGAGAAATTTTCCATGACAGAAAGACAGTGTAAAGGGGGATATTAGTGGGACCAGCAGTTAACGTAATGGCTATGTCGCTGGACTCCCATGTAGTCGACCACGGTTCACATCCCAGACCCAGTAGCTTAAAACTCATGCCGGACACGTGTGCGTGCGTGCCCAAGATCCTGAGTGGAGAATGGAGGAGAAGGGATTGCGGCGTGGCCATCCCCCCTGGGGGATGATTGTCACTTTCCATCTCTCTGTCTCTCTCTGTCTGCCTGGCAAGCGCATGCGCCCTATGGCAAAAACCTCTCCTAAAAATTAAATAAATAAATAAATAAGGGGGGGCATTAGTGATGGAAACTAACTTTCATGGATAATGTCAATTTGTGACCTTTGGGGATATTACAGTTAGAGAATAAACATGGCAAAAATCAAGCAAACTATGGTGAATCTGAAGGACAAGTATCTAATTTTATTTTAAAGTAAGAGGTTAACTGTGATGGAATATTTTTCAGCTAAAGGAAAAGAAGAAGGAGGAGGAGGAGAAGAGGAGGAGAAGGAGAAGAAGAGGAAGAAAGTATCTTTTTGAGGCAAACGATCTAGACTTTAAGAGTTAAATACTTTACACATTCAACCAGAGTGTTGAGTTACTCAGAGAATAGCGTACTCAAATAAGTAGAAAAATCTCTGAATATGAAAGGTGCAGGTACTTAAATAGATTTTTCTACAAAATTGTTGGGCTGGAAACACTTCTAAATGTGGACTTTGGTATAGCTGGCAATAAATCCCTGAGATACATTTCTAAACTCAGAAACACTTTCCATGCTTCCAAAAATTATCTGCCTCCTAAATTTCAACAGTCCTAATCAATGAGTTATGAGGATAAAAGAGAAATAAGATAACTTTGCTTTAACATTTGAATAAAATATTTGGTACTCTTTTTTTTTCTAATTTTAAAACTGAATATCAGAGACTGGGTAATTTATAAAGAATGAAGGTTTATTTTGCTCATAATTCTGGAGGTGCAAGTTCGAGGTGCAGCTTATGATGAGAACCTTTTTGCTAGTGAGGACTCTGCAAAGTTGCAAGGTGGTACAGAGCATTACATGGATAGAGGGCAAAGCAAGCATGTCCATGTCTCTCTCCTGATAAAATCACCAGTGTTTAATCATGAAAGCCCTACCCTGATGACTTTATCTAATCCAAATTAGTTCCCCAAAGCTCCACCTCTTCACACCATAGTCAGATTGTTTTCACCCACTTAATACTAGCACGGTAGCAACCAAATTTCAACATATGAATTTTGGGAGGACACAGTAAAACCTTAGACGTTGCTTTATATTCAAAGTATAGTTAAAGAGTACATTTATGGTAGTGGTGAGGAAGCGGTGGAAAAGAGCTTTGGATGAAAAATGTGAAACACTCTTCAAGAGTAGGTGAAATCAATGCTATAAAGACTGAATCTGTGAATGTGCATCGAAAATACATAACCAACATCTTAGAATCACTGAGAATCTTCTGCCAACAGCCATTGTGTTGGCTTTAACAAGGATTTGACATCAAATGCTCAAATGCATAGCATCACTAGGGGGCTATTTTACTCATTTTGTTTCCTATATTCAGTGCAAGAAATTCAGTAATTGTGAGGGGCTAGCAGGTGGCATAGTGGTTAAGGCACTGGACTTGCACATGGCTGACCACAGTCTGAGTCCCAGATGTGGCAGCTTGAGGGTCACACCAAGCGCATGTGCATGTATACCCAAAATCCCAGGAGGAGAATGTGGGTGTGGTGTGGCCATCCCCACTGGAGGTTGATTTCTCACTTATATATATATTGGGACCAGCAGTTAGCGTAATGGCTATGTCGCTGGACTCCCACATAGTCTAACACGGTTCGTGTCCTGGACCCAGTGGCTTAAAACTCACACCGGGCGTGTGTGCGTGCATGCAGGGATTGTGGCGTGGCCATCCCCCCCCCCCCGGGGGGGTGATTTTTCACTTTTCTGGGAGGAGGGAGAGAGATGCAGATATTCGGTCTATAGCATGGACCAAGAAGTTTTTCCTAGGAATTATAACCAACCAGATTATATGATCAAGAAAACTCAAACTAAGAAATTCAGTTGCAAATCCACACCTAAAGAATTTAAAAGGTATAGGATTATTATAGATGATGCCAAATAGTTCAAATAATTGTTGACAACTGACTTTAAAACATATCAAAAAATAAACTACCCACAAACAAGCAGGAACATCCACAATAGGTAGATGCCTCAGAGACATGAATATTTGAATTATCAGAAAAAGTATAAAATAATTATTCCTACAGTGATTATAAAATAAATGGTAGCTGAAATTACGAATGATTTTAATATATTTTTAAGGACAGGTATTTCATAATCAAAGAATATTTTAGAAATCAAAAATAATGTATTTCACTGCAATTAAAACTTCAGAATATGGGGTAAAGAGCAAATTAGACATGGGTAAAGAATTAGTTAACTGAGCTACAGACTGATTTAATTAAATTTCCTAAAATGCAATATAGAAAGTCAAAGTTATGAAGAACACTGAAGATGATTCAAAAGTATCGAATGATTGGGTCTAGAATCACCAAATTACTGCATCAGATGAAGAAAGAGTATATGAAGAAGAAATATTTAAGCAAACAATTTTCAGGATTAATTAGACACTATCAAATTAAAGCTGAATGACATAAAAGGTATCCATACCTCAACTATCAAATTTAAATTCCAGACAAAGAGAAGATCTTAAAAGCAGCTGGAGAGAGAAAAAAAAAAAAGAAAAAAAAAAAACAGAATACCTCAAAGAATTAGCATGACCACGCATTTTTATCAGTGATGGAATCCAGAAACAGTGGGTTGATTTTTTTTACGAGGTAACACCTAAAAAAATCAAATTATATGTTCTTTACTATATAAATATAACCAAAAAGAGGCAAAATCAAACCATTTTATACAAACAAGTTAGAGCATTTAACATCAAGAAAGGTCATTTTTTTTTTTTTGAGAGGTTTCTGACATAGGGCGCGTGGGCTCGCCAGACAGAGAGAGAGAGACAGAGAGATAGAAAGCGAGAAATCACCCCCCAGGGGGGATGGCCACGCCGCAATCCCTTCTCCTCCATTCTCCTCTAGGGATCTTGGGCACGCACGCACACACACCCGGTGTGGGTTTTAAGCCACTGGGTCCGGGACACAACCCACGGTCGACCACGTGGGAGCCCAGCAACACAGCCATTATGCTAACTGCTGGTTCCAGTCATTTTTAAATTTCTGATGGTTATGTCACTGGACTCCCATGTAGTCGACCACAGTTTGAGTGCCAGACTTGGTAGCTTAAAAACTCATACCATGCACGTATACATGTGCGCCCCAAATTCCAAGAGGAGTATGGAGGAGGAGGAATTGCAGCATGGCCCTCCCCCTGGGAAGGAGGTGATTTCTCACTTTCTGTCTCTCTGTCTCTCTCTGCCTCCCTGGCAAGCATATGTGCCTATAGCAAAAATCTCTCTTAAAAAAATAAATTCTGAAAATATACCTTAGGTAGGGGACCAGCAGTTAGCGTAATGGCTATGTTGCTGGACTCCCACATAGTCGACCGCGGTTCAAGTCCCGGACCCGGTGGCTTAAACTCACGCTGGGCACGTGTGCATGCGTGCCCAAGATCCCGAGAGGAGAATGGAGGAGAAGGGATTGCGGCGTGGCCATCCCCCCTGGGGGGTGATTTCTCGCTTTCTATCTCTCTGTCTCTCTCTGTCTGTCTGGCAAGCGCATGTGCCCTATAGCAGAAACCACTCCAAAAAAAAATATATATATATACCTTAGGTAGAAGGAACATAAAAATGTCCAGAAGGAAAGTCATATTTGATACAAAGATATAGTAGAAATATAGGTTAATATAAATTGACTACTTAAAGAATATTGTCTAATTTGGAGGTAAAAAATTTATATGGAAATATTGGGTAACTACAATATGGAAGATGAGAACAGGATTAAAACTGAAGATATTTTTTCTTTTTTTATTATTTATTTGTTATCATCACAATCTTGTTTATATTACATTGAATTGCATATAAATTTACAGTGTATTACATTGCTTTTTCAAAAGGGAATGCCATGCATGTCAGTCAACACAGAGACATTAACATCCCCACTTCATCATTCAATATCTTTTCATTGTTTTCACGATCATTGTTATTATTATTCCAATTATTTTTTATTTATTTATTTTTTGGGGGGGAGAGGTTTTTGCTATAGGGCGTGTGCACTTGCCAGAAAGACAGAGAGAGACAGAGATACAGAAGAGAGAAATCACCCTCCCAGGGAGGATGGCCACACTGCAATCCTTTCTCCTCCATTCTCTGCTTGGGCACGCACACACATGCACCCGGCGTGAATTTTAAGCCACCGGGTCCGGGATGCGAACCACAGTCGACTACATAGGAGTCCAGCGACATAGCCATTACGCTAACTGCTGGTCCCTCCAATTATTTTTTTAACCAGTCAATCACTATTTCTCCTTTTGCTTGTAAAAAGACTTTACCCCTCTTGAAATACTTCTCAGACCAATCCAGTTGAGAATGCTATAGACGTCATCATCAACAGGTAATAAGCCATATCTGTGTCACACTAATGTCATGCCTCTCTATAAAACTGAAGTTTTCTTAAGTCCTTTTATGACTATTGAAATTACACATGCATGCTATAATTTTAAGAGTAAACTTAAAACATGTATAAATACAAAAATAGAGGACTAAAGGAATAAAGAATACTTGAATCTCAAAGGTAGAAAAACAGGGCAGAAAGCACTAAAAAATAGGAAAAGTACAAAAATGAGTTATTATACCATAAGTAAATGCAAATAAATTTTTCTACTAAAAAAAAAACAGAAATTTTCATATTGGATTTTAGAATTGTTACAAGAGACAGTTCTACAATACAAACATTCACAAAGTCTGAAAGTAAAAAGGTGAAAAATATATAACAGGCCTGCACTAACAGTGGCATCAGTAAAATGGAGTGCAATGTTGCTACAGATTTAGAGAATAATTAATAGTAGTAGAAAAGTTTCTTACTAAGCAATAGTAAGTAATCCAGTTCCCTGAACAAATAACAGTTCTAAATACATGTGGGCCTAAAATAATCATCACAAAATACAGAAGCAGCAATCTATAGACATAAGGAGAAGCTGATAAATTCTCCCTCATAGTGGAAATTTTTAATATACTTCTTTCACTTAATAAGTTAATCCGTATAAAGTTTAGTAAGAATATAAAATGCCTTGGAACAAGATTTAACTTGATCTAATGGGGAAATATATAAACTATGCCCAAACATGAAATATTTATAGAATCCATCATATGTACAAACTATTTTTTTAGAGAGATTTTGCAATAGGATATGTGCACTTGCTAGAGAGACAGAGAGAAACAGAAAGCCAGAGGTCACCCCCCAAGGGGGGGGGTGCAATCCCTTCTTCTCCATTTTCCTCTTGGGATTTTGGGCATGCACGCACACTCAACTGGAGTAAGTTTTAAGCCTCTGGGTCCAGGACTCAAGTCACAGTAGACTACATGAGAGTCCATTACATCATCTGCTGGTCCCAAAACATTTTATTTTCAATAATTGAATAAGACTCTAAAAATAAAAATCAATTACAAAAATATAACCAAAAATAACCACCAACACATACAGAAACATATACTACAGAAAACCATATAAGAAATTATTAAAAAATTAAAAATACACAGAAATTAATTACAATGAAAATAATACATATCAAAATCAAAACTGAGATGCAATTAAGTTATGTATGGAGAAATTTATAGCCTTATTTGTAGATACCAATTCAGAAGTTTAAAAAACAACAGAGGATATTTATTTAACTTTCTTCCATGTTTTTTCCATGGGTTGATAGTTCATCTCTCTCCCTCTCTCGTTTTGTTTTGTTTTGTTTTGTTTTTAGTTTTTGCTGTAGAGTTTATGTACTGGCCAGAGAGATAGAGAGAGTGAGAAACAAAGAGTGAAATCACTCCCCAGGGGTGGGCCACACCACAATTTCTGCTCCTCGTCTCTCCTCTTGGAATTCTGGGCATGAACACACACATACCAAGTGTGCTTCTCAAGCCGCCAGGTCCAGAACTCGAGCCACACAGCCATTGTGATCTAGCTGCCCAACTACCATGCCACCAACTGGCTCAAAACATTTTTTTATTAAACATGAAACATCAAAAGACAAACCACAGGATGAGAGAAATATTTGTAAAATATATGGCAAATTAAAATAAAAATATAAAGCAAAACTGCATCTGTGGCTGAAACACACCAGTTTCAGATAACAAGTTCTGAGGTAGAGTTTGTGATTGACTCAAAGACACAAACCAGGATCTATGAGCTTTCCATCTTTCTTTACAGGACTATTTGGACATGAATCATTATATGTGTTGCCTCATGGTTCTAAGACAACTGCAGCACCCCAGGCCTCACATCAGTTTTGGTTTTTTATTGGTTTTTTTTTTTGTTGTTGTTGTTTGTTTGTTTGTTTTTTAAGTTTCAAGATTTCCTTTTTCTCTGAACAGGACACCCTCCTCCTGAATATCTACTGACATCTCACTTAGCAGAATTGTATCAAGACTTCTGTCACTGCACTTGTGATTGAGAAATGAATTTCTAGACAGGCTCATTACTGCCACAGAAAAAAAATCTGTATTTGTTAGTAATGACAAAGAAGAGTATTATGGGTATTGAGTAAGCAAGTGACAACACCCCGCCACCTTTTATGCCACAATACATGGACTTCTACAAATCAGTAAGGAAAAAGAAAACTAAATCCAACATAAAATGTCAAAAAATACAGACAGTAGACAGAAAAGGAAAATCAACTCATGTTCATTATATCTGAAAAAATGCTCGAGTTCCCTGTGGATTCTAGTTCCCTTATCTGAGGCACAGTTAACAAATATTCTCTCCCATTCTGAAGATTGTTGAGTCACACTAATTACGGTGCACTTTGCTGTGTAAATCATGCTGGGTAAAGTCTCTTCACAATCTAAATGATGTATAGTGATTTAATGTATAAATAACAATAAAAAAAGAAAAAAGAAGGTATATGTAAACACTGGGGTTGGTTTAAAGAAAACTGTAGTGAACAATTCATATCATCAATACCCATGGAGTTTTCACTATCCATGCTACTGTATTGTTAAATATTATTAAAAGAAAATGTATGAAAAGGAAAAAAATGTTCAACTTTACTAGGAAAGAGGAAGTTCAAAGAAAACCAATCTTGGATATTATATCATACTTCTGATGATACTGTTTTGGCAAGAATAATAAATAAATGAGATTTGTCATATTCCACTGGTGAGGGCAACTACTTTTTTTCTTTTCTTTTTTTCTTTTCTATATTTTCTTTTATGTTTTCCCACAAACATTTACTTTACTTATGAAAACTTTTTTTCTCATACACCATAGTTCTTGACAGTTAAGAGATAAACAACTTTCAAAATATCCAAAACCTGAATTTAAAAAATAACTTTCAAAATATTTGTTATAATTTTGTCTGTGACTTTATAATATCGGAGACAGTATGGTTTTAAATATTTTTGAGAAAATATTTACATATCTACTACTTAAACTGTTGAAAAGCAAACACCCAGCACACAATTAACACATGAGTCTTCCCAATTCAGCTCTGCCTACTAAGTATTCTGTAGTTTACCACATGCTAGTAAAGATCAGTCTCTTTTTCTTCCTTCAAAGTCATCCTCAAGGTAATCCTTCTGCAGGGCAACTACTTTTTTTCTTTTTTAAATTAGAGTACGATTTTATTTGGTTGGTGCAAAAATTTTTGAAATTCAAACATAGACTTTTTTCATAATACAAATTCTCCATAAACTTTTTCTGTTATTATCATAATCTTGTTTATATAACATTGAGTCACATATAACTTTACAGAGTATTACATTTTTTCCCAGCATGAATACCATGCATATCAGTAGATATGAAGACATTAAAATCCCCATCATCGTCTGATAGCTTTTCATTATTTTTTCCAGATTATTATTATTTCAATTATTTTTTTAAACATTCAATCACTATTTATCATTTTGCTTATAAAAAGACTTTACCCAACATGAAATACTTCTCAGATCAATCCAGTTGAGAATTCTATACACATCATCATCAACAGGTAATAAACCATTTCTGTGACACACTAATGTCAGGCCTCTCTATTTGTTCTCTTGCTATCCTTCTCTATACTTTTCCCTTCTCCTGACCCACTCCACACTGTCTTCAGCATTCTAACTATTTTCACAGCTTTTATGCCCTCCAATATTTCTATCTATACCGTAAAGTGTGGGTAGTTGGTATATATTAAGTGGATACATACAATATCTTTCTTTAATGTCCTGGCTTGTTTCACTCAGCAATAGATCCTTCATATTCAACCACTTTCTATGAAATGCCAGGGTCTTTTTTTTATGGCTGAGTAGTATTCCAGAGAGTATATGTGCTACATTTTTCAATGCATTCATCAGTTTGTGGACATTTGGGTTGGTTCCAAGTCTCAGCGATCGTGAATACTGCTGCAATAAACATTGATGTGCAAGCACTTTTATGACTGAAAAGAAATCCTGTTCTTTAGGTAGATACCCAAAAGTGGGATTACTGGATCAAATGGTAGTTCTATTTGTAAATCTTTAGGGAACCTCCATATTGTTCTCCAGAGTGGCTGAACCAGTTTACATTCCCACCAGCAATAAAGGAGAGGTCCCTTTTCACCAAATCCCTGCCAACATTTATCACCTTTTATATTTTTAATCTTTACCATTCTGACAGGGGTTAGGTAGTATCTCATTGTGGTTTTAGTCGGCATCTCCCAAATGATGAGGAATGTTGAGCATTTCTTGACATGCTTTTTAGCTGTTCATATATCTTCCTTAGAGAAATTTTTGTTCAGCTTATTTTCCCATCTTTTAATTCGGTTAATCACTTTTTTTTATGTAAGGTGCTTGAGTTCCCTGTGTATTCTGGTTATCAGTCCCTTGTCTGAAGCATATTTTACAAAAATATTTTCCCATTCTGAGGGGTGTCGGATCACACTTGTTACTTTATCCTATGCTGTGCAGAAACTTCTTAGTCTGATACAATTCCACTTGTCTATTTTAGGGATTATTGCCTGTGTTTTGGGAGTCTTACTTAAGAAGTCATTGCCTACTCCAATGTCTCCCAGAGTTTCCCCAGTATTTTCCACCAGTAGTTTTATAATTTGAGGTCTTAGGTTCAGATATTTGATCCAATCTGAGTTGACTTTTGTTAATGGTGAAAGACTGGTATCCTTTGCCAAAAATCAGTTGATTGTAAACTTTGGGGTTTATTTCTGGCGTCTCTATTCTATTCCATTGGTCCACATGTCTGTTTTTGTTCTAATACAATGCTGTTTTGATGATCACAGCATTCTAGTGTATCTTGGGATCAGAGAGTGATATGCCTCCCATTCCACTCTTCTTGGGCAGGATTGCTTTGGCAAGACAAGGATTTTATGATTACAGACAGATTCTATGATTGCCTTTTCTAGATCTGTGAAGAATATCTCTGGTATTTTGATGGGAATTGCATTAAATATGTAGATTAATTGGGGTAGAATTGCCATTTTGATTATGTTAATTCTTCCAATCCAAGAACATGGGATGTCCTTCCACTTTTTTACATCACTTTCAATATCTTATTTAAGATTTTCATAGTCTAGCCAATGGTGTGTTGATCTTGTTAATCTTTTCAAAGAACCAGCTTTTGCTTCATTTATTTTCTGTATGGTTTGTTTATTTTCTATTTCATTTATTTCTGCTAGAACCTTTATTATTTCTTTTTGCCTGGCATTCTGTTGTTGTTGTTTTTCCAATTCTGTGAGGCATGATGTTAGGTTATCTATTTGCCACTTTTCTTTTTCTTATGCACACTATTTGCTATGAATTTTCCTCTCATGACTGTTATGCCGTGTCCCATAGATTACAGAAACTTGTGTACTCATTATCATTTGTTTCCATAAGTTTTTATTTCAAATTTGATTTCTTCAGTAGTTAAGAGACATTCAGAAGTAGGTTGTTCAGTTTCCATGTGTTTGTGTTTTTTTGAGGGTGTTTCTTGAAATTCATCTTGAGTTTAATTCCATCATAGTCAGAGAAGATGCTGGATAGTTTCTATGCCTTTGAATTTGTAAAGGCTTGATTTGTGTCCTATCTTAAGGTCAATCTTAAAAGAGGTTCCATGCTGGAATGAGAAAAATGCATATTTTGCAGTCTTAGGGTAGAAAGTTCTATAGATATCTATCAAGCCCATTCAATTTATAGTATAGTTTATGTCTTGTATCTATTTATTTTTTGCCTAGATCTGTCTGAAGGAGATAATGGAGTGTTGAGATCCCGAACTGTTATACTGTTGCTCCCTGTCTCTCCTTTTAGCTCTAGCAATCTTTCCTTCAAACATTTAGGTGCTCCTGATTTGGATGCATAGATATTTCTGTGTTGTGTCTTCTTGCTGGATTATCTCATTTACTATTATATAATGCCCTTCTTTGTCTCTTTGTATACTCTTTGTCTTGAAGCCTGTTTTGTCTGAAATGAATATTGCAGCTCCACCTATCTTTTTATTTCTATTTGCATGGAATATCTTTTCCCAGCCCTTCACTTTTAGTCTATGTATGTCTTTATCCATAAGGTGTGTTTCTTGTGGGCAACAGATAGAGAATTTCTGGGGTTTTGTTTGTTTTTTGTTTTTTGTTTTGTTTTTTTTGTTTTGTTTTTGTTTTAGTTTGTTTGTTTGTTTATCCATTTAGCCAGTCTGTCTCTCTTAATTGGAGAATTTAATCCATTGACATTCAATGTTACTATCGATTTTTCTGGACCTATTCTTATCATTAAGTGAGCCATTTTCTTGGTTGCTTTTTGTTCTCTTATAACTGTCTGTCTGACTTTTTAGTTGTTTTGGTATAGCACTCCCTTCAGAACCTATTGAAGAACTGGTCTGGAGTTGGTAAATTCCTTCAGATTTTGTTTATCTGAGAATGTTATCTTTTTATCCCATATGAAAGATAATATTGCTGGGTATAGTATTCTTGGTTGAAATTGTTTTTCATTCAACACTTTGACTATATTTCCCCATTCTTTCCTTGCCTGCATTCTTTCTATTGAGAGATCCGATGCTAGCCTGATGGGGTGACCTTTGTAAGTAACTTGACATTTCCCTCTTTCCTACTTTAGTATCTTGTCTTTGTCTGTTGTTTTTGTCAATCTGGCTATGATGTGTCTTGGAGAGGAGCTTCTTGGGTTGATTCTACTTGGTGTCCTATGTGTTTTTGAGGTCTGGATATTTGAATGTCTTTCTAGGTTTGGTTTTCTTCCAGGATTTTATGGAATAAATTATCAATTCCCTTATTATTTTCTTCCTCTTTTAAGATATCAATTATCTGGATGTGGGGGTGCTTGATGGTATCCAGTATTCCTCTTATATTATCATCATTTTTTTGGTTGTTTTCTCAATCTTCTTGATACTTTTGTCTAGGTCACATGTTTTGTCTTCTACATTTGAGATTCAATCTTCTGCCTGATCTAATCTACTTTTAATACTTTCAAGGGAGGTTTTGACTTCTTGTATCACATTCTTCAACCCTAGAAGTCCCATCTGGCTCTTTTTTTAAGTGTCTATTTCTTCTTTCAAATCATGAAAGGACTTCTTCATCTCCTGGTACTCATTGTCTCTTTTCTCTTCCATCTCAATTAGTTTGGTCACTACAAATATTCTGAATTCCTTATCCAACATGTCCACTATGTCCATTGTATTGACTTTGTGTGATGTGGACTTGACGATTTCTCTTGGGGGAGAGGCATTTTATTGGTTGCTCATATTTCTTGAGCCTCTGTGATAGTTCCCAGTCATCTGGTGATCTATACATTCCTTCCTAACTTATTCAAGGTATCTGAGTGTTAAAAGGTGTGCAGGATTAGAAAATTGGCGATCTCTCTTCTGGCCTGCCTACCTGTTGCTCGCCAGTACAATATACTGTTGTCACTGGTCGTAGGTGACCCAAAGTCCTCCCTACTTCTAAGGAGCTGTGAGCCTCTAAGTGACCTAATAAGATTTACCTCAGGAGCAAAGAAATTTTCAAATATTCAAAACACTGAAGTTCTGAGAATCTAAAGATAAGTGGGGAGGGAGCAGAGGATAAGCAATGGTTCCCAGCCATTAAGGCCTGCAGCCACAGGCAGCCTGGTTTCCAACAATGCCTCTGGCTTGAACCAGTCTCTGGAGGGCAACTACTTTTTAAGAGCAATTAACTGTATCTAGCAATTTTGGAGAATGTATGCCTACTACTCAGAAAGTATTCTCGAATGTAATAAACCATTGGACCAATAGAGAATGTAATGGTTACATTGTTGGACTCCCCCCAACACACACACATAGTTGACCATGGTTCAAGTCCTGGATCCGATGTCTTAAAACACACTGGGTGCATGTGCATGCATGCCCAAAATACTAATAGGAGAATGAAGGAGAAGGGATTGTGGTGTGGCCATTCCCCCTGGGAAACAATTTCTCACTTTCTGTCTGTCTCTTGGGTGAGCACACATACCATATAACAAAAATCTCTCTCTAAAAAGAAAAAAGAAGTAGTAAATCAGAAAAATGATACCTTATATTTATAAGAAAATATTTTAAAAAGAGTAACAATAGCTAAACCTGTTAGCAACTAAAATGTCTATCAAACAGAAAAACAAATAATTTTTCACATAATCATATATTAAAATGTTGAACAATAAAAATTAATTCCTGGGACAGCAGCTGGAGTAATAGCTATGTTGCTGGACTCCCATGTAGTCAACTGTGGTTCGAGTCCCAGACTCAGTGGCTTAAACTCACTCCAGGCATGTGTGTGTGCGTGCATAAGATCCCAAGAGGAGAATGGAGGAGAAGGGCGTGCAGTATGGCCATCCCCCCTGGGGGTGATTTCTCACTTTCTGTGTCTCTATCCTTCTCTGTTTTTCTGTCAAGCTCATGTACCCCATAGCAAAATAACCTCTCTGAAAAAAAAAAAAAAAAAAATATATATATACTAATAATTCCTGGTAACTGAATATCCAGCATAAATAAATCATAAATATACTAGGTCAAGATCTATATACTCAATTATTTCATTTCTACCTAAATGAAAACACACAAAATTAGTCTATGAACTATATGAGACTATATGCATATTTTACAAAAATATTTTAAAAATAGATGAGGTTATAAATATTGAAATTGCATTAACAACTTCTCCTGGGACATAGAAGCAATTTGATTATGGTCGGAACATGCATTTCACCCATCTTACATACTATATCCTTCATATAATTTCACATGTCTACAAAATCTTATAACAATTTAAACATATAAATTGGAAATTTGGTAAGTATTATAATTTTTACATGAAGTTCAGGATGAAAAAGAAATTGAGAACAAAAGTTGTGCAAGATTAGACACAATGAATGACTTGGCCTCAAAACTAGTTTCAATCTCTGTAACTTTTCTTACCTCTTCAAGAGATTTTTAAAAAGCAACAGGATCAAAGTATAGTCACAGCCTTTAGCTTTTGAAATAAAAAGATATTCTTCTAAGATAGAAAGAAAAAAATATAATTCTGGTGTGTGCAGTCTTGAATTGCCCAGTAATATTTTAACTTCCATTTTTTTTCTTTTTCAGTTTCCAAACAGATTTATATTTAAAACAAGTCTTACACTGATTTCAATAAATCAGAACACATGTGAAGGACAGCAATTATGTAATGATTTTTTTAATATTCCAAGGTATAGCAATCTTTTCCAAATAAAATTAAAAGCATTTATTCTACCATGTCAACCTATAAGAACAATTACTCTTTTCTACACTACATCTACAATGCCATGTCTGTCATATATAGAAGCATTAGTATCAGTTTTATGCACTTTTACTTTATGAAGAACTCCCAGTAACCAGCCTCAGTGAATTTATTTGGGAAACAATGAAGCCTCTTGATTATTTGAATCTGGATCTACCTTTCTATGCCGATGTCATAAGCATGCCAGAAAATGGACCTGTATATGTCAGAGAATGCCTAGAGAAATTTCTTCCTGTGGGAGTTATAGTATTTTAACTTTCAGAATAGAAAACACAATAAGAACATGTCATAAATAAATGGTTGCATTATTTATTTCGGTATTATTTTCATTATACTATGGTGAACTTCATGTGTGATTGATTATTCTTCCTCACTCTCTAGGTCAGCACTGTGTATTACTATGTCAATGTGTGGATTTACGTAGTGGGTCAATTCCATCAAATATTGCAAAAGCATTGAGTGAGTTGAGAACAGAAAATTGTTTATTTGTTTTTTTTTTTTTTTTTTTGAGAGGTTTTCGCTGTAGGGCACGTGTGCTCGCCAGACAGACAGAGAGAGACAGAGAGAGACAGAGAGACAGAAAGCGAGAAATCAACCCCCAGAGGGGATGGCCACACTGCAATCCCTTCTCCTTTCTCCTCTCGGGATCTTGGGCACACACACACACACACACACACGTGCCCGGCGTGAGTTTTAAGCCACCAGGTCCGGGACGCAAACCACGGTCGACTACGTGGGAGTTCAGAGACATAGCCATTACGCTAATTGCTGGTTCCCAAATTGTTTATTTGGTTTGACCACAGGAAAGTTATCTATGACCTTGACAAAGTAGTCCTGTTGGAGTGGGTGGGAGAGTTAGAAAGCAAAACTATAACAGCCTTGAGAAGTAAAAGGACAGTGAATGCAAGATGATCTGTGAATGCAGTTGAGCTATGAAGAACAAAAGAAAAGATCAGCTGGTAGCAGGAGGGCAATGAGGGATTCAGGGAGGTTTTCCTGTTTTACTTTGAAAGAGAATTAGAACAGCACGTTTTCATACTGATCCAGTAAAGAAAGGTTAATGATATGGATATTCCACAACTATTTCAGATTCAGCATTTCCAGCAATGAACATCATCCCGTCTCTCTCCCATCACCCCAGTCTGTCTATCCTGATCTCATTCGTAAACCAATTAAGCCTACTCTTCCAACTACAGCTAACTAAACCAAAGGTCAACCCAGATTGCTTCCTCTCTAGCATTTTCCACATGCAGTCCATCACTGTGTGCTATAAAATTTACCTTCTAAATTATAAACATCTTTCTTCTCTTCACCATCCTGTAACCAATGCCTTGATTCAGATCATTACTTTCTCAGATGTGTAATTTTCATGGTTTCTATTTGATCTTCCTGATTCTACTGTTACCCTGTAAAACCTACCTTATATTGCTACCAAATCACTCACTAACACATGTCAGTCACATGTTTAAGATCCTTTAGTAGTTTCCTAGCAACTAAGTATAATATCTGAGCCCAGTGTCTTTTTTAAAGAATTTTTCATTTTTAAAATTTTACTTATTTGTTTATTTATTTTGATTTTACCAGAGAGATACACAGAGAAAGATGGAGAGAAAAAGTGAGAAGGTAGGCCACCAGGTCTGGGACTCGAACCATTGTTGCCTATGTGGGAGTGTCCAGCGCCTCAACCACCACACCACCTGCTGGTTCCTGAGCCCAATGTCTTAAAATATCCTCCCAGTACTTTTTTTTTTCCTATAAGGCACATGTGCTTATCAAAGAGAGGGAGAGAGAAAGAAGAGAAATCATCCTCCAAGGAGGATGGCCATGGTCATCCTCTTCCATTTTCCTCTAAAAATTTTGAGCATTCACATACAGGCACCCAGCATGATTTTTTAAGCTGCCAGATCCAGGATTTGAACCACACAGTCAACCATGTGGAAGCCAGCACATCACCTGCTGGCTTCCTCTGGTATTCTTTTTTTTTTTTTTTTTTTTTTCCTAATTTTCTTTTTTTTCCGGAGAGATTTTTGCTATAGGGCACATGCGCTCACCAGAAAGGCAGAGAGAGACAGAGAGACAGAAAGCGAGAAATCACCCCCCCCGCAATAGCCATGTCGCAATCCCTTCTCCTCCATTCTCCTCTCATGGATCTTGGGCACGCACGCACACGCGCCCAGTGCAAGTTTAAACCACTGGGTCCGGGACTCGAATCCCAGTTGATTACATGGGAGTTCAGCGACATAGCCACTATGCTAACTGCTGGTCCCCCTCTTTTATTCTTAAGCAACAGTCCTCCTCATACATCCTGGCACCCACTGCACTGTTTTAAGTCCTCAACCCTTGTCTAAAACTGCTCCAATTGAGCTTCATATTATTATTATTTAAAAATTTGGTTCAGTTATTATTGCCTTGGATGTTTTTGCCTCCTTAGCTTCATCTGAGTTCTTTCTCTACACTTATGTAGTAGACAGAATCCTAAAATGATCCCCCATGATTATCTACCTGAGTCCCAGGACTGTGAATATAAATGAGAATTCATTCTGATTATATTAATTAATAGAAGGGATTTTGCAGATGTACTCAAGTTGACTAATTAGTTGACTGTGAATTAATCAAAGAGTAGATTATCCAGGTGGGGACAAATCTAATCAGAGCCCTTTGAAAGTGGAGTTTTCTTCTGCCGTTGGCAGGAAGGGAAGTCAGAGTCTGAATGTGGGAAGACTTCAACTCAGCACTGCTGACTTGGAGACAGAGGGGCCACATGATGAGGAGCAGAAGCCTCTAGAAGCTGAGAATGACTCCTTGCCAGCAGCCACAGGAAACAGGAATCTCGATACTGCCAGGACAAGAATGAGGGTCTGCCAGAAATGTGCATGAGCATGGATGTGCATTCTTCCCCAGGCCACCCCGCCCCCTCCCAAAAAAAGAGCCAGACTAGCCAATGCCTTAATGTTTGGCCCTATGAGACCTTGAGCAGAGAATCCAACTAGATGTTCCAGGACATATAACTCAGAGAACG
This sequence comes from Tupaia tana, assembly GCA_026018925.1. Lineage (NCBI taxonomy): Eukaryota > Metazoa > Chordata > Mammalia > Scandentia > Tupaiidae > Tupaia > Tupaia tana. Next base: position 9,448,739 of record JAKSZU010000020.1, read on the forward strand.
TCCAGATAGTGGGTGTTGTTTTAGGCTTCTAAGTTTGTGGTGATTTGCTACACAGCAGCTGAAAACCAGTAGAAATCACAGTTCTTTACGAGGCTCCCTTGTACTCCATGTTTATGTGCTCTCTACCCACTTAGATTGTGAGCTGCTTAGGACAGAAATCATGAGTTAAATGGCGCCTGTATTCTCAGCATCTGTCATAGCACCTGACATACGCGAGGTTTCCAACAAGTATATATGGAGTACCTGAGAGGTGAGACTAGCTGCAGTAGGAAGCAAGTACGAGTGCGAGGAGTTCACTGGGGTGGAGCAGAGAGATGGAGACTGCTAAAAGACAGACGGAGCCGAAGGAGCCATGGATCTGGTTTGGTATGTCAGCTTTCCCTCCTCTTGATTTCTGAACACCGATTCTTTATAGAGTAAAGCAGTAGTTGCATACAAGCAACCACATTCCTAAGCCCTAGGAATCCCATCATCAGGGCCTTCAGGCTTACCTGCCTTTCTTTACAGAAATCTATGACAGGGGTCACTAATTGGCAGTTTTAGAAATCTCCAGTGACCCACTTTCTTCTCTTCTTTCTCATTCTGACACAGAATTTTAAGTATTCAGTGTCCATAAGACTTTAAATCTATATGGTCAATTCTGTACAAGGCTTAACCACAATCAATACTAGAGACTTGTATGATACTGCAGTGCATTTTCCCTTGCCCAGAAAGTTTTCATTTCCTATGACAGAAGGAGAGAAACAGGAATCTTATACAATCAATATCTCAGAGGTTGAGTTTCTCTAATCCTTTCAGCTCTAGGAAAAGAAACCAAGTCGGTTATAATATGAATTTTTACAGGGTTTTGCTTTTACTAGATTAAATTTCTAAACTACAAAGAAAATAAAAAAGACTCACAGCTAAAATCCAAAAGTTCAGTTTAGTTCAAGCTGCAATCAGAGGCACAAGTAAATTAGTGCTAATGCAAAAGAAATGCAAAGATCAATTAGAGGGAAACTCTAAGAATGAGCATCGCCATGAAAAGATTTTAATTGAAGTTAATTTAACATTAGAGAAATCATTATGTGAACAAGGCAAATTGAAGCAGTCATTAACAATGCAGATGGCTTTGACTAGTGGGTCTTGGCCTTTCCAGAAATTTGGACCAATCCTATGAACTCTTCCCTCTCTATTTCCAAAACTCTTTCCCCAGTCGCTGCATCAATTCATAATAGAGAAGAATAGGGGCAGGTCATGGTGAAGTTGTGGTTCAAGTGAATCCACATGGGAGAGGTCCCAGTTCCATAGCCTAGGACCTTCCTAAACATACTGGGTACCTGTGATCTGGGCTGGTGAGACTGGAAGTGGGTTGTGCACGAAGACCCTTTTGGGGATCCCTATCTCTCTTTCTCTCTCTTTTTCTTTCTCTCAAAAAAAAAAAAGAATAAATAATTTTTTATAAAAGGAAATATTGTCTATTTTAAAATTAAAAGCAAACATTGTTAATTCAGTTATTTTTCTTTTTCTCCTTCAAACTCATGTGGAATTAGTAAAAATGAAGTTTTAGAGAAATATCTTCCAGTGCCAAAAACCTATTCACCTTGTCTGTAATCCTCAAACTCAATGCTTCTGTAAGATATAAGTTATTTGTGGATGCCTATGATGTTAAAGGCCCTGTCCTAAATGCATACATGTGTTATCTCAATTAAATTTCCCACAGACCTGCAAGGTAGGCATTATTATTCACATTTTATGGATTATGATACTAAGGTTCAAAAGGTTAAGACCATTTACCCAGGTCTATAGAGCTAGTTTAGTAAGAAAGCTCAGATGAAATTTTAGTCTATCAAATTCCACAGTTGGTGTTCTCTCTATTACTCTGCATCAAAAATGAATCACAGGAAGCAACAGATGGCGTAACGGTTACATCACTGGACTCCCAGGTAGTTGGTAGTTGACTTAAAACTCACAATTAATATTTAAGTGAGGGGGAGCTAAAAATTAACTTCTGGGAGGAATCACACAGAAAGATGCATTTGAGAACTCCTCCGGCCTGCTTTCCCACGTCATGGACTTAAAACTCACAATTAATATTTAAGTGAGGGGGAGCTTAACTTCTGGGAGGAATCACACACATTTGACAGAACTCCTCCGGCCTGCTTTCCCACGTCATGGGAAGGCTACACTGACAAAGGGCACAGGGAGACACCCAGAGGTCAAAGAAAACCTTTCTGGGCCTCGCTATCTAGGAGGAGGATTGATGAAGAAAGAAATTAAAAGTGATTTTTTCATCACTAAAATAAGCATCATTTTCTCCCTGAATATGTGTTTTAATATTTTACATCTAATTTATTGGCAATATAATCAGGAGACCAATGGGTGCACTGTACTTTAGCATTCTCGTTCTGTCTTATCTTTGACTGCTTTTCTATATACTCATACCATCCTGGAGTCAGGTGGAGAGCCTGACATCCTTAAGTTTTGTAGTCTATGATATACTAATTATTCTGGGAGGATATTATACCAAATCATATACTCATAACATGCTTCAGTCAGAAGGAAACTGCAGTGTGAATTTTGCTTTCCTCCAAATGTAAAAGCTAGTAAACTAAAATCAAAACACAAATAAATAAATAAGATTTAGAAGAATATAAACTGTTAGTTTTGCTGGAGCCCAGCTTATTTATCTATTTTACAAATGATGCTTTTTGGTGTAGGTCTTTACCTTGGTCAAGGTCACAATTTTTTCTGTGTTTATCCAGAAATGTTTTAGTCTTATATTTTGTATTTAAATCTATGATCAACATGAGTTATTTTTTAAAAATGTAATGGTAAAAATGAATAGAAGTTTTGTTTGCCAAAAAAAAAGAAAGAAGAAAAAACTGTAGCTTCATGAAAGAAAGAAAGAAAGAGAGAGAGAGAGAAAGAAGAGAAGAGAGAGAGAAAGAAGGAAGGAAGGAAGGAAGGAAGGAAAAGGAAGGAAGGAAGAAAGAAAGAAAGAAAGAAAGAAAGAAAGAAAGAAAGAAAGAAAGAAAGAAAGAAGAGAAGAGAAAGAGAGGGAGAGAGAAAGAGAGAAGAGAAAGAAGAGAAGGGAGGGAGGGAGGGAGGGAGGGAAGGAAAAGGAAGGAAGGAAGGAAGGAAGGAAGGGAAGGGGAAGGAAGAGATTTGCTATGCAAAGACAGTCTCAATACAAATTTCCCAGCTCCCCATTTCAGTCATGCTGTTGGTCTTGAGAATCTTCTACATGGAATTTCTGGGCCCCATGCAGCAGAAAAGGCTGAAATCTAGTGTGACTCCACATCTAAAAGTAAGCTCACATCAGTAGCATCTGTACTACTTTCCTACACTATGAAAGCATAGTATCCAAAATGCTATAAATCTATTATCTTATAGTTCTGGATCTCAGAAGTATAAAACCATGTTTCTTGGGTATAAAATCAGGATACAGAAGGACCACAATTCTTATGGAGACTGTAGAGGAGAATTCACTTTCTTGCAATGTCCAGCTTCTAGAGGTCCCCTGCACTCCTTGGCTGCTGGCTCCTTCTTCCATTGCCAAAACCAGGAGAGTAACATCATCCAGTCTCTCTGACTCTGCTCTGACCTCATCTGCTTGCATTTTTCTGTTAGGTATCCTTGTAATTGCATTGGACTCATCCAGATACTCCTTGGGTAACCTCCCCATCAAAGGTCCTTAATTAACATCTGCAAAATCAAAATCCCTTGTCTCTCATAACCTAACTACTCACAGAGACCAGGGATTAGAATGTGGACATATTTGGAATGGAGTGCGGGCTGTAATTGCACCTCCTATAGCCTATTTGTCTGGAATTAACATTCTCTGATCTGGAAACAAAGGCTTTACAAGTTTATAATAAAAATATGAAAGATAATGACAAAAGCACTTTTGATAAGCAATTAACAAATTCCTGAATATGGCTTCAAGAAACAAAATTTGTCAAATTAACATTTAAGAAATGGTTCACATTTGGGTTAAATAATACATAAAGCAAAACATCTCTGATGAGGGGAGCAAGAAAACACTACCATAATAAGAAAGAAGTGTTAGAAGGGTTCCCCCCTCTCTCTCTCTTATTCATGATAAAATGTGTGTATGAACATGAGAGGGAGAAAGAGGAGAGACAAAGGAGAGCATCCTCCACAGAGTCTGGTCATGCCACTATCCCTTTCTTCCATCCTCCAGTTGGTCAAATAGTGGGCACTTATGTGCATGCCTAGCACATTTCAGGCCAGGCAGAGGATTTGAACCATGGTTGCCATATGAGATCCAGCTTTGCTTGAGAAGCACATTAAAGCTGTGTCATGGAGCCAGCCCTGTCATAAAATTTAAGCCACAGTAAATTATGGAGGGTCTACACTTACCTCAGCTTTCCATAAAATAGGAACTATTTAAACATCATGACTACATTTTTAGGTTTACCATGAGGATTAAAGATCATGCTCTTTAGTACTTATCGTAGAGCTCGGTGCAGAGCACTGGCTTGATAATGGTAATTTTTCTATTTCTACATCTTTTGGCTGTATTATTGTTGTATAAGCAACTCAACTCTCCACACAGGGATATTTTCTATTATACAGTTAAAATGTACAACATTTATATTCCTGAATAGATTTTGGCTTCAGGTAAGTTCCTACAGGGCTAGAATTCCCTTTATGATAATACTTTACAAAATTGCCTGATGAACTGCCCAATCACAAATTAAAGGCATGGTCAAGGTTTGCCAATTACATTACATAAAGCTCTAAAGGCCATAATCACAAAACTAAAACAGACAACACTGGAATGCAAATTCAGCTAAAGAGACCCTGATACCAAGATTTATTTTCTGCAGGCTATCGCAGAGGATATAAATAATTTTCTGACTTGAGTTAGAGGTCAGTTTAATAAATAAAGAGCTATATAGATCATATGATGTAAATATAATTACTGACCTCCCTTTCTGGTTCTTTTAGGTCACTGAGTAATTTCTAACACCACCACTCCAAGCCAGCATCAAATTAAAAAGGTTTCTGACCTAACAGATCATACACAAGTGATTTCAAACCTCAATTAAGTTAGGAAACATGTTACATGCTCTTCAAAATTAAATGCTAAATATTGGGCAGGTAATACAGTCACTATACAGTGCAAAATGAGGATATCTAGAATATTATTCCATAAGTTAAAAGAAAAATATTTATATTTGTCGATAAGAAATATTGTCATTTTGATTGTCAAAATATCTTTGCTGCATTTCTGGACTAATTATTCAACACAACAAACACATTTCTAGTAGAAAAATCTATCAATTATCTAAGAAGGGGATTTCATTAATAAAACAGAAATAGCTCTTGGTGTAGTAGCCACAGCATACATGAAAATGTACATATTTTATTTCAAAATCTATAACAAATCCCATCTGTAAAGCTGATAGTTTCTTTGACTAGATATGAAAACTATAAACTCTATCCACAGCTTCCATATTCATAAACAAATACAAGTTTATAAAACAATGATAATTTGTTCTTTTGTAACATTATTTCCTATAAGAAAATTACTTTATGGTTTCCTGTCTTATTCTTTTGAAATTTGAGTGAAAATCAGAACATTTTTATTGCCTCTTAAATTTAAAATTATAACTAGCACATAAGATTGTGCCAGGCAAAGCAAAAGAAGTCTACCCTTGTTAAAGTACCAGAAAGTCAGACAGGTTGCCAAAGGCCTTCCTGATTTCATCAGTGTAATTTTATCAGAGTCTTGGGATAAAGAATCAGAGAAGGTTTACATTCCCGTGGTTACTAGAATACCAGGGTTTTAATATTGTCAAAGAATTAGGTCTGGAGGGATTTACAAGAAGACCCTTTAGCTATATACAATTCTAAGTTTTCGAAGTTGGTAAAACTATTAAAATAAGAACAACGTATAATGGTGAGTGTCTTGATGTGAGGCTTTACAGTAGGATATGGTGTTTTAACAATTGAAATGAACCAATTTCCACTTCGTAGTTTTTATATATGTCCAGGGGGCTTTTTGAAAGTAAAACAAAATGAAAGGAACAGAAGCGGAGTGATTATTTCATCAGGGGACCCTTGGTTTATACTGTAGTTCAATTTCAGCAGTCAATATCAAAAAAACTCAAGAAATACTAAAGAACTTCTTCTCCAACACTCATTTCTTTCCTCAGACAAGAGCATAATCTAATGTGTTCCTCATTTTTCTGAAGTGTATACTTCGCTTGTCTTTGTATATAAGAAATATGACTGAATCTGTCTGTGGTAAGCTGTTACATAGAATCTGTATACACTCCTTTAATACATAGATGGTGATTTGCGTAAGCCAGGTTTGCTGAACAGTGAATTAGTCAAAAAATATTTGTTGAATTTCTGTAATGTATTATGACCTATGTTAAGTTCTGAGAATAAACAATGATCAAGATGAGCTATAGTCCCCAAATTTACCTGTAGAAAAAACAACAAATGATTCCTTTCAAATGTGATAAGCATCGTGAAGCACACAGGGCACTGTAAGAGCTTTTAATAACTGGACTCAGCAGGGCCTAGGGAATGCATAACCAGGCAACAATTTTTAGGGAAGGGATATACAAGCTGATTCTGAAGGACGAGCAGGATTACAAGGATAGAGGGCTGAGAGGGAAAAGAAAGATGCCTGTTCAGGATGAGCGAATAGGCCCTAGAATACACTGACATGTTGATAGTTTGAGAACTGAGAGTTGAAATGGGTAGAGCCACGAGTGGGGGGATAGCGTGATATGAAGTGGGGGGAGAAGTAAGACACACCTACATTATGCCAGGCTGTGGGTCACATATGACATTTTGCTTTCATTCTAAAAGCAATGATAAAGATGAAAGATGTTGAGCAATAAATATACTGATACAATGAGACATCATTTTAATTCATTGTTTTGATTGTAATGTGGAGAATGGGTTCAATATTATTAATGAAGTATTTATTTCTTAAAAACTCATGGAGATGATCCATGCTACAAAGAAACAGCAAATCAAAAGGAAAATGAATGCAAAAGGTTAATGAAAAATAAATGTTCAACAATAAACCTGAATTCAGAAGATGCAACTATGATCTGATAGACTATCACAAAAGAAAATCCGACTCAAGTTACTATTCTGTCTAGCAATAGGAGACAAACTTTAAGACTCCATTCATCTTTACTGTTTGTCCACTAATTTCTTCCCAGAACCTAAAACTAAGGTTGATTGTAACAAATCCTCAAGAAAAACTTACTAAATGAACTAGTAAACAAACACAGAGGCACCTCCACCTATGGTTGGCAATAGCAGATCCTCAGTGCTTACTAAATGAATGAATAAACACACAAGCAAATAAAAGTTTGTTTCTAATCATTTTACACCAGTGGCAATTATATTACACATACAATAATTAAAAAAAAAAAAAAAACCTCTCTGCAGATTCTCCCTTTTCTACCATTCTTTCAAAGTTAAGACTAAAGAAGAAAGGGACTAGCAGATGGTGTAAGGGTTACGTCATTGGATTCCCACATGGCTGACCACAGTTCAAGTCCCAGGCTTGGAGGCTTGAAACTCACACCAGGCATGTGTGCATGCATGCCCAAAATTCCTAGAGGAGAATGGAGGAGACAGGATTGCATGCGCATCTCCACTGGAGAATGATTTCTTACTTTCTGTCTCTGTCTTTCTCTGTCTCTCCAGAGAGTGTTTGTACCCTATAACAAAAAAATCTCTCATAAAAAAAAAAAAGGACAAAAGAAGACAGTGGTGGAGTGTGGAGACAAGACTATCATCAGGCTATGTGGTGACAAATACTAGTGAAGGAGAAGAACTAAGGGAGTATGAGATGCAAGGAGAATAAAGTAACAGTGCATTTAATCGTGCATCTGAAAAGTTTCAAGCTCCATTAGAGCCTGTTAGCTCTATAGTCAAAATACAGAACACTTCCAGCACAGAAAGGATCTTTCATGCTGTTTTTTTATAGCCACTCATACCTTCGTCTTGTAACCAAGGAATGTTAATCTTTTCTCCTTTTTTTATAACTTTTTTTTTCAACCAGTTAAAGAGATGGAATTGTACATTATGTAGTGCTTTGGGATTGGTGTTTTTCCTCAGTTTAATTCTCTGGAGATTCACACAAGCTGCTGAGTGTATCCATAGCTTCTTTTTTTGCTGAGTAGGATTCATGGTCCAGGTGTTTGTCTAACCATATGCTAATTGAAGTATATCTGTTTGGGGTTTTAGGAATAAAACTTCTATAAACATTAACATACAGATCTTTGTGTAGAAGTGAGTTTTCATTTCCTTAAGATAAATGGTCAGAAGTGCCATTGCTGGGCTGCATTTGATGATGTTGCTTTGGTCATCCTAATAGGTGTACAGTGGTATTTCATGGTCATTTAAATTTGCTTTTGCCTAATAACTAATTATAATAAGCCTGTTCATGGCTTATTAGCTACTTCTAAAGCTCTTCAACAAAATGTTCTTATCTTTTGCCTATTTGCCAATCAATTTTTGTTCTTCTGTTGAGTTTTGAGAGTTCTTTATATATTCTATATACTCATCTTTTGAAGCATACATATAGTTTGTCATTATTTTCTCCCAGCCTGTAGCTTATCTTTCCATCATCTTCATAAAGTATTTTTCAGAGAAGAAGATTTAATTTTGATGAAGCTCAATTTTAAAATTTTTGCTATTATGGAGAGTGCCTTTAATGTCAATTACAAGTACTCTTTGTCTACCCCTAGATCTTGAAGATTTTCTCCTACATTTTGTTCTAAGAGTATTCTAGTTTTCCATTTAAATATGTGATCCATTTCCAGCTATTTTTGCATAAAGTGTGAGACATGAATTGAGGTTATTTTGTTTGTTTGTTTGTTTGTTTATAAATATACAATTGCTTCTGTACCACTTGTTGAAAAGGCTACTTTTTCTTCATTGAATGTTTTTGCACTTTTTGTCAAAAATTAGTTGTGCATACACATGTGAGCATATTTCTGGGTTCTCTATTCTATTCTTTTAAACTATATGGCTATCCCCTCACTCATACTATACAGTCTTGATTACTGTAGCTATATAATAGGTTATATAATGCCGCTTTAAAGGTAGGCTGACCCTTTCTACTTTATTCTTATTTTTCAAAATTGTTTCATTTTAGGGTCCATGCCTTTTTAGATTTAATAAATTTTGTAGTAATCATGTGTGCATCTACAAAATCATACTGGGATTTTTCACAGGAAATATATTAACCCTGTAGATTATTTAGAGGAGGATTCATATTTTTGTTAAGTGTTCCAATCCATGAACACAGTGTGTTTCTCCATTGACTGACACCTCATTTGATTTTTGTGATCAGCGTTCTATAGTTTTCAGCATACAAGTCCTGTGTGTATTTTGTTACATTAATACCTAAGTATTTTTGTGTGATTTTACACGTTAATGTATTTCAAATTTTTGTATCTCTATAGTCATTGTTTGTATATAGCAATACAATTAATTCTATATGTGTATTATTTCTTGCATTTTTGCTGAACTAACTTGTTAGTGGGACCAACAGATGGTATCATCGCTATGTCACTGGACTCCCATGTAGTCGACAGCAGTTTGAATCCCGGACCTTGTGACTTAAACTCACGCCGGGTGTACGTGCATGCATACCCAAGATCCCGAGAGGAGAATGGAGGAGAAAGGATTGTGGTGTAGCCATCACCCCTGGGGGGGGGGGGGGGGTGATTTCTTACTTTCTGTCTCTCTGTCTCTCTGTGTCTTTCTGGCGAGTGCATGCGCCTGATAGCAAAACCTCTCAAAAAAAAAAAAAATAAAAACTTTGTTAGTTATAGAAGAGGTTTTTTTGGTAGATTTTTGGGGATTTTCTACATAGACAATCATGTAATCTATGAATAAACGCAGTTTTGTGTCTTTCTTTTTGGTCTGTGTGACTTTAACTTCCTTGTCATGCCTTCGTGAACTAAACAAAATTCTCACCCCTGTGTTGAATAAGAATATTGAAAGCAGATATCCATCCTGTCTTTTCCCTGATTTTAAGAAGAAAACATTAATTAAATCTTTCACCATTAACTGTAATGTTAACTGTAATTTTTTTTTAAATCCTCTTTATCAAGTTGAAGAAATTCCCTCCATTCTATTTTTATGAGTTTTTAACATTTATTGGGTGTTGTGCTTTCAGATGTTTTTCTGTATCAATTAACTTAAATTAATTGATTTTCAAATGTAAAATCAGGCTTTCAACTCACTACTTAGGCATGAGGCAAAATTCATTTTAGATATTAATAAATTCTTTTTTAAAAAATTATGTAATTCTATTTTTTTTAAATTTGCTATAGTGCACATGAGCTGACCAGAGAGAGAAAGTGAGAAAGCAAGCTGCCAGGTCTAGGATTCAAACCTGAGTCGGCCATGTGAGAGTCGAGTGCCCTAACCACTATGCTACCTTTTGGCCCCAAAGATTAGTAAATTCTATTTGAAATATTTTATTTAAGATTTTTATGTGTATATATATGAAGAACATTGGTCTGTATATCCCTTTATTGAAACATCTTTATCTTGTTTTGTTATCAGGGCAATATAAGTTTCATAAAATAAATTGAGAAATTTTTCCTCTTCTTTACTTTCAAGGAAGAGAGTACGTAAAATTGATAATAATTCTTAAATGTTTAATAGAATTCTCCATAGAAACCTCTATGCCTGGAGAGTGCTTTCTTTGACCTTAAATTTAATAAAAATTCAAATTCTTTAAGAGAAATATAGAGCTACTCAAATTATATATTATTTAATACATTTGAAAATGTATGCTTTTTGAGAAGTTGGTCAATTTCATTTAAGTTTTACTTATATGTGTGTACAGCTCATAGTATAGGCATATCTCATTTTATTGTGCTTTACTTTATTGCATTTCAGAGATACTGTGTTTTACAAATTAAAGATATATGACAAGACTGTACCCAATAAGTCTATTGGGGACATTCTTCCAACAACATACTCTCATGTTGTGTCTCCGTCACTGTTTACTATTCTCACAATATTTTGCCCATTTTGTTACTATTATGTATGCTAAAGTGATTTGTGATTAGTAAGCTATGACGTTACTATGAAAAAATTAAACTCATAAAGGATAGCAAACTTAATCAATAAATGATGTATGTATTCTGACTTTGATACCAACTAGTCATTCTCCCACCTTTCCCTTCTGGTCTAGCCTTCCTGTTCCCTGAGACACAACCGTAATGAAATAGGGCAATTATTAGCCTTGCCAAGCCCTCTAAGTGTTCAAGTGAAAGAAAGAGTTCTACATCTCTAATTTAAAATCAAACACTAGAAATGAGCTCTTTGAGAAAAGCTAAAATAAGCAAAAACTTGATCTCATGTGCTAAACAATTAGCGGAGGTATGAATGCAAAGAAAAAGTATTTGAATTAAATTAAAAGTACTACTCTAGTAAATACAGGAATGATAAGTAAGCAAACAGTGTTATTGTTGATATGAAGAAAACTTTAGTGGTCTGTTTAGAAGATCAAACCAGCTCAAGATTGCTTGAAGCAAGTGTGTAATCCACAGCCAGGCCCTAACCAACCACCCTGGAAGAGGTTGGTTCATGATGTTTAAGGAAAGAAGTCATCTTCATAACACAGAAGTACAAGATGAGGTAGCAAATATCAATGTAGAAGCTGAAGCAAGTTATCCACATTGGGGGAAGATAATGGATAAAGTTGGCTACACTAAAAATGGTTTTCACATTGGGTGAAACAGCTTTCTATTGGAAGATGTCATCTAGTTAGAGAGAAGTCAATACCTTCAAAGCTTCAGAGGATAGTCTTTTTTTTTAAGAATTATTTATTTAATATTATTTATTATTGTTGCTATTTTTAAATTTGATATAGGGCATGTGTACTCACCAGAGAGAGATGGGAATGAGAGGAAGAGAAAAAGTGAGAAAGCAAGTTACCAGGTCTGGGACTCAAGCCACAGTGGGAGTCCAGCACCTTAACCACCACACCATCTGCTGGCTCCTGACAGTCTGATTATTATTAAGAGATATCAGAGTTTGTGGCTTAAATTAAAGTTGATGCCCATTTACCATGCCAAAAATACCATGGGCAATACAAATTATACTAATTCTATTCTGTCTTTGCTCTGTAAAAGGAACCACAAAGCCTTAATCTGTTTATAACAGCATATCTGTTTATAGCATAGTTTACTGAATATTTTAAGCCCACTGTTGAAACTCAAAAACATTCAGAAAAAAAGATTCCTTTAAAAATATGACTATTCAGTAATAACTCGAGAACTCTGATGGGACCAACCAGCAAATGGCATAATGATTATATTGCAGGACTCCCATGTAGTCAACTGCAGTTCAAGTACCAGACCTGACGGCTTAAAACTCACCCAGGCACACTTGCGTGTGGGGCCCAAATCCCAAGACAAGAATGGAGAAGGGATTGTGGTGTGGCCATCCCCTGAGAGGTGATTTCTCATTTTCTATCTGTCTCTCCAGAGAGCACACAGAACCTATAGCAAAAAATAAATAAAATAAAATAAAATAAAAATCAATAAAATAACTCATGCACAATAATCTCTCAAAAACAAACAAAAAAAAAAACTCTGGAGGCCGCCTGCAGCTGGAGACCTTAATGGCTGGGACCCATGGCTCATCCCTTCCCCAACTCACCTTTGGACTCTCAGGTTTGTTTCTGGGAACTCTAAGACAAACTTGCACCCCTTCCCACTCCATCCTGATGCTTACTCCAGTGAAAGGCTTTGCTGAATGGCAGGCTGCCTATGGCTGGAGGGCTTAATGTGTGAAATCTGTGGCTCATCCCCTAGCCTACTCACCTTTGGACTCTCAAGTTTCTTTCTTGGGACTTTGAGACCAATTGGCACCCCTACCTACCCAATCTGGACACCCATTCCAGCGAAGGACCTTGCTGGATGGCAGGCCACCTGTGACTGGCGGGCATAACAGCTGGGACCCAAGTTTCATCCTCTTCTCCACTCACCTTTGAACTCTCGGGACTTTGGTGTTTTGTGTAGCATGTGGTGCTAATGCACGTTGCGCAATCTATTCTTTGTTACTGAGTTGAAGCTCAGCAACTCAGTTTCAGTTGCACCTGCTCTCTGGAAACAAGGAGGACTTTGTGTCACCCAGCACCATTGACAACAGGGTAAGGTGCTGGTGAGCAACAGGGGATGCAGAGCAGAAAAGAAATTGCCAATTTCCTACTCCTGAAATTTGACTCTAGGTATCTCCTAGAGGAAGGAATGTATAGATCACCAGATGACTAAGAACGATAAAAAAAAGGCACAAGACATATGAGCAACCAACAAAATGTCTCTTCCCCAAGAGAAGACATCAATCCCTCATCACCCATGGAAAACATAATGGAACTTGTGGAAATGTCAGATTAAAAAATTCACACTATTTATAGTGATGAAAACTAAATAAGTTGCAAGAGAAACAGACAATAGGCTCCAGGAGATGAGGAAGTCTGTTCATGATTTGAAAGAAGAAATAGACACCTTAAAAAAGAATTAAATGGAGTTGGTAGAGATAAAGAATGTGATGATGGAAACTAAAACATCCCCCGAAAATATGAAAAGTAGATTAGATCACACAGAAGATCAAATCTCGAATGTAGAAGACAAAACCTGGAAAAAATTATCAAAAAGACTAAGAAAACAACCAAGAAAAATGAGGATGATATATGAGAAATAGTAGATACTATCAAGTGTTCCAATATCCAGATAACTGGTATTCCAGAAGAGGAAAAATATAATAAAGGCATTGATAATTTATTTCATGAAATCCTGGAGGAAAACTTTCCAAACCTAGATTCAAATATCCAGACCCAAGAAATACATAGGACAGCAAATAGAATCAACCCAAGAAGATCCTCTCTAAGGCACATCATAGCCAGATTGACAAAAACCACAGACAAAGACAAGATACTAAAATTGGCAAGAGGGAAATGTCAAGTTACTTACAAGGGTCACCCCATCAGGCTAACATTGGACCTTTCATCAGAAAAAATGCACCAATATCTATTTTTAAATTTTCATAGCTTTCTTTGTAAAGGTCTTTGACTTCTTTAGTTAGGCTTATCCCTAGGTATCTTACACATTTTGTGACTGTGGTAAAAGTGTTTCTATTCTCCAGATCTACCTCATTAAACTTTTTGTTCATATACAGATATGCTATAAGTTTTTGGATATAGATTTTGTATCCTGACACTTTACTGTATTCACTTATTACTTCAAGAAGTTTTTTCATAGAAATCTTTGGATCTTTTAAGTATACCATCATGTCATCTGCAAATAAAGATATTTTCAACTCTTCTTTACCTATTCTATTGCCTTTTATATTGTTCTTTTTTCTGATTGCATTGGCTAAAATTTCCAGCACTATATTGAAAAGAAGTGGAGAGGGTGGGAACCTTTTCTAGCACTAGGTTTTAGTGGAAAAGCTCTTAGCTTTTCCCCATTCAGTATAATATTAGGTGTAGGTTTTTCATAGATGGTTTATTGTGTTGAGAAATGTCCTTTCTATACCAATCTTGCTGAGGTTCTTAATCATAAAGTGATGCTGTATTTTATCAAATGCTTTCTCTGCATCAATTGAAATTATCATACAGTTTTTATCTTTCTTTCTGTTAATATGGTCTATCATATTTATGGTCTCATGTATGTTGAATCACCCTTGCATCCCTGGGATAAAGCCTACCTGGTTGTGATGAATAATGTTTTTTATACGTTGTTAGACATGATCTGCAAGTATATTGTTGAGAATATTTGCTTCTATATTAATCAGAGATATTGATCTGTAGTTTTCCTTTTTTGTGATGTCCTTATCTGTTTTGGAAATGAGGATGATGGAGGCTTTATAAAATGAATTTGGAAGACTTCCTTCTTTTTGGATATTTAGAAATAATTTAGTAGAATGGGGGTTAATTCCTCTTTAAAAGTTTTGTAGAATTCAGAAGTGAAGCCATCAGGACCTGGGTTTGTCTTCTTCAGGAGGTTATTTATTACTGACTCAATCTCATGGTTTGCTCTGGGTCTTTTCAGGTTTTCTTTGTCCTCCTGATTCAATCTCGATAGATTATATGCATCCAGGAATTTGTCCATCTCCTCCAAGTTCTCTTGTTTGTTGGCATATATTCACTCATTGTATCCTCTAATAATGTTTTGTATTTCTATTATGTCTGTTGTAATGTTGCCTGTTTCATCACATATTCGATTTATGTGGTTTCTTTCTTTCTTCATCAGTCAAGCTAATAGTGTATCGATCTTGCTAATCTTTTCAAAGAACCAGTTTTTGCTTTCATTTATTTTCTGTATAGTTCATTTGTTTTCTATTTCATTTATTTCTGCTTGAATCTTTATGATTTCTTTTTGCCTGTCATTTTTTGAGGTTTTTTGTTGTTGCTTTTCCAATTCCCTGAGGCATAATGTTAGGTTTTCTATTTGACAGTTTTCCATCTTTTACTTATGCACACTTATGACTGCTTTTGCCATGTCCCATAGATTATGAAAACTTATGTACTCATTATCATTTGTTTCCATAATTTTTTTAATTTCAGACTTAGTTTCTTTTGTAGTTAAGAAGTAATTCAGAAGTAGGTTGTCAGTTTCCATGTGTTTGTGTATTTTTTAGGGTGTTTCTTGAAGTTAATATCAAGTTTAATTCCATCATGGTCAGACAAGATGTTGGATATAGTTTCTATTCCTTTGAATCTGTATAAGGCTGGATTCGTGTTCTATCATAGGTCAGTCTTTGAAAAGGCTCCATGTAAGAAAAGTGTATATTTTTTGGTCTTAGGGTGGAAAGTTCTATAGATTTCTCTCAAACCCATTTGATTTATAGTATCATTTAGGTCCTGTATCTCTCTATTTATTTTTTGTCTAAAAGATCTATCTAAAGGAGACAATGGGAGGTTGAGATCCCCAACAGTTATACTGCTGCTCCCTATTCTCTCCTATCAACTCCAGCAGTCTTTCCTTCACATATTTAGGTGCTCCTGAGTTGAGTGCATAAATATTTATAAGCATATGTCTTCTTGCTGAATTAACCCATTTACTATTATATAGTACCCTTCTTTATCTCTTCTTACAGTCTTTGTCTTGAAGTTTATTTTGTCTGAAATCATTATCGCAACCCACCCTGTTTTGATTTCCATGGGCATGGAGTATCTTTTTCCAGCCTCTCATTTTTAGTCTATGTATGTATTTATCCATAAGGTGTGTTTCTTGTAGGCAAGAGATACAGGATTTCTATTTTTTATCCATTCTGACAATCTGTGTCTCTTATTGGAGAATTTAATCCATTAACATTCAATGTTATTATCGATATTTCCAGGCATCTATCTATCAATTATTGAGCCAATCTCTTAGTTGTTTTTTGTTCTCTTATAACTGTTCATCTACTTTTCAGTTTTCCTGGTACAGCACTCCCTTTGGAACCTATTGAAGAGCTGGTCTGGAATTGGTAAATTCTTTTAGATTTTGTTTAACCAAGAATGTTTTTATCTTTTTTTCCCATAAAAAGGATAATCTTGCTGGGCATAATATTCTTGGTTGAAATTGTTTTTCATTTAAGACTTTGACTATATTTTCTCATTATATCCTTTCCTGCATTGTTTCTGATGAAAGGCCTGATGTTAGCCTGATGGGGTGACCCTTGTAAGTAACTTGACATTTCCCTCTTGCCAATTTTAGTATCTTGTCTTTGTCTATGGTTTTTGCCAGTCTGGCTATGATGTGCCTTGGCGAGGGATCTTCTTGAGTTTATTCTATTTGTGGTCCTATGTATTTCTTGGGTCTGGATATTTGAGAGCCTCTCTAGGTTTGAAAATTGTTCTTCCAGGATTTCATTAAATAAATTATCAATAAATTTATTATTTTTTCCTCTTCTGCAATATCAGTTATCTGGATGTCGGGGCATTTGATGGTATCCAGTATTTCTCATATACTATCCTATTTTTCTTGCTTGTTTTCTCAATCTTGTTGATATTTCTTTCTAGGTCAGAGATTTTGTCTTTTACATTTGAGATTTGATCTTCTGCATGACCTAATCTACTTTTAATACTTTTGAGGGAGGTTTTAATAGCCTGTGTCACATTCTTCATCCCTAACAGTTCCATTTGATTCTATTTTAAGGTGTCTATTTCTTTCAAATTATTAAAGGACTTCCTCGTCTCCTGCAGCTTTGTGTCTCTTTTCTCTTGCATCTTAATTAGTTTGGTCACTACAAATATCCTGAATTGCTTATCGGACATGTCCATGACTTTTCTTGCATTTTATGTGGATAGTGTAGAACTGATGTTTTCTCTTGCGGAAAAGACTTTTTGTTGGTTGCCCATATTTCTTGTGCCTCTGTGATTGTTTCTAGTCCTCTGGTGATCTATACGCTCCTTCCTAAATTATTCAAGGTACCTCTGAGTGTTCAAAGGTGTGCAAGAGTAGAAAATTGGCTATCTCTCTTATGGCCTGCCTCCTTGTTGCTCACCAGTATCCTGCACTGTTGTCACTGGTCCTCAGTGACACAAAGACCTCCTTGTTTCTAATGAACAGGTGCCACCTCCAATTGCACTTCTGAGCTTCACCTAAGGAGCAAAGAAAAGATCAAGCAATGCTGCAATATCCAAAACACCTAAGTCCTGAGAGTCCTAAGGCAAGTCGAGAGGGAAATTAGCCATGGATCTGAGCCATTAGGGCCTGAAGCCTGGTGTCCAGTAAGGCCGCTTGCTTGAACCGGTCTCCAGATGGGGTGGGGAAGGGTGCAAGTTCATCTTAAAGTCCCAAGACACAAACCTGAAAACCAAAAGCAATTGTGGGGGGTAATGAGCCATGGGTCTCAGCCATTAGGGCCTACAGTCACAGGCTTCCTCTAGGTCAAATCTCCTTACAAGCCAAATGATGTATAGTGATTGAATGTTTTTTAAAAAATGAGAATTTAAAATAACAATAACAATAATCTGGGAAAAAATGAAAAACCATTTGAGGATTATGATATGGATAGTAATATCTTTGTCTTGACTGATATTCATGATAATCATGCTGGAAAAAGAAATGTTACATACTGTAAATATGTATGTAATTAGATCTAATATAAAAATAATAATAAAGAAAATTTAAAAAAAACTCTGATGGAGATGTACAAGGAAATACATATTATTTTCATACCTGCTAGCATAACATCCATTGTAAGGTCTATGAATTGAGGAGTCATTTCAAATATTAAGTGTTATTATTTAGGAAATACATTTTGTAAAGCTATAGCTTCCACAGGTAGTGATAAAATGCATTCTACAAATTTTAGTATGGAAGCTATAGCTTCCACAGTAGGCATAAAGTGAGTGTATCCTACAAATTCAGCTCAATGTGTGTGTGTGTGTGTGTTTTTTGTTTGTTTTTTGGTTTTTTGTTTGTTTGTTTTTAAGAGCGGTTTTTGCTATAGGGTGTATGCACTCACCAGAAAGACAGAGAGAGACAGAGAGACAGAAAGCAAGAAATCACCCCCTAAAGGGAATGGCCACACCACAATCCTTTCTCCTCCATTCTCCTCTTGGGATCTTGGGCATGCACGCACACATGCCTGGCGTGAGTTTAAGCCACTGGGTCCAGGACTCGAACCACAGTCAACTACATGGGAGTCCAGTGACATAACCATTATGCTAACTGCTGGTCCCGATATTCTGTTATCTTTCTATTACTTTTAATTTGATTTTATTGTTGTCAAAGAGCATGCTATATTAATTCTTTTAAATTTATTGGGATTTGTTTTAGTAGTCCAGAATGTGGTCTATCTAGTTATATTTCCTTTAGGTCCTTGAGAAGCATGTATAGTCTACAGTTTATGAATGGAGTGTTGTACAAATCATAACTAGATGCTGTTATGCTATTGAATTTCTGACTTTTAAAAAATTTTTGCTGATTTTCTATTAATAGTTAAGACAAGGATATTAAAATTTACAAATATAATTATAGATTCACCTATTTCTCCTTCCAGTTCTATATTTATTATGTGATTTTTATTTGATACATAAGTATGTATTCTTGATGGATTGACTTTTTTATTATATGTAGCATATATTATATAATCTTCTCTGTCTCTGATAATTTGCTTTGACAAATTGTGCTTTCTTTAATAGTACAATTACTGTTCTATTTGAAAATTTTAATTTACCTGCGAATACAGATATCATAGACTTATAATAAATCCATCATGCCAATCTGTCTTTTAATTGATGTATTTAGACTCTTCAAATTTATGCTTTTCATAGAGCATAAATCTGCATTCTGTTGGTTTGCTTCTGTGACTGTCTGAGAACTCCCTATAGTGTTTTTGTGTGTATCTCCCCTTTTATTGTAGAAGTTTATTACAATCTTGACAGTTTCAGGACCAGCAGATGGCATAAGATTACATCACTATACTGCCATGTTTTCAACTGTGATTCGAGTCCTGGACCCAATACTTAAAGCTCATGACACAAGTGCGTTTGTGCCCAAAATCCCAAGAGGAGAATGAAGAAGGGATTGTGGTCTGGCCATCCCCTCTGGAGGGCGATTTCTCTTTTTTTTTGTCTCTCTGTCTCTCTCTGGCAAGCACATGTGCCCTATAGCAAAAATCCCTCTTAAAAAAACCCTGCAAGTTGGCAGTTTAAATGAA
The DNA here is from genome assembly GCA_026018925.1 of Tupaia tana. Classification (NCBI taxonomy): domain Eukaryota; kingdom Metazoa; phylum Chordata; class Mammalia; order Scandentia; family Tupaiidae; genus Tupaia; species Tupaia tana. The sequence continues at coordinate 9,468,410 of JAKSZU010000020.1, forward strand.
GTTTAGAAAGTTTATCTTGTTTCTTTACCTTCCAAAATCCAGGAGGATTATATTAATTAATATAATTGTTAAATACTTCCTCTATATACATTTAGAACCACATCAAATGGTACAATGATTTTTGCTTCAACTATCAAACATTACTTAGAAATCATTTAGAAAATTCAAGAGGAGAAAGAAAATTATCTCATTTATCCATCATTTTACTTACTATATTTTTTGTCCTTTTTTGATTTCCTAAGATTTCTTCTTTAATTGTTATATTTATGTTTAGAAAGCTTCCTTTAAGCATTTTTAAGGGGCAAGTGTGTCAGTAAAAAAATGCTGTTAATTTTCTATCATCTGAGATTGCATACATTCTTTCATTTCTGAAGAATAATTTCACTGGATAAAGTATTTGGGGCTGATGGTTCGTTATTTTCAAGCAACAGAAAATTTATATTCCAGTTTATTCTGGCCTCCTCAGTTTTTGATGAGTAATTTATTATCATTCAAATTGGTTTCCTACTTCAAGTTATATCATTTTTCTCTCTTCTCTATCTCTTTCTCTCTCTCTTCCTCTCTATCTTTCACTCATGGAGGAATCAATAAATACTTCATAAAAAATACCTATCTTCCTATCTGTTCATGTCTTCCTCACCTCCCAAAAGCTTACCTAATTCTACTAGCTCCTCACTAACAACACTGAGAAAAGAAGGGGAGGAGCACATCCATACTTTTCCATAGGAATGAAAGCGAGACTTACATTATAGTCCCCATTGACACCCTGATGACCAGGCTGAAATTAAAGTCCTGGCTTCTACTTAGCTCTACCATCAACGTCTTGAGTGTGAGGGAGGTGGGATGCTTGGGAGACCTACTTACAACCTTGTCACAGTGAATGTCTAGCCTCACCATTTGATCTTTTTCTATGATGTGTGGCTACAGTAAATGGTTATTGTCTACTTGATATCCACAATAGCAGATGTCTCATGATTTACATTTTAAGATTACTTTGATTGCTATGTGGGGAATAGGCTAAAATGGGAATTGATCATGAGAATACATAGAGTAAGCCACAGTACTTGTCGCCCAAAAGAGGTTCTACACATTATTTGGTATAACTTTTAGCAAATTACTTGACCCTTTGACATACTACTTGAATAGTTATATTTTTAAGGGGAAGCCAAGAAAATTTTGTGATACAAGAGTTACAAAGAATGAAGAGAAAAGAGGATTTAAAGATAATTCACGAGTTTGGAAATTAATGATGATGTTATTAACTGACATGGAGATGATAAAAGCACCAACATAGAGAATCAAGAGTTCTATTTTAGACATATTGAATTGTAAATGTCACAAGGTAGACATTGTTGCATATTGAATAAGCAGCTGGAGCCCAGTGGAGAGATTGAGACAACGGATATAAATCTGAGATTATCAGCCTACTAAATATGTAGTATTACAGCCATACAACTAGATTCCTATAAGTAGGTAAGAGAAGACTAATCTGTCAGCCTGAAAACAAATGATGATCCTTTGAGGTAGTTGTGGAAGACAAGTAACAGAAAGAATAGTAAATAATGTGAGCTGAAAATAGAAGTGCCAGGGCCCAGCAGGTAGCATACTGGTTAAGGTTCTGGACTCTCACACGGCCAAATGTAGTTCGAGTCTCAGCTCTTGAAGTTTGAAAATTATGCTGGTCATATGTGCATGTGTGTCCAAAATCCAGGAGGATAAAGGGTTGTGGCAAAGTCATCGTCTCTAAGGGGTGATTTCTCACTCTCCCCTCTCACTGTCGCTCTCTTTCTCCAGTGAGCATATGTACTCATAGCAAAACCTAAATAAATAAAGTAGAAGTTCTGTCCATTAAAGAAACCATATTTTATACATCTCAAGGTATCTGTGGGTATCCATAATTGTCACATTGGAAAATCCAAAGCCAGCAGAAAATCTTCAAAGTTGAAAAAAGAAATTTCCCCTGGCCAGCAGGTGGTACAATGATGAAAGTGCTGGATTCTCACATGGCTGACGCTGATTTGAGTCCTGGACCTGGTAGATTGAAAATCATGCATGTTTAAGATCCTGAGAGAAGTATAGAGGAGAAGGGATTGTGGTGTGGCCATTTCCCTGGATGATTATTCATTTTCTCTCTCTCTGTATCTCTCTGTCTCCTCTCTGGTGACCTCATGTGCCATATGGCAAAAATCTAAAAAAAAAAAAAAAAAAAAAGAAAGAAAGAAAAGAAAAAAGAAATCTCTTCCTGTATCCACCACTATAAAATTGTTCTATGATGGGGACCAGCAGTTAGCGTAATGGCTATTTCGCTGGACTCCCACGTAGTCAACCATGGTTCGCGCCCCAGACTTGGTGGCTTAAAACTCATGCCGGGTGCGTGTGCGAGCGTGCCCAAGATCTCAAGAGGAGAATGGAGGAGAAGGTATTGTGGCGTGGCCATTCCCCCAGGTGGTGATTTCTCGCATTCTGTCTCTCTGTCTCTCTCTGTCTGGTGAGCGTATGTGCCCTATAGCAAAAACCTCTCAAAAAAAATAAATAAAAATTGTTCTACGATGGACTCTGACATGGCCCCAGAATGATCTGAATATCAAGTTACAGTGAACTCAGCTCAGCTCACTGCTAAACAAATATTTTCCTGGGGTAGGACTTAAAACATGCTAATAGGAACGTAAAAACACTAAATTTATTTTATATCCATAAGAGTCATACTGGAATATTCATTTTCAGCTGTGGATCCCTATCTAAATGTTTAATTTAATGAAATTGAAGGCATCTAAATGAAGAGTTTGGGGAATTTATAATAAACAACTGCTTGTCAAGACAATTTATTACTGGTACACTATATGCCTGCAGATATAATTTTATGCAGTTTAGATACAAATATCTAGAACAATATTTCATATCTACAAGGACTCTGTCTTAGCTCTTCTCCTGAGATGACTTACTGATCCCTCATTCTCCGTCCAGTTGTGGAAATTGATAGAAGCTGATATCCTCTAATTGCTAAGTTCTCAATTACAGACTTAACGGTAAAGACTCACCAAGTCTGGATGATAAGGTCCTCCTTCCTCAGTGGACATAGAGTCCCAGGAAAGATTACACAGGCTATTGTTAACAAGCCCTGCAAAGTGACTGCTGGTGGACAGTTATCCCCTTACATCACCTTCTCTGGTCCCTCACTTGTCTCTGAGACTTACTTAAGCTGCATGTAGCTGAACTGTAGCTTACAGAATACAGTGAAGATGGTACACAGCTTCCTCACTTTTGGAATGTGCAATTCAGATAGATCCCTTTAGGTAATGACTACGACCTTACACTAGAAAAGAACAACGTGCTCGTGCCCTCTTGAACTGGCATTCTAGGTTATTATAAAGTAGGTTCCTTAAAGAAGGAGGATCGAATATATTTTATTTAGTGGTTTGTTGGCTTGATGTAGACTTTTCAAAATCGAGACATGGCAAATTGGCCTCTATTTGTATTCTTACCTGAAGTCTTGTTTATATAAAGTCTAAGATAAACCTGTGTGTAGTAGGAGTAAATTCTATAATTATTTGCTAATTTCTAATCATATAATTGTTTCTAAAGAGAGTGCTAATATCAAAAGTTTCAACTGTGCACCTTTAAGACCCTTAGAAATATAGGACCATCAAGACCAGCTGCTGGTGTAATGGTTACACTGCTGGACTCCCACATGGCCAACTGTGGTATGAGTTCCAGAACTAGCAGCTTGAAACTTAGGCCAGGTGCATGAGTGTGCATGTCTAAAATCCTGAGAGGAGAGTGGAGGAGAAGGGATTGTGGCATAGCTATCCCCCTGGGAGATGATTTCTCACTTTCTGTCTCTGTCTCTTCAGCGAGCACATGTGCCCTATAGCAAAATTCTCTCAAAAAAGAGAAAAGAAGAGAAGTAAAGAAAAGAAAAGAGAAAAGAAAAATATATGACAATTAAGAAAGAAAGAGTAAGTACCTCGATAAAACCTAGGAATCTTAAAATACATCTAGCTTATGGGAGTACAGGTCTCCAGACAGGCTTATTATCACCCCCAGATGAACCAGGTACCACCATCCATGATTTTGTTGTATCATCTTTTCCTATCATAACATTATCCTATAACTACTTATTTTTCTGTATCCCAAACTATGCTGAGTTACAGGAGGGAGAGTCTGTTAATCTGTTTTACCATTTTGTCTCTAGGAATCCAGCGTAGTGTAGAGTACATGTTTGGTTAACAGTTTGAATGACTAAATCAAAATATGAATAGTTGCATAATAAATCCTCCAAAATTTCGTAGCTTAAAATCACAACAATGATGCAGTAACTTCTTAGAGCTTTTGCAGTCAGGTATTGAACAAGAACACAGTTGAAACAACTTATCCCTCATCTATTATGTTTGAGGTTCCAACTGGGAAGGTTGATACCACTGGTTGGCTAGATGCTAAAATCATCTAAAGATTCATTCATCCACGTGTCTGGAGGTTGCTATGGTCTTGGCTCTCAGGTAGGTTAATTTGGGGCTGTATGCCAAAATACTTACCAGTAACCTCTCATTATAATGTCTTTGTTCCTTTACAGCACAATGGGTGGGTTCTAAGAACGACCATACCATGAAGAGCAGGTAGAATGTCTCTCACCTTCACAATCTAGTTTCAGAAATCATATGGCTTTATTTCCATCAGAGGCACAGGCCCACTGAGATTCTCCAAAGAGCATCAATATTATATTGTAAGAATACATGGAAAAGACTATGCTACAGTCTACCCTCTGGCCATAATAACTTACGTCCCTTAAACATGCAAAACATTCATCCCCACCATCAAGACTACCAAGTTACATTCCATTATAACAACAGCTCAGTCCTTGATTACTAAGGGAGGGGGATGACATGCCTCAGCTGAGATTCCTCAGGCACAGATACTAAAGAACTGTTCCTCTTGAACTGGAGACCTGTGATCTAGGAAATGAGTTATGTATCTACAGATCACTGAGCAGCGTCTTTTATCTAAGTGACTTAGGTGACAATAGTGTGATGGATGTGGGGTATACACTCTAGAACTGTCATTCAAAATAGGGAAAAGTAAGATTCATACAACAAAAGCTAGTTAATAGAAATTCTGAAATCCATCCTGATATATATTGCCAGTTCCTTGTTCAAAACTCAGTACTTCTCCCTAGGTAACGCCCCAAGGCTCTTGGTTCTTCCCTCTGAATTGTCTTTTCTTGCGTGTATAAATCAATTCATATTTGCAGCTGAGTCAATTTCTCAGTCTGTCTCCTGTTAGGAGTTGAGGGAGAAGAGATTGAAAGACTCTCTTTTCCTTTGTACCCTTTCTGACTCGAAGGTGGTGGTATGTCTATGTGAACAACATTCTTAAACTTTCCATAAGGATTTTTTGTTAATCTTTTTGGTGTTTGCCATAATCACAAATCTTGTCTAGATGAGTGCTTTCTACCTTGACCCTGTTAAAAGACTGCTGTGGTTCCAACACTTGTGGGAATCTTAAAATCCTATTAGTTAACAGAGAGACCTATATGATACCCGCTTAAGATCCCTAGAAAGATTTTAGCCTAAGTCCATAAGGCACCACCTTATATCCTACTGAAGTCTATAAAAAAAAAAAATGTTATAAAGTTTCACTCTGCTTTTTACTTTACATTATCCTGACAGTAACCTGGATTTGATCCATGCTAAAAAGGCTTTTCTTAAATTTAGAATTATTTTTCATTTGGAGTAGTAGGAATAAAAGGTTTTACTTTTAAACACAACAGTCCCTGGCTCTTTTTTTAAATTATTTTTATTTGATCTTATTTGTTATTATTGTTATTATTATTAATTGAACCAGAGAGAGAGACAGAGAGGGAGGAAAGGAAAGTAAGAAAACAAGCTGCCAATCTCGGACTCAAACAGTGGTCAGCAATGTGGGAGTCCAGCACCTTAACCACTGTGCCAACTTTTGGCCCTGACAGGCTCTTAAGTTTTTTCTTAAACATGTCATATTTTAATATGACAATAAGCAGCTCAGAGCACTTTTAATATTCTGCCTGGAAAAGCCTTTATCTAGATCATTGGATTCATTAGACATTTATTGTCATATTCTGCAGTGACAGTGTCACCACGCTTCACACCTTCACAGCAATGGTTTCTTTACCTCTAGTCTCCAGTAATATGTTTACTGTTTTCTTTGAAGTGCTCACCAGCAGCTTCCTTGTGGCCATGTAGGCATCTACTCGCTCCTTTCTTAAGAACTTTAAGCTTTCCTGACTTCCTCCAGACCGTTTAGGCCTTCAGTAACAGTCTGCTCAATGTCCTCTCAGATTCCCCTTCCTTCCAAAGCCAAAGCTGGTATTTGAATAGTTTAGCTCCCCATCCCCAACACCTGAATTGGTTTTGGTGCCCGATGCTGGGCAACAAATCACTTCCATACGTAATGACTTCTTTTTATCTCACAGTGTCTGTAACAAGAATTTGGACAGGACGCAGAGGGACAGCTTACCCCTGTTCCACAATGTCTGGAGTCTTACAGCTGGGAAAATGGAAAGACTGTAGGTGACTTGAATACTGGGAAATGAAATCTTCTGAAGCTTCGGTCACTCATGAGTCTCGAGGTCATGCTGGCTGGTCGGACCGGGGCTGGAGTCACCCATCAGAGCATCTACCACTGCTCTGCCCATAGAGTATCTTCATCTCCTCAGTTTTATAGCTGTGTCCAAATAGGCTCTATTGCCTTTTATTCCTAAATTTGGAAGAGTCCCTTCTGCTTTAGTCACAGTCATGCCTAAATTCAAGAAAAAGTAACATAGACAGCCCTTCCCCATTGTTCCAATCTTTCAATGGGAGCCATGCCTAAAACACATTGTGAGAAGTAAAGGGGGATTGGGACGCCTTGATTTTGGAAAATACAATGTGGCACATATACTTTTAAAAGAAAACCAATTCAAGGTGTAATGATAGCTCATCCTGCATCTTAGGAATCTTTTCTTAATATATAATATCTCTTCATTTCAATGCTAAAAGAGAATTTAGGGCATCCTACCAAATACTTCTGGTTATAAACAATATTGTAGGGCAGTGCCATTTTAGATAACCATTTATACTAAACATTCAGTAGAGTTTTCTCATACATAAAGTTATTTACTCTTTACATTAAAATGCTTAAAATTCTATTATCTCTCATTTATTATAGTATCTACCAGGGGATCCTCAAAACGTTCCATGGATAATGCATATTATTGAAAAACTATGCATGGATTTCAAACTTCGAAACTTTATTTTATTTTTTCCATGAACTTTTTGAAGTCCCCCTCATATCACATACCCAAATGATCAATGGTGTATCTACTCTTTCTGAGATGCCTTTGAAATACAGGTGATTGCTTTTTTCCTTTTTGTAATCAAATTTTACATAGCCCCATCAGAAAGTTTCAGAAACCTTTAAATATGACAATAAGCATGCAGTTCAAGCAACCTCTCAGGTGTGTTAAGCTGACATATCCACTTCTAGTAACAGGATCAAACAAGGCAAAAACATAATACTCTAAATTTGTTTCCAGGTATTTATTGACCTTAAGAGTTCAGGGCCTATAACACTGCCCTCATCCAACACTAATCACTGACACTTCATAACTTGAATGCTGACAAATTTCCACTCAGTTGCTATCAAAGGTTGAATAATTATACGTAAGGCACTTTCTTCCAGAATGTTTCATACATTTTGGAAAGCAGTGTTGAAGTCTAGCTTTGAAGGTGTTCATTTGTCAACAGAATATTTTTAAAAATCTAATTCCTGAAAATCGTGATATATGAATACTGAATGCTCATAAAACCTATTAACTTCTACTTCTGCCTTCAAGCTTTGAAAAGGAATATGCTACTCCTCACTCAAAACAATTCCTTTAATGGAGCCGAAGACATTTTATGTGTATAAATAAGTATTTTTATTTAAAATATTATAAAAATAAATAAAAATCAAATAACTAATTTTAAGAACTGTGTATTTATATTTAATATGTAAGGATATATTTTATATATTTCTGTTTACCTATAAACACTGGATGACTAAGCTATTTTCATAAAATATTATAAAAATAGTTCATTAATGTTATTTACTTTAAAAATTAAAATAGATATAAAAGTCAATATCAGTCTATGCCATTACATAGCATGATTAATATAACTAAACATTAGTCATCTAATGTTTTTATCTAGTAAATATGCACATTAGAATCATTTGGACCCTATAGGAAAAATTAATTAAGAAAGAAAAGAAAAATCACATACTTAATGGTAAAAGAGTCATGAAATCCTCATAAAAATGGAAAAAAAGGCTTAATTTTTTTTAATGAAAAAATTTTACAGCAAAAATGCTGGTTACTCTTAGAGAAAATAAAAGACAATTACTGAAGTTTAAATAATGTATCTTTAGCAATATGGAGATTAAAATCACATAAGGGTCTTTGCTCAGCCATAGGGGTACAGCAGTAGAACAATGCTCAACAATACCGGAGGTTCCAGGGACGATCGGGGTTCAGTTCCTAGACTGACCTGCTCACACTAGGCACACGCAGGTGTGCCTGCCATCTTGGCAGGCTGGAGACCTGGAAAAGGATTGTGACATGAGACCCTGTTAAAGGTCTTTGTCTCTATTTCTTTCTCTCTCAAGAAATAAACTTTTAAAACTGTATAAGTAATACGACAAGGAATTATTATTCTTATGTAAAGAACTTATGCAACTTCACAAATAAAAATCAAAGTCCTCCCTGAAAAAATGAGAAAACAGGGCCAGCAGGTAGTTTGGTGGTTAAGGCACTGAGCTCCCACACGGCCAACTGCTTCAAGTCCTGGACCCGGCAGGCTGAAACTCACATATGGGTACATGTGCGTGCATGGCCAAAATCCCAATAGAAGGGACTGTGGCATGGCCATTTCCCCAGGGGGTGGTTTCTCACTTTCTCTCTCTCTCTTTCTCTCTGTCTCTCTCTGTGTCTCTGGCAAGTGCATGCACCCTATAGCAAAAAAATCTCTCTTAAAAAAAGGAAAAAATGACAGTTGAAGTGATTGAAGAAATGGCAAAAAGTAAAGTCTATAATAAACATCTGAACAAATATGAACATCATTAATAATCATTCACATGCAAATTAAATCAACATAATTCCATTTTTAAACCCATACAATTAACAATAATAAAAAAATTTCTGAACATTCAGTTCTGGCAATGATGCAATAAAGAATGGTAATCCCAACCACAACCATTATCATTCAGTTTTTTTTTTTTTTTTTTAGAGAGGTTTTTGCTATAGGGCACGTGCGCTCGCCAGACAGACAGAGAGAGACAGAGAGACAGAAAGTGAGAAATCACCCCCCAGGAGGAATGGTCACGTCACAATCCCTTCTCCTCCATTCTCCTCTCAGGATCTTGGGCACACACGCACACGCGCCCGGCGTGAGTTTAAGCCACCGGGTCCAGGATGCGAACTGTGGTCGACTACATGGGAGTCCAGCGACATAGCCATTATGCTAACTGCTGGTCCCTCATTCAGTTTTTTATGAAGAAAAATCTGGTTATTGGTTGTTTGAAAATCACCCAAGCTCTTTGACCAAGTGATTCTACTTTTTTTTGGGGGGGGGGAGGTGGAGGAGGAAGGTGTCTATTTTACAAAGCTAAATTGAAAAGACAAATTTTATGTCAACATCATTTATTATAGCAATGTTTATAACTAGTAAAACATTGGACACACATTATGATTCAACTTTCAGAAATGATTAAATATGATCCTGATACATTTACATAAACAATAAAGATTTTATGAAGACTTTTTAATACTATGGAAAAATACACATGAAATAATTTTAAGTAATAAAAAGGATGCACAAATATTCAGTATATTGTCAGCTGTATAAACATGCCATCAAAGAGGATTTTTAAAAATTGACAATGATTCTGGCTGTTTAGAAGTAGTATGAGAGATTTAACCTGTTTTTGCTTCTCTGTGCATTGTTTTCAAAACAAATCCATATCACTTACTATTAGAAAAAGAAATGAAAGTCTGAAAATGTTTAAAACATTTAAGAAGGACAGAAGAAAAACAAAAGAAAGAAAGAAAAAAGAAATACCAAGCCAGATGTCCTAGCACACATCTGGGGTTCCAGCGACCTGAAAAACTCAGAAGACTTGAGTTGGAAGCTGGTAGAGGCAACATAGCCAGACCCTGACTCTAAAGCAAAAAATTCTAACAATCCTTACCATAACAAGTAAAAGCCATTTCAAAGTCTTGATTGAAAAGGTCTACTCCTTTTCTTTCATCTAAGGATTTAAGGATTCACTAAGTGATTTTCTCTTAAAATTCTTTACAAGGATTTTTTTTAACCTGGGTCATTCTTTCTGGTTTTTTTTTTTTTAATTATTTGTTTCTTTTATTTATTATTATTTTAAGTTTGCTATAGAACCCTTTTGCCTGCCATAGAGAGACAGAGAGAGGGAAAGTGAGAAAGCAAGGCTCCAGGTTCAGAACACGACCTGTGACCAGGCCTGTGGGAACCGAGGGCCTTTACCACCATGCGGCCTGTCAGCCCATTCCTTTTTTTTTTTTTTTTTGGAGAGATTTTCGCTAGAGGGTGCGTGCGCTCACCAGACAGACAGAGAGAAACATTAGAGACAGAAAGCGAGAAATCACCCCCCCCCCCGGGGGGATGGTCACGCCACAATCCCTTCTCCTCCATTCTCCTCTCGGGATCTTGGGCACACACGCACACGCGCCCGGCGCGAGTTGTAAGCCACCGGGTCCGAGACGCGAACCGCAGTCGACTACATGGGAGTCCAGCGACATAGCCATTACGCTAACTGCTGGTTCCCTCAGCCCATTCCTTTTCAGACAGTATGATCATAGATATGCTTAGTTCTCTTTCACTCTTGCCTACTAGGAAAGTCAGGATCTAGTGCATTCTGGGAAAATAATCCTACTCTAGTTTTTTAATATGTAGTTATCAGCCTACCCTTTTCTTGTTATATAGTGATAAGTTCTGGCAGATCTCAATACATTTTTTAAAAAATACGTATATTGTAGAAGATATGAAAACAATTAAAAGAACTGACATGAAGAAAGTCGAATAGTTAACTTGGGACAGGTGTCTTCAGTTTACTGAGTGTTTAATTAAAACTTAATCAGTGTTTTTTATCTGAAATTTTAGACTCTAGATGAATCCTGGGTTTTTAAGCATAACAGTTATGAGCGTGAGTAGAAGGGAGGCCAGGAAAATAATCTTCTCTGAAAGAAAAATGTGGCTGCTTGCCTGAACGGAGGACTTGTCAATGGGATCTTCAGTTGAAGTGTTTCTGATGACATCGTTTTTCTGTGTATATTTATTTCTCCCCCTTTATCCACTCTCCCTTCTCCTTCCAACCCCTGCCCCCCACCACAGCATTCTGAGTAAAGAAATTCTTTTATTTTTAAACGAATCCTCTTAAAAGTCTTCTAGCTCTGGTGTAGAATGCTTTCTACCAAGTGAATGAATGAGACACTGATGTATAGGGAAGCGGCTTAGGCATGCCTCACCGCTTGGCCAGGTAATGCTGTGCGTCTGATGTTTTCAATACACGGTCATGACCTGCAGACGTCACAGATCTCCCTTTCCATCAGTTCTCCTTAGGAAACCGCCCTTTAGAATCTGTGGTCTGCTATCATCACTGTCTGTTATCAAAACATGCTGGTCATGGGACCAGCAGTTAGCGTAATGGCTATGTCACTGGACTCCCAAGTAGTTGACCGCGGTTCGAGTCCCAGACCCGGTAGCTTAAACTCATACCGGGCGCATGTGCATGCATGCCCAAGATCCCGAGAGGAGAATGGAGGAGAGGGGATTGCGGCGTGGCCATCCCCCCCTGGGGGTGATTTCTTGCTTTCTATCTCTCTGTCTCTCTCTGTCTGTCTGGCGAGCACACGCTCCCTATAGCAAAAAACCTCTCCAAAAAAAAAAATAAAAAAACATGCTGGCCTTTTTCTTTCTATCTGATTATTTCCAAAGCACAGCACATGTAGAATATTCTTGAATCTCTGTGTTATAAATAATTCTTGCATCTCTGTGATACAATGGGTATCATTTCTTTGTCTTGAACAGAAAAACTATAAATTCACCTTTTAAAAATACTTTTTCTTTTAGCTTGCTATAGGGTATATGCGCTAGCCAGAAAGATAAAGTGAGAAATCGCCCATCAGGGGAGATGGCCACACCTTAATCTCTTCTCCTCCATTCTCCTATAAGGTTTTTGAACATGCATGCACGCACACCCAGCATATTTCTCAAGCTGCTGAATCCAGGACTTGAACTTCACAGTCAGCCATATAGAATCCAGTCATTCCAACCACCACATCACTGCTGGCACTTAAAAATACTTTAAAAATAATTTCCCGGGACCAGCAGATGGCATAATGGCTTTGTCGCTGGACTCCCATGTAGTCGACTGCAGTTCGAGTCCTAGGCCTGGTGGCTTAAACTCATGCTGGGTGTGTGTGCATGCATGCCCAAAATCCCAAGAGGAGAGTGGAGAAGGGATTGTGGCATGGCCATACCCCCTGGAGGGAGGGTGATTTCTCGCTTTCTCTCGGTCTCTGTATTTCTGGCAAATACACGCACCCTACAGTAAAAACCTCTCCTCCCCCCCCCAAAAAAAAAAAAATTCCCAAAGTGGAATTAAAGATTGGCTTGTGTGGCTCTCAGAAGACAACAAATGTTCTACACAGTTGCAGATTATCTCCAGGAACATGAACATGCTCTGAATGAAATATAAATGCTGGGAAAATGACAATGTAGCCTGGAAAATTAGCATCAGCCTTGTTTAACTTAAATCCTGCAGGGGACAAAATTGAGAAGGTTAGCTGGGGAATGGGACTTACAGTCCACCACATGAAGCATAAAAAATTTAGTCCTTTATTGGTGATTATTTAGATCATTTTTTTTTTGTCATTCTTTTTCCAAAAATAAATATCGACCACATTGCTGTGCTATTATACATACTGGCTTAGGTTACTGACATCTACATCTTGGACTTCAGTAAAACTATGTATACTAACTGCTCATTTTATCTTTCTAAATGTCTTATATATATTAATTGGTTAAAATACTGTTGGACGCATAATACGTGATATGTACTCCTCGTGCAAAATTAAAAGTCAGCCAGTCCCGTAGCACAGTGGTTAACCACAGGGTATGGGGAATTGGGTCCCAGATGGTCAATCACAATTTTAATCTCGGCCTAGCAGCTTGAAAAGCAATCCAGGCACATGCATGTGAATGCCCCAAATCCTGACAGGATGCAAAAATGGAGAAAAAAGTGATTGCAGCAGCAGCAATCACATCCCATTGGGGTGTACTTTCTCCCTCTCTTTCTCTCTCTCTGTCTCTGTCTCTGACAAGTGCATGCACCCACTGGCAATTAAAATGAAAAATAAATAAATAAATAAAACTTTGTAACTAAGGCAAAAGAAAATGTGGATCACCAATTTAAATTCCAGTCTTCTCTTCAGAGGTATCCACAATTATCAATAAAGTTGGCGTTCTTCCTTCTCCTTTTGTGGATTTCAGTTTACATACAGAAAATAAATATAAAAGATACTACATACTTTCTTATATATATATGGATATATATAATGTACTGTATACTTTACATGCATATGTATACATACACATATTTTACATATAAGAACAATTATAATAGCAATGAAAGAATATACCTATAACCACTGAGAATAAGGAGTTTCTTTTCCTTCATTTTTGGCCATTTTTTTCACCTTTTATGAAATATCTACATAATAATTTTCTTTATTGTTTTCCTATGTGTTTGGCTATCTTGTCCTTGTGGATTATGGAGATTTTATTTTTACATTCCAAATATTAATATTTTCCTACTACCTAGGTAGCAAATATTCCTACATTTCTATTTTAATATTTTTATATATTTTTATTATTATTCATACATTAAATAACTATACATCATTTAGATTGTGAAGAGACTTTACCCAGCATGATATACACTTCAGTCCAGCCCAGTTGAGACCACCATACACATCCTCATCAACAGATATTAAACCTTATCTGTGTCCCACAAGTGTTTTACTTCTCCATTTTCCCCCAAAATTTCCCATATTCTTCCCTTCTCACACTCTCTTTACACTTTGTCTCTAGTGTCCACTACAACTTTTAATACTTTTATGTTCTCTAGTCTTTCAGTCTCTACCATAGAGTGCAGACAGTAGGTATATGTTAAGTGGAGACATGCAATGTCTCTCTTTCCTGGCCTGACCTGCTTCACTCAGCAACAATTCTTCCATATTCGTCCACTTTCAATCAAATTCCAGGGCCTTGTTGGTTTTTATGGCTGAATAGTATTCCATGGAGTATATGTGCCACAATTTTCAAACCATTCATCTGTTTGTGGACATTTGGGTTGGTTCCATGTCTTAGCAATCGTGAATAAGCCTGCAATGAATATAGACGTGCAAGCACTTTTCCGACTGAGTGCTCTCCTGTTCTTTGGGTAGATACCCAGAAGTAGAATTGCTGGATCATATGGTAGTTCTATTTGAATGTCTTTGAGGAATCTCCATATCATTCTTCTCTGTGGCTGGACCAATTTACATTCCCACCAAGAGTGTAGGAGTGTTCCCCTTTCACCACATCCCCTCCAGCACTTATCATTATTTGTTTTATTAATCTTTGCCATTCTGACTGGGGTTAGGTGGTATCTCATTGTGGTTTTGATCTACATCTCCCTTACAATGATGGATGTTGAGCATTTTTTCATATGCTTTTGGCTGTTCGTATGTCCTTAGAGAGTTGGTTATTCAGTTCATTTTCCCTGCTTTTAATTGGGTTAATCATTTTCTTCCAGATAAGCTGCGTAAGTTCCCTGTGTATTCTAGTTATCAGTCCCTTATCTGAAGCATAGTTCACAAAAATTCTCTCCCATGTCAAGGGTTGTAGATTTACACTAATTACAGTGTCCTTTGCTGAGCAGAAACTCCTTAATCTGATGTAATCCCACCTGTCTATTTGGGGGATTATTGCCTATGCTTTGGGGGTCTTGCATAAGAAATCTTTGCCTACCCCAATGTCTCCCAGAGTTTCCCCACTGATTTCCACCAGTAGTTTTAGAGTTTAAGGTCTTAGGTTTAGATCATTTTTTTTTTTTTTTTGAGAGGTTTTTGCTATAGGGCATGTGCGCTCGCCAGACAGACAGAGACAAAGAGACAGAAAGCGAGAAATCACCCGCCAGGGGGGATGGCCACGCCGCAATCCCTTCTCCTCCCTTCTCCTCTCGGGATCTTGGGCACGCACTCACACGCGCCAAGCGTGAGTTTAAGCCACCGGGTCCAGGACGCGAACCACGGTCGACTACGTGGGAGTCCAGCGACATAGCCATTATGCTAACTGCTGGTCCCTTAGGTTTAGATCTTTGATCCACTTTGAGTTGATTTTTATTAATGGTGACAGATCCGGGTTCAGATTTATCTTTCTGCAGGTGGATAGCCAGTTTTTTCAACACCATTTGCTAAAGAGGTTTCCGTTTTTCCCACTGGATTCACTGGTACCATTTGTCAAAGATGAATTGGCTATATGTTTTGGGGGTTATTTCTGGAGTCTCTACTCTGTTCCATTGATCCTTATGTCTATTTTTATGCCAATACCATGCTGTTTTGATTATCACAGTTTTGTAATATATTTGGGGGTCAGGAAGTGAGATGCCACCTATTCCAGTCTTCTTGCGCAGGATGTCTTTTAGCAAAACGGGGTCTTTTATGGTTCCAGATAAATTCTATGATTGTCTTTTCTAGATCTGTGAAGAATGTCTCTTGTAATTTTATCGGAATTGCATTAAACATGTAGATTAAAAACAGGTACAAGACAAAGCTGCTCACTTTCTCTGCTCCTATTCAATATAGTACTGGAAGTTCTAGCCAATGCAATCAGACAAGAGAAGGAAATAAAAGGCATTCCAATAGGGAAAGAAGAGCTGAAATTATCTCTGTTTGCAGATGACATGATTGTATACATAGAAAACCCAATAGTATCCATGAAAAAACTTCTTGAAGTAATAAATGCATACAGTAAAGAGGCAGGATACAACTTTAAC
This sequence comes from Tupaia tana, assembly GCA_026018925.1. Lineage (NCBI taxonomy): Eukaryota > Metazoa > Chordata > Mammalia > Scandentia > Tupaiidae > Tupaia > Tupaia tana. Next base: position 9,484,529 of record JAKSZU010000020.1, read on the forward strand.
TTACAAAATCTATAGCATTTCTAAATACAAACAATAAGCAGACAGAGACAGAACTGAAGAATATAATTCCATTTACGTAGCCACAAGAAGTATAAGATACTTAGGAATAAACTAACCAAGGAAGTCAAAGACCTCTACAAGGAAAACTATGAAAACCTTAAAAAGGAAATTGAAAATGACACTAAAAAGTGGAAGGATATCCCATGTTCCTGGATTGGCAGGATCAATATAATAAAAATGGCAAACCTACCCAAATTAATCTATTTTAATATTTATTTTAATGTCAACTTTTTCAAATGTTCCTTCATAAGTTCAGCTATGTAACTTATTTTAGAAGAATTTCTTTACTTAAAAGTCAGATATATATTTTTCTATATTGTCTTATAATAATCTTGTAATTTTCTTTTACATTAATATTTTTAATCTGTTTTTTTCATTTGTTTTGTGAATTTCGTTTATAAAGAACTACATCTGGAAATTTTTATAGAATACGAAGTGAATGGTGGCACAGTGGTCAAATGTGACCCTCTCTAAGGCTGACTCACATGAGGAGGTCCAGGTTCATGTTCAGAGACCTCCCTGAGTATGGGGAGCAGATGCATGCCCGGGATCCAGGGCTTCCTAAGTCTGGCGGGGCATCATAGCGTCAAGACCCTGTGGGGGGGGTGCTACTCCCTCAGTCTCTTTTTCTGTCCCTCTTCCTCCACGAATGTGTGTTTCTCTCACTCATGGAAGAAATAAATTTTTTTTTATAAAAAAGGGGGGGAAATCGAAAAATGTTGAGTGCCAGCCCATTGCATGGTGGTTCAGGTGGCTGGATCCCAAATGGCCAACTATGCAGTTTGAGTCCCAGATCCTGCAGTTTGAGACCATGACAACCACTGGGACCAGCAGATGGCGTAATGGTTATATTGCTAAATTCTCACGTAGTCGACTGCAGTTTCAGTCCCAGACGTGACAGCTTAAAACTCATGTCCAGGACATGTGCATGCTCAAACTCCCAAGAGGAGAATGGAGGAGAAGGGATTGTGGTGTGGTCACCCCACCCCCCACCCCCCACCCCCCGGAGGGTGATTTCTCACTTTCTTTTTTCTCTGTCTCCCCAGTGAACACACATGCCCTATAGCAAAAAATCTCTCTCTGAAAAAAAAAAAAAAAAGACAGGCACATGTACATGCCCAGGGAGTACATGTACAGGGAAAAATGGAAAAGGGATGCAACATGACCATTTCCCATGGAGGGTGCGTTCTCATTTTCTCTGTTCAGAGAATGTATATGCCCTTTGGCAAAAATGTTTTAAACATAGAATGTATAGCTACTGATTTTATTTGCTGAAAAATTTATTTTCCCTGCTATTTTAAAATATGTTAGCTTCAGAAAGAGGGAGAGACATAGGAACATTTCAAGCTCTTTATTCCTCTCAGTTGTTACCTCTTCTATTAATAATGACTTAACTTGTTAAATTACCATATATTTCTAATGTTTTGATGTTAATAGGTGAAGCCCCCACCATGATTTTTCTTTCACTATTATCTTTGCTATTTATTTTTACTTAAAAACCTTCTGTCAGCTTCTCAAGTTCATACAAAAAAATCAATAATTTTGAATGGTTTGACTTTGAATTATGAATTTGTTTTATCAAAATTAAAATATTTGGTCTATGAAATCACCTATAATTTTTTTTTTTACTTTTCCATGTATGCAGCTCTCCTAAAAATTTTTAAATAACATTTTAGATAATTTAGAATTTTAAACCTAAGTTTTTTGGACATTATTTGTCAGTTTTATTATTAGGTGCCACATGGTTTTGTGTTTTTTTGGTTGTTTCTATCAGCTCTATTTTCTTCTTTTAATTTCTTCCATGAGCAAAAGAGACAGAGAACGGTAGATACAGACACAGAGAGACAAGCAACGTCAAGAAGGTCTTGAGGCCGTGATGCTTCTCCAGTCTCAGCCGGCCCCAGATCCTGGCCATGCGTGTCCCCCAGTTGCTCAGGGAGCTTTCAGGATGCAAACCCAGCACCTTCCCATGTAGGTCAGCTTTTTTCTTTTTCTTTTTTCTTTTTTTTCTTTTTTTTTTTTTTTGAGAGGTTTTTGCTATAGGTCACGTGCACTCGCCAGAAAGAGAGATAGAAAGCGAGAAATCACTCCCCAGGGGGGACGACCATGCCACAGTCCCTTCTCCTCCATTCTCCTCTCAGGATCTTGGATATGCATGCACACGCACTCAGAGTGAGTTTGAGCCACCAAGTCCGGAACTCGAACCGCGATAGACTACATGGGAGTCCAGCGACATAGCCATTACCCAACTGCTGGTCCCTCCATGTGGGTCAGCTTTGCAGACCACTGCACCACTGTTTGGACTTGCATGTTATATTTTCAGGTTTGTTTAGGTCAGGTTAAAAAAAAAGCAATTACTACTGTGTGGTGATAGTTTATCCAGCCGCTTACTTACGAGTGATGCTAGCTCCTCAGCTGATTCTATCCAGCCATCTGGGTGGCAGTCATCTCCCGCAGGTTGTTCACTTCAATTGTGGTTGCTCCAATTGTCTTGGCTGGCCCCTGGCATCCTATTAAAGAGAAATAATGGTCTTTCTTTTTTGTTTCTCTTTTCAATAGGAAAACTTTACATATAATTTAATATGATACTTATTTTTATAGATAACTTTAAAAAGAACTTTGTCAAGACAATGGTAACCTCTCCTTGTTCGGGAAGGAAGATCATTTAAGTTATATTGGGTTGTTGGAAAAGTCATGACGTATTTTTTCTGTCTTTCTATGCAAAAATGCATCGTGACTTTTCTGACATACCAATATTTAAAAGGGGCTTTTCCCCTTTTATACATGCATGTTTGTGTGTGTGTGTATGTGTGTGTGTATAGTATTAAGATTCTGCTGTTTTTGAACTATTGTTACAATTCTAGGATTAAATACCAGCGGTTCAGTTCATATTTTACTTTCAATGCATTGCTTGATCATCTGTAAATGTTTACTTAAGATTTTATGTCTGTGAACCTGTAAATTATCTTTATCACATTTTTAAATATATACATTTCCCTTTCTTCCCTCTTTTTGAACCAATCAACTTCTTTGTTTCATCTATTTTTACATATGATTTTAAAGTGCATTCTATTTCTCTTCTTCTGGTAGTAACCTTTAATTTTTAATTAACTTCTATGCAATTGTATTTGTATTGTTTTTAACAGTGGCTAACATTTAACTGTGTATATATTGTATCCCGAACCAAAGTCAAGAATTATATATTCTTATGCTTTTATTCACCATCCCATTTACCATAGATACTGTCTGGAAAGTCTGAATTACACATAGCTAATTTGAGAAAATTGATAACCATCAATACTTGCTTATTTATAATAATTTTAATGTAAATATTATATTTCATTTAAATTAATATTTTATTTTATATGAATAATAATCATATAGTAATAATAACTTATAATAATTTTAACTGACTTAGTTGCTTACCATTATTTCTGGAATGTTTCCTCCTCTTAGACTCATGTTTTTCTTCTTGATAGAAAACACCAAACAGGGGAACCAGCAGTTAGCATAATGGCTATGTCGCTGGACTCCCACGTAGTCGACTGTGGTTCTCATCCCGGACCCGGTGGCTTAAAACTCACGCCGGGCGCGTGTGCGTGCATGCCCAAGATCCCTAGAGAAGAATGGAGGAGAAGGGATTGCGGCATGACCATCCCCCCTGGAGGGTGATTTCTCGCTTTCTGTCTCTATGTTTCTCTCTGTCTGTCTGGCGAGCGCACGCGCACTATAGCGAAAAACCTCTCAAAAAAAAAAAAAAAAACAAAACACCAAACAGTACTTCAACCTCTGTCTGTGACACATTTTCTGAGTCATTCTATATGCAAAACATCCTATTTATTTCACACAATTGAATAAACTGATAAAGACTTATAAGTTCAAAATCACCTTAAAATATATTTTTTATTATCCACTCACATTGTTAATCTAGTGAATTTTGAGGTGAATCTAATTTCAATCTGACCATTATTTCCTGGTAAACATTCTCTTGTGTTCTCTTTCTCTGCAAGCTTTTTGGTTTTGTCTTTGTCTTTGGTGTTCTAAATTTTATTAGGATGGTGATTCCCTGATAGCTTTCTCTAAATCTTGCTGTACTTGCAGGAGGTATTTACTCTTAACCTGAAGACAAAACTTTTTTTAGTTCTAAGAAATGTTTGGCTACTATTTCACTTAGTGTAGCTTATTGCCTCCTCTCTATTCTTTTCTTCTGAATCTTTTAGTATTTGCAGTTCAAGACACTGGATCCATCACCTATACCTTATCTTACCTCCACATTTTCCATTTCCTTCTTTCATTCTGCATTCTATAACGATTTCTCAGTTTGATTTTCTTAGTATATAATTTATTATTTAGCTTCAGGGGCTATTATATTCATCTTCTTAGTTCATCTTTTTTTCTGTTTTGTAATTGTAATTAACAATTTTTACTATTCATGTGAGCCAGTTAATTAAGTTTTAGGTAGCAATTTCTCTTGCAATTCTCAATGCTAAAATATGCCCTAATAAATTATTTTATGCTTACTCTAATAACTCTGTTTCTTTGGGCTTAATTTCTTCTATTGATTGCCTTTGTGTCTCTCTTTCATAATGATGCATTTCCTTACATACTTAGTGAAGTTTTATTTATTCCTTTTTGAAAGCAGAGATTCTCTGTTAGACTGTCTGCTATAGTACTTCATTGTTTTTTTCTTTTCTTTTTTTAGTTTTTGCTATAGGGTAAGTGTGTTCACCAGAGAGACAGACAGAAAGAAAGGAAGAAATCACCCCCCATGGAGGATGGCCACCTCACGATCCTTTCTCCTCCAGTATCCTCTTGGAATTTGTGCATGTACAGACATGCACCCAGAATAATATTCAAGCTTCCAGGTCTAGACTTGAACCGTATAAGCAGCCATGTGGGATCCAAAGCCTTAACCTCCACATCACCTACTGGCCCAGTACTCCTTTGTTTGTCTATGCTGTATTGCAATACTGCTTTTGTCCTAGCAATGAGGGTTAATGCTAATTTGCAGAACAACTAATAGATAAATAGTACTTGGTGATTCACTGGTCACCACCTTTAGCCTTCTAGATAATTGATCTGTACATTTGACCTTAGAAGATAAGTAATCAGGTAGAAAACAAAATGTTTACTCTATTTGAAAGATGAAAGCAATAATTCTTTGAAGAACTTTGAGTAGAATATTACCACCACCAGATTCCAGTACAAAAATGACATTCAAAGAAATCTTGTTCTAAAAGGAAATACCGTAATGAAGATATTTTACTTTAAAATGAAGGTTTTTATTTCAATAGATTGTTTTCTCTGGGCCATTTCATAAAAGACAGTTTGGAAGAAATGATGTCCTTCATGACATTTAGAACCTTAGCTCCTAGCAAAGTTCTGGGTAGAAAAGCAATTTCAACATGAATTATTTTAAATTACATAAGATTTAACTTTGTAAGACATACAGGATCAAGTTGCTTCACTTCTATGAACTCCGGTAACTTATTTAGAAACTGAGATCAATTGAAATAACAATTTATTTTACAGGGTTTTTGAGGAATAATTGGATCATTTTATTTAATGAACTTTAAAATCTTATAAAAAGTTATTTATCACATATGACCCTCACTATATAGCAGACTACACACATTATGAGTGGGAAAGTGAAATGATAACATTAAATGAAATTCTGAAATTTGTTGTCACCTTTGACTGTAATCATGTCCTTCTATTTCATCCTTATTTCATATAGAAATAGTTAAATGATATCTCTTTCATGTCCTTAATACCCAGTTTTATGCATAAATCAGGAATTTCTATAGTGCTCAACCATAAGAGTCTTTTCTTACATGAATGATGTTTTCTAGGGCTTACTTTGGAGATTTAGTTTCAATGGGACCAGGAAAAACATATGTTCTTTTTTTTTTTTTTTAAGAATTATTTATTTAATTTTATTTGTCACTGTTACTATTTTTTTTTAATTTCCAATAAGGCACACGTGTTCAGCAGAGTGAGATACAGAGAGAGAGAGAGAGAGAGAGAGAGAGAGAGAGAGAGAAAGCAAGCCGCCAGGACCAGGACCTGAATCAAGGTAGGCCATGTGGGAGTCAGCACCCCAACAACCTAACAAGTATCCAGAGTAAAACCTATGACTAGGAATATTTAGAGCTTAAAGTAGTGAGCTCTAATGACTCCTAACAAGAGTCATAACATCTTCCCGTGCTAATGACAAAGGTAAAAGTTAAAATCCAATAATAAACTGCTCAAAGTGTGTCTGTAGTCACTTGTTTTCATTTTCTCATCTGAATGAAATAAGTTAAAGTGTTTAGAAGAACAATTCTCAGGTCTCTAGCCTGTGTGTCATGTACATTATTTCATTATTCATTGTTTGGATTAGACTAAATCCTATTTCCTGAGCCTTCTGAATAAGAAACATGTTCCTTCTTTGTGATGATCCATTCCAATATGCTTTTCCTGACTGTCCAAAAGCTCTTTTTTGTATCTGGCCTAAATACTTAATACATATAATTTAGTTGGTAACAAATTAGCATTACCATTGGCATGCAGAACACTTTATCTTAAGATTTTGGTTTTTGTTTTGTTTTGTTTTGTTTTGTTTTTAAGTTGTATTTATTTCTCCTATGAGTAAGGAAGGGGTAGGGAAAGAAACAGACACCACCCCCCAGTAGGGTCTCAACAGCATAGCATGATCCAAGTCCAACCTTCGGCCAGCGCCTGATCATGAACAAGCATGTGCCCCATTGCACTCAGCAGGGTCTCTGGACTTGAAAGGGAACCTTCCCATGTGGGATTCCCTTGCAGAAGGTTCTGTTTTACTGTCGTACCATTGTCTGACCCTCAACTTTATCTTAACTCTTGTAAAGTTATACAATGTTTCAAAAAATATAAGCTATCCTTCACTAAGCAGAAGTTTATTTCTTAAGAGAAGCTAAAACTTCAAAGAAAATTAAAGAAGGAAGAAAAAACTGTAACCCTACAACCTAAACATCTCTCTGAAATGTGCTATCGGTATCACAGGCTCACAGGCAGGAAGGATATGTCTCCTGGGAGACACCTGATTAGCATGTTGCATCGTGTTCAGACCTTTAGTAAAACAGACTATCCAGGATGGCCTAGGAAAGTTATGCAGCTGTTTTCAAGATGTTTTTATTTACAATTCCGTAGGCAGTGTGCTTTGCCAAAAAATGTCAGTGGAAGGTTCACATTCATCTGCATGATTGCCTTAAGGTCTTGTCTGTAGCACGATTGCTAATGAATATGCAATATACTTTTTAAGGTTCAACACTTTTTAGATAGGCTAGTGACAAACAACCTTGACTGTATTTGCTCTCAGGGCCCTAGGTAGGGGACTAGCGCCATTGACATGGGACCAGTTTTGATAGCAAACCAAAATCTACCTCAGTTGTGTTCTTGTCTGCTGAAAAGCCTCACGATCATATTCAGATGCTTTCTCAGCAGAAGCCTCTTTTTCAATGGGCTGCATTAACCAGCCATTCTGAGAATGTCTGTTTAAATCTTAGACTGACGAAAAGAGGAAAGTAGACTGAGTCTTCATTAAGACTTGAGAAATGGTAAGAAATGGTGTAATTTAGAATGTTCATGGGTAGGCACACGTTAAATTCTATTGTGTTATTCTGGTTACTGCACACTTTGGCTTATATTTTTGTTGGAAATCTTTTCTACAGTTAGATATGGAAACTCACCATTCCCACATTGGAAGATTTATGAGTGTGGCCAGGATGACTTACTCATTTTAAAAACTGTTTTATAGTATGACATATTATACGTATACAAAAAGTGTAGAGCTCAGTGAATTAGCATGAAGCAAACTGGTATACCACTATCAGGTAAATGGAGAGAATGACAAATCTTCATACCATTCTCCACCGCTGTCCTTCCCACTCTCCTCAAAAGAATCCACTATCCTGACTCCTAACACTATACCTCAGTTGTGACTAATAGTATTGCTATGAAAACTAATTTATATGTCATTTGGTTCACATACACACATTTTCTGCTGGGTAGACCTAGGAGTAGCATTACTGGATCAGAGTGTATGCAAAAGGTCATCTTTAAAAGATATGGCTCAGTATTTTGCCAAAGTGGTTGCACCAACTTATTCTCCTAACAGCAGTGTAGGATGATTTCTTTCTCCACATTCTCAACAAACCTTACTAATGCTTTCTACTTAATTTTTACCGATCTCATGAGTGTGTAGTGGTACCTAGTTTGCAATTCTATGATCACTGGTGTGGTTAAATATCTTTTTTTGTTTTGTTTTAGAAAGAGATTTTTGCTATAGGGCATGTGCACTCAAAGAAAACACAGAGAGGCAGAGAGTAAGAAAGTGAGGAATCACCCCTGGGGAAGATGGCCACGCTGCAATCCCTTCACCCCCATTCTCCTCTCAGAATTTTGGGCACACATGCACATGCACCTGGTTTTAGTTTCAAGTCTTCAGGTTCAGGACACCAACTGCTGTCGGCTGTGTGGGAGTCTAGTGTTGTAACTACTGCTCCACGTGCTGCCCCTAAACTTCTTTGAGCTGCTTATTTAGTCATTTGGATCTTCTTCTTTTGAATTTCCTGTTCAGATACTTGGTTTATTTTTCTGATGTCATCTGTTTTCATTTCTTTTATTCTCCTTATTGGTTTGTAGATTTTTATTTTTACTCAGGTTAGGAATTATTTTATGGTAACATATACTTAAAACATTTTCACTCTACGGCATACCTTTTCACTATCTTTTTTCAAGAATTATTTTATTATTTAACTTTATTTATTTATTTTAATTTGACTAGAGAGTAACAGAGAGGGAAAGTGAGAAAGCAAGCCACCAGGTCCAGGATTCAAACCATGTTTAGCCATGTGGGAGTCCACCAACTTTAACCACCATGCCACCTGCCACCCCCCTTTTCACTTATCTTAAGGGTGTCTTTGATTAGCAGATTATTTTAAAGTTAACATAGGCCAGAAATATTATCAATATTTCCTTAAAGCTTAGTGTAGGTGTAGGTGTGCCCTACATAGTAATAGTCATCTTTCTACCCAGGGTCACAAATTATTCTCTGACATTAACTTCTCAAAATTTACCGATTAGCATGTGATGTGTATTTCACTTCATTGTTTTCGTCACGAATAGAACCAATTTGAATCAGAGTCATCTATTAAAAAGATAGCTCCTGCTTTCCCCTGGCTGGCAGCGCCGAGGCCGCACGATGCCTGGAGTAACTGTAAAAGACGTGAACCAGCAGGAGTTCTTCAGAGCTCCGTCAGCCTTCCTCAAAGAGTCCGGAAAGCTGAAAGTCCCTGAACGGGTGGAAACGGTCAAGGGGGCCAAGCATAAAGAACTTGCTCCCTACGATGAGAACTGCTTCTACACACGAGCTGCTTCCACAGCACGGCACCTGTACCTCCGGGGTAGTGCTGGAGTTGGCTCCGTGACCAAGATAGGCTTCAAGAGTGTGGCCCACCAAGTCTTTCAAGCCCTGGAGGGGCTAAAAATGGTGGAAAAGAACCAAGATGGGGGCCGCAAGCTGACACCTCAGGGACAGAGAGATCTGGACAGAATCTCCGGACAGGTGGCAGCTGCCAACGAGAAGCATTAGGACAGATGATGCTGGGTTAATAAATTGCCTCATTCGGAAAAAAGAAAAAAAAAAACTTCCTTTCTCATTCCATGTTCAGCTCTTAAACCAAGTGTCCTTAAAACCTAATTCCAGATTCTCTGAGAAGATTCCTCATGGAAACTGGGAACTAGATATTTCAGGGCACAGGAGAAATGAAGATTTTCTACTCATAATTCAGCCTCCAGCAAGCAAAGCTAGTGTGGCAGGAGAGGTGAGCCATTCTCTGAGAAGATTCCTCATGGAAACTGGGAACTAGATATTTCAGGGCCCTACCAAGTCTTTCAAGCCCTGGAGGGGCTAAAAATGGTGGCAAAAAAGCCCCTCTGGATCTCTGTCTCTGTGTCTCTGAGGTCTCTGTCTCTCTCTGCTCCTGTCTCCTCCAAGATGGGGCTCTCAGCCGCAAGCTGACACCTCAGGCAAGCACAGAGAGATCTGGACAGAATCGATCAATCAGATTCTAGACAGGTGGCAGCTGCCAACGAGAAGTCAGATTAGGACGGTGAAAGTCATGGAAAGATGAGTTGCCGAGTTCCAGGAGATGAGGAAATTCTTGCAAGATCTAAAAGAGGAATTACACACTTTACAAAAGACTCTGGTCTATAATACAAGAAGTCAAAATCTCCCTTGAAAGTATTAAAAGCAGACTAGATCATTAGAATCTCAGATGTGGAAGAGAAAATGGCTGGCTTAGAAAAGTCCACCACGAAGATGAGAAAATGGATACCATCAAACGTCCAAATATCCGGATAATTGGCATTCCAGAAGGTGAAGAGACCCATGCTAGAGAGGCTCATACAAAGGACCCCAAATAGAATCAACCCAAGATCTTCTCCAAGACACATTATAGCCAGGTTGGAAAAGCAGATCTCTCATCAGAAACAATGCGAGCGAGGAGAGAATGGGAAAATATATTCAAAGTGTTACGAGAGAAGCAATTTCAGCCAAGAATAACCCGGCAAGATTATCTTTCAGGTGGAAAGAAAAGACAAGAACATTCTCAGATAAACAAAACCTGAAAGAATTTACCAGCACCAGACCAGATCTCCAAGAAGTTCTCAAGGGTGTGCTGTATCAAGAAAAAAATGGAAATAAGAGTCAAAAAACTATGAAAGTGGCCAACTTAATCAGAGGGACAAGTCTGGAGCTGAAAAAAAGAATTTAATCAGGAAAATTGAACCAGAACAGAAGATAAAAGTACATGAAAAAAAAAAATCCTAACTTGTTTCCTTTCTCTTCCTATGTTCAGTGCTCTTTGCTCTTAAACCAAGAGGGGTGTCCTTAAAACCTAATTCCAGTTCTGGGTTCTTGATTTTCCTCGACATATCCATTTGCCTGTCCTTGTGCCAACTCCATACTTTATTGTAAGTATAGCTATATAATTCATTTTGATATCTTATACAGATTCCATCCAGACATTTGTTTGCATCAGGAGAGCTTGGTTATACTAGCACTTTCTATTTCTAGGTCAACAGGTATGAATTTTGCTTGGGATTTCACTATATCTACAAGTCATTGATATAGAATAGGAAACTTTAAAATATTGATCCTAAAATACATAAAGATGATCTATCATGATCTAGCCCTCTGATTATTTGTCTTTAATTTTTCTCAGTATGTTTGATTGCAGAGTTCTGTTGTGTTCTATGTAACGATCTTGGTCACTTTTTAAAATTATCTTGTATTTTTGACATTTTTTAAAGTTTATTTATTTCTTCCATGAGAAAGAGAAAGAGGGACAGAGAAATAGGCACCCCAACAGGGTCTTCATGCTGTAATCCAGGCCCAGTCTCAGCTGGCCTGGATCCCAGGCTCATGCCCAGCACGCTCAGGGCTGTCTCGGGATAAGAATCCATGATCTTTTCCACGTGGGTCCAGCTGTGTTACCACTGCACCATCACCTGCAATCCTTCCTCCTCCATTCTCCTCTCAGGATCTTGGCCACATACACATGTCCAGCATGAGTTTTAAGCCACTCAGTCCAGGACTCGAACCATGGTTGACTATGCGGGAGTCCAGCGATGTAACCATTATGCCATCTGCTGGGCCCTATTTTTTTATATTAATGTAACATTTTGCTCTCTTGTTTTCTACTTGTGTGTTTCTTGCTTACATAAAGACCATATTTTTCTATTAAATGTATTAGCTAGCAATTTTGATATGTGCATTTATGAATCCTAGTCATTCGTCTTGTAGATTTAACCTAATCATATGTTAAATAAATATATATTAAAACCTTGATATTGAGCCTTTGCATTACATTTAGAAATTCATTTGTTTAAAGCTTCAAATATTGCATTATCCAAATATGTAGCCTCTGGGGGCCAGCAGGTGGCATAGCAGTTAGCTCACTGGGCTTCCTCAGGGCTGACCATGGCTTGAGTCCCAGATCCAGTGGTTTGAAAATCATTCCCAGCACATGTGTACGCATGCCCAAAGGAAGAAAGGAAGAGAAGGGATTGCGGAGTGGCCATCCACCCTGGAGGATTTCTCAGTTTTCCTCTCTCTATATCTCTATGTCTCTCTCCTTTCCTGTGAACGCACATGCCCTATGACAAAAATCTAATTTAAAAAATGAGCTACAGAGCCAGAAGGTGGCATGGTAGTTAATACACTGAACTCACACGTGACAACCATGGTTTGAGTCCCAAGCCCAACAGCCTGAAAACCATGTGGGCCACACATGTGTGCATGCCCAAAATCTTCACAGGAAAATGAAGAAGAAAGGATTGTGCCTTGGTCATCCTCCTGGGGGGTGATTTCTCATTTTCTCTTTCTCTCCCTTTCCCTCCCTCTGTCTCCTTTCTCTGGTGAGTGTATACACCCTATGGCTAAATAAATAAATAAGCAAACAAACAAAAAGCAAAGTGTCTGGGCCAGCTGGTGGCAGGGTGGTTACGACAGCTGTATTTCACATGGAAGACTATATGGTTTGAATCACAAACCAAGCAACTTGAAAAAACATACCAGGCATATGTGCATGAATACCCAAAATTTCTGGAAGAGCATGGAGGAGAAGGGATCACAGTGTGGCCATCCCGCTCATGAGAGGGTGCTTTCTCACTTTCTTTCTCTCTCTGGTGAGTGCATGCACCCTATGACAAAAAATAAATGATTAATTTTAAAAAAATAAGTAAATGTTCTATATTCATCAAGCTTACCTGTTAAAAATAGTAAAACTTAAATAAAAAAAAAATCTAGACTATCTGTTTCAATGTGACTACTGGAGTATTCCCAGTCAAAGTTAAGGATGCCCCTGAAGTGGTAATAGACCCTTATTCCCAGTGGGCTTCTCACATGTACCACACTGATGAAATGGATCTCCATGTGATAAGAAAGCCAAGCAAGTGGCAGTGCTAAGTAGGAAACTCTAGTCTTCAAATAAACCTGGCTCCAGGTTGGTTTGACAAGCTCCCTCTCACCACGCAGTAATCAGAAATTCCACTCAGACTCAGCGACCTCTGTGGGGAGCTCCTAACTACCTGACCTCCCGCAAGTGTCTCTGCCTCTCGGAGTCCATTCAGCTCTCTGACGGCATATCAGTCTGATCGTTTCAAATCCATGGAGCCCCAGGGAGATCAATACTGTCACAGAAGATAGGACTCTTGAGAAAACACACTTGAACCCTTCTAGATAAAATAACAGAAAATGAGCGAAAGGAGGAGGCTGAGTCGTGTGGAGCAATCTGCATCTGAGCGGTTGTGACTCCATCTATGTGTAAGCCTTCCTAGTCTTCAGCCTTACAATCTAAAATGGATAGCACTGCTTCCAGCCAAAGCTCTTGAAGAAAAACTAATGCCATTATTTCGATAATTTGCTACATATATATTACTCTAAAATAGTCAATGAGATTTATTCCTTTCTTGCAGATTAAGTCCCTGTTGTCTATACACTAGGATATTTAAGATACATTTTGTTGCATATTTGATGCAATTTTGAATGTTCATCTTGCCCAACAATCCATTTACCAGAACTTTCATAAAAGTACTTTTTACTCTCCTGCACAATGGCATAAATCCCAAGTCTTTTATATAATTCACTAAAGTCATATTCAAATAGAGTATATGTCCTTAAGCATATATGCTTAGAATATACATAAGATATTTATGTATTATTTATTATTATGGTAGGTCCTGATTGCCTTTACCTTGATGGTGAGTTATGAGTACTCTACATTTAAGAGGAAATGTGTTTCCAAACCCTGAAGCTACAAATCTTTTTAAAATATATTGAAAATGAAACCCTATTTTCCTGGTCCATTTCAGTATACAGTACTTTGTAAAATAAATACTCCAAATTATTTTGACTTCATAAAAGCAATTGCTTAAAACCTGCCCCAAAGTTAGGCTTGCCATTGCAAATTTTATGCAGTGGCCAATTATTATGATCCCCGTTAATGATCTAAAACACAGTCTATAATGGAAGTGCCAACTTCACTGTAGTCATATGAATGAAATATTGAAAATGAAGTATCCAGTTGATATGCAGCTTCTCTTCTGAAATACAATGATTGCTATTTGCCCATGTATTTTCAAAAGTTATATGAACAACAAGACTGATATGATTGCATCAGGACTACAACTAAAAGTATTGCTGAATTCCTTATAATCCAATCTTTTCCTATACGGTAGCACTTGGTGACTATTTCACTATGAATCACATCAGAAACGATGACAGTCTTTCAGTGACACACCATACACTGTAATTATTTTTCAAGGGCTTTTGTAAACTTACCCTGTGATTCATTGGTAGACATTTTAAACTCTAATTTACGGAAGTATCATTGGAAACAGACAGCTCACCCAAGGAGGAGAAGTATGAATGCCAAGAGCCCCATGATATCAGAAGCCTACTCACTCACTTCAAATCCTGACCAGCATGAGGAACATGTCCTACCCCTACTCCAGCTTTTCCTCCCCCTCAAAAAAGCAGGAAGATTTCAGGGCAACAACATCTCATGCAGTGTAAGCCTACTTCTTCTGCTAGCTCTGGTCTATCTGTCCCAAGGGTGACAAAAGCAAACCACGTACGTACGTAGAAAACATCAAAGTAACACCAATAACGCAGGAGGGATCTTTCCTTTATGGTATCTGATAATCAAATTTCCATGAGTCTTAAAATTCTAGAGAATAATTTTCATAACTTGGCATTGTTTGTGTCACAAACCATCATTTACATAAAGAAACAGAACTGACTTGCATTTTAACTCTTCCCTGAAAACATTCTTTCCACTTAGAAGTATTTTTAAATGAATTATTTCTTCTTCTCCAAAAAGATATCAATGAAGAATTTAGCCAGCATCAAATATATTTTCTAGTTAATAAAAAAAGGTTTTTTAAAAAAGAGTAAAATATGTGATCTCTACCACTGAAGAATCGCATCTGGTTGGTTACAGACATACAATATTGTCAGAAAATAATTAAATTTACTGTATCTGGATAACCTGGAATGTTTACAAATTGTACTTGCTATGGGAATTTAGCAAAGAATGAAGAATTTGGTTCCAGACTATTATTGACAAAAATATAGGTGTTAGATTGATTGGTGCAGAGGTAATAAGAAATTGTGTACACAAGAGCAGTCACTTGGAAACGGTAAAGAAAGAGAATAAACATCCAGGATAGAGGTTCACCAAATGACTAAAGCATACAGCTTTCAAAAAGATGTCTATGAGGGTTTCATATTGATTGAGAGTGCTAAATGTCACATGAGAGTGTAGAATCAAGT
This sequence comes from Tupaia tana, assembly GCA_026018925.1. Lineage (NCBI taxonomy): Eukaryota > Metazoa > Chordata > Mammalia > Scandentia > Tupaiidae > Tupaia > Tupaia tana. The sequence goes on from JAKSZU010000020.1 coordinate 9,499,947, forward strand.
ATGACACCCAAAAAATCAAAATAAAAAAATAAAATCTGTAAGTTTGATCTGAAGACAGGAATAAGAAGTGTAATAAGAACTTAATGCTTGCATTGGGTACTTTAAATGTGTACAACACACTGGACAAATGCACAGGCTCTGGAGTGAGAGTGGCTCAGTTTGACTTCCAGCTCCTCGACTTAGCAGCTATGTGACCCTCTACAGATTTCTAAAATCCTGCGTGTAGTTTTCTTATCTAAAATTTTGGCACAATAGAATAGCAAATTGTATTATAGTGAAAACCAAATGGGTGAAAGCAGGTTAAAATCTTGGAATAAGGGGGGACCAGCAGTTAGCGTAATGGCTATGTCGCTGGACTCCCATGTAGTCAACCACGGTTTGCATCCCGGACCTGGTGGCTTAAAATTCATGCCGGGTGCATGTGCGTACGTGCCCAAGATCCTGAGAGGAGAATGGAGGAGAAGGGACTGCGGCGTGGCCATATCCCCTTGGGGGGTGATTTCTCGCTTTCTGTCTCTCTGTCTCTCTCTGGCTTTCTGGTGAGTGCACATGCCCTATAGCAAAAAACCTCTCCAAAAAAAAAAAAAGCTTGGAATAAGGGGCTAGCAGGTGATATGGGGGGAAAGGCACTGTTATCTCACATGAACACATTGCAGTTCAAGTCCTGGACCCAGTGGCTTGAAAATGTCAAGTGTGGGAACCAGCAGTTAGTGTAATGGCTACGTCGCTGGACTCCCATGTAGTCGACCGTGGTTCGAGTCCTGGACCCGGCGGCTTAAACTCACACTGGGCGCATGTGTGTGCGTGCCCAAGATCCCGAGAGAATAATAAAGGAGAAGGGGTTGCAGCATGGCCATACCCCCAGGGGGGTGATTTCTCACTTTCTGTCTCTCTGTCTCTCTTTGGCTTTCCGGCGAGCGCACGTGCCCTATAGCAAAAACCTCTCCAAAAAAAGATAAAATGTCAAGGGTGTGTGCATGTCCAAGACCCTGAGGTGACTGGAGGAGATGGGATTGCAGAGTGACCACCCTCCCTAAGGGGTGATTTTTCACTTTTCTTTATTTCTGTCTGTGTGTGTGTGTGTTTATCCTCTGGCAAGCACACATGCCCAAGAGCAAAGAAAAAAATATCTTGAAACAAAGCTCAAAGATTATAATTTTTAAGAATTACATGCACATGTTGCATATTCACATACACAAAATTTTATATTAATCCTCCTAACTCTAGGTAATTAATTTGAGGAAAGAGATTATGAAAAACTACATCTACATAAATTTTCAGTGTGACTCACAATAAATATTGCCTGTGGCAAAGGCAATATGGAGAGGGAAGTATGGGTTCACATTGAGTATTGATCATTTAGCTATCAAGAGAAACATTCACGAAGGAAATGAGATGTCTGAGAACTTACAGAAATGCACTATACCCGTATCTACAATGGATCCAAGAAAGTGTATGAAAAATTCCTGAAATTAGGCATAAGAGCCAACTCACAATTCGTTCATGGCAGGTGTTTCCAATCAGACATAGAATCACACAGGAAGTGGAAAAAGGAGTCAAGGAAGAAGATAAGATGAAGTGGAAAGTGAATGCTTCAAGAGAAAAGAGACTCAAATCTTCTAAAGCACATATCTCTGTAAAAGCAGAGACACAGAAGTTGGCATGTGGGAGAGAATGATAATGACAGTCTTCATCTGTGTTGTGCTAGTATAACAGAATTCCACTGACTGGATAATTTATAAAGAAAAGAGATTTATTTGGCTCATGGGTCTGGAGACTGGGAAGTCCGAGATGGAGGGGAGGGGCTGTAGATGGTGAGGGCCTTCTTGCTGAATGGTAACATGGCAGAAGGACAAGCATGAGAGCCAGAGAAAAGAAGAGTCAAGTTTACCCTTTCATCAGGGCCTACTCTCAAGATAACAAGACCACTACCCTAATATAGCATTAATCCACTCAGGAAGGCAGAACCCTTGTGACCTAATGACATCCTAAAGGTTCCACCTCTGTAACATCACTACATTGGCAATTAAATTTCAACGTGAGTTTTAGAAAGGGCATTCAAAACAGAGCAGGCAGTTAACAAGAGAAGAGAAGTTTCAAGCCAAAAGAGAGATTTTTCTATGGAGGTTTTCCTGTACAGAGATGTGCTCTGTATGACTCTTGCCTTTGAGAGCAAATGTGACCAAAAAGCCTATAGCAATAGAAGCATCCAGAGTCACAAGCCTCCGTCCTGGAAATGTGGGGTGCAGGACTCTCTTGGTTGAAAACACATAAAACATAAGACTCAGGAGGAGTGGTGCCAACAAGACAGAGCCTGCCCTGAAATGCGCGTTGCACTCACGATCTTACAGTTCAACCCCTCAGTTACTGAAACGAGGGGAAGCAATTTAAAATACAAGGAGGCTGACAACAATCGCTAAAAGGGCAGCAGGTTACCCTAATGAGCCATTGGCCTAAATTCAGTAGATATTGTTTTCCATTTTTAATTTTTTATTCATTCTAGAGAGGGTGTGCCTGCATGAGAGAGAGAGAAAGAGAACCCCATAGAGTCCCATCACACTGATGTCCATGTTCTTTTCCCCTTCAACTCCTCAGGATCTTGGTTATATGCACGCGGGTCCAGCATGTCTTCAGGCCAACCCAGGGTTCTGAATCCATGGTTAGCCATGTGACTTCTGGCCCTGCAGTTTAGTTTGCACCCACCATGCCACCAGGCTGGGCGGATAATGTTTTCTTTCAATTCAACTTAAGATAACTTATGCTGAGAATTCTTGCAAAATATGGTGTATGAAAACCAAAGAATAGTGAATTCTTTAGTGTAATATAACTTTGCATTGAAATCAAAAGCTAAAATCTATTTTTCAACATTTTTTTCTTTTCTTTTTTTTTTTCTTTTTTGGAGAGGCTTTTGCTACAGGGCACATGTGCTCGCCAGAAAGACAGAGAGAGACAGAGAGATAGAAAGCGAAAAATCACGCCCCCGGGGGGATGACCATGCTGCATACCCTTCTCCTCCATTCTCCTCTCAGGATCTTGGGCATGCACTCACACACACCCGACATGAGTTTAAGCTGCCAGGTCCGGGACTCGAACCGCAGTCAACTACATGGGAGTCCAGTGACATAGCCATTATGATAACTGCTGGTCCCAATTCCTAAGAATTTTTAATAAAATTTCTGTAGCAGTTTTTATTAACCCGTATATGTAATGAAAAGGAAGAAACAACTGAGCTAGAAATCTAATCACTCTTTAGATGACACAAATTATTTGTAGTTGATTTCCTAAGGACGAAAGAGACTGGTGATAAGACGAGTTAGGAATTGGGATGAGAGATGTTTGAGTATATCTTTATTTACTTCCTCCACTGTCATTTCTTTTTTGGAGAGGTTTTCACTATAGGGCACGTGCACTCGCCGCACAGACAGAGAGAGACAGAAAGCGAGAAATCACCCCCCAGGGGGGATGGCCACACCACAATCCCTTCTCCTCCTTTCTCCTCTTGGGATCCTGGGCACACACGCACATGCGCCCGGAGTGAGTTTCAAGCCACCGGGTCCAGGACGCGAACCGCGGCCGACTACGTGGGAGTCCAGCGACACAGCCATTACGCTAACTGCTGGTCCCTCCAGTGTCATTTCTTCAGTGAGGCTTTCTCAAACATGGTTACAGAAAACAGGTGCCCAGTATTCACTCTCTATCACAGAATGTATCCAAATATAAAGTTATAACATTTACTTGTATTTTTAGTCATTTATTTTCTTTTTCACCCAATGGAAGGTAAGATTCATGAAGACATTAACTTCTCTGAGAGGCAGTGTAGCATAAGAATTAAGAGCACTGATTTGAGGGCTACCCACTCTAAATAGGAATGCTGACTCCAGCTCATAATAGTCTGGGGCATATTAACCTGTCCCTTCACCTGTAAGATTGAGTTAATAATAGGATCAATGCACCTTAAAGTACATAATAACAAAGATCTATCTGGCAGATATTAAGCACTATGTAAGCATTAACTTTTATAATTAACGTTTACCACTTTCTTCAATGCCTAGAACACCCAATCAGTTAATAAATATTTAAACACACATATACCCTGCATATCCCATTTCCTAATGACATGCAAAATATTCATAGTCAGTGTCTCTTTTTAAATAATGAAAACTGTTCAGAGTAACTGTAGATGTCCACTGTATACACGGAACATTATAGACTGTGTTTAAACCAAGCACTGCATTCGGCACTATGGGGACCAATGCTTCCACCAAATCAATATTTTCCAAACTTTGGTCCTCAGAGTTAGTGCAAAGCATCTTCAAATCCATAGTGCACCAAGTATAGCTGGGTGGCTGAATAAATTTGGCTTGCATTTGACTATTTCTCAAATATGTGAAGTTGTAATGAGTAAAGCACAATTGCATTTGAAATTACTGAGTTTAATGAAATCTGTCTTATTTCGTAGATCCTCAGCAACTGATTCAAAAAATGCAACTAGCAACTCTTGGAACTATGAAGATTTTGACATTTAAAAGGAAATATCCTTTTTTAGAAAAAGATTTTATTTATTTACTTATTAGTAGTAATATTTTCATTTGCTCTAGGGCACATATGCTCACCAGAGAGAGACAGAGAGAGAGAAAGTGAGGAAAACAAGCCTGGTCTGAGACTCATACTATAGTCTGTCCTGTGAGATTTCAGCACCTTAACCACCATGCCACCTGCTGACCCCCAGAGGAAATCTTATAGTTTGAAAAGTTGAGAATCACAGGACTAGGTTATGCTACACTTAAATACAATTTTTGCCCCCCTGAGCTTTCTGGCAAATAGCAAAGGGCACATGTCAGTAATATACAAAGCCTAGAAGTGGTGCTGTAAGCCCTCTCATCTCAAGGGCTCTGGGATCATCACCTGGGTGTGTCCACATTCATGAATTCTGTTTCAGAAAAAAGGTCAATCTTTTGACCAGAAACAGCTTAAATCATTGTGGACAAGTATTTCTTTCTTTTTAAAAACAAATTGGGATCATGGAAAGATAGTTGGCTACAAAGTTTTTGCTGTTATTATGTCTCAAGATTCCAATGGTATCTTTCTATTGACACATATGCGCCTTCATTCGGAGACTCTTCAAGTAAAAGCTAAAGTTTAAGCAACTTCATCACTGATCACCCACCATCACAAAGGGCACGTTTCAGCACTTGTGCAAATTATATATAAGCAATAAATGCTAAAGGTGAAATGGTGGACGCCTGAAAAAGTAAAGCCACTGTGGAATCTCATATAAAGGAATGCCCCAAAGCACTATTATATTCCAATTTTCTGAAATTTTCTAAAGAATACCACTCTCAAGCAAACATAATTTCTGTGCTATCTATCCTCATTTTTTCCTAAATGAGTAATAATGAAAAGTTAGTGCAGCAGCCCTTCAGTGATCTACAATATGATCAGTGATGGATAAGGCATAGCAGCAATGCAATAGGTTCGTGAAATCCAATTTCATTTTCCTCCTGTGAATGGCAATGATGAGTGTAACTTACAGCCAGAAGAAATTAAGATGGGTATAGGTTCTCCAACCATATCTTCTCCCCAAACCATTTTAAACCAGCTGATGAATTAACGTGAATAAAAAATAAACATTTCCATGTTAAGCCTCTCTGTTATTTCATCTGCTAATTTGTTACATAGCACATTCTTGCCTAAACTAACTAATACACAATGTGTTCTAAACAAGTTACTTTTTCAAATAAACAAGATTCTTCATTAAACAGAAGCACATTGGCTTTGGAATTTTATAAATCTGTTTTTAAATACCAGATTTGTAGCTTATGGTTTAGATATCAGAAAGTTAAATGACTTCTGAGTTTTAGCATGATTTTTCTTTAAAAATAAAATACCATGTGCTATACAAGATAGCTATGCAAATTAAGTTAGGTAACTAAACGAAGGAATCAGTGTATGTGTGTGTGTGTGTGTGTGTGTGTGTGTGTGTACACACACTTGTACATCTGTACATGCATATTCACACTTCCTTGGATACATAAAATAGATCAGGGAATGTCAATTTCTTCTATATTGTATTATTATTATCATCATTATGTTCTTGCCATAGGGTGTGTGCACTCTGTCAGGAAGCAACAGAGAGAAGGAAAATAAGAAATCACTCTCAGGGAGAATGGCCATGCCATAGTCACTTCTCCTCTCTTCTCTTCTTAGGATTTTGTGCACACACACACACACACATGCACCTGGTGTGAGTTTCAAGCTGCTGGGTCCAGGATTCGACCGCAGTCAGCCACATGAGAGCCCGGCACCTTAACCACCATGCCATCTGCTGGTCCCTATTTTTTTTTTAAATAAATATAATTTCACTAGCAATTAGATGCTTGGAATAATTGATTTTCAAGGATAAATGAAATTGAAAATAAATAGAACTGAAAATAACTCAGCTCCTTATTTTATAGATGAGCAAACTGAAGTAGACAACTAAGTAACATCACATACAGTGTTGGGCTCTTCTATTATATCCTCTGCTGTTAAATTAGATAAAGAAAAAAGTATTAAGAAATTAAATGTTTATGTCCTTTATATTAGATGCTACAGCATCAAAAATACAGAATTTAAAGAGTTATTCATCCACAAGTTTTATATTAAAATATCTCCATGGTCTTGCCCCACCATGCCAAAATCAGAGATGTGGATGTTTCTAGCAGAGGTCAAGCAGCAATGAAGCAGTGTTCTTTACTCTTATCAAAGCCAGCTAGCCCGTGCATAAATTGTACAACTGTGGCTTCATTAATGAAGTACATTAATATGTGCACATAACACAGCCTACGAGGTTAAGAGCATGAGTGCTCACCCATATAGACTTCAGGCTAATTTCCAGTTTCACTACCTTCTAATTCTAGGGCCGTATACATTTTACCTTTAGGAAGCTTAGTCTCAGCTTCCTCTCTGCGAAATCAGAATGAGAATATTTGCTCCATATATGTTTTTCTGAGCACTAAATGAGTTAGTGTTTTTGTAAAATCATTTAGCACAGTGTCGATGAACAGTACACACCCACTAGTGGCAGCTGTCATGATGTGAGGAAGACCCATTCCTCTCAGTATTCTCATACAATCAATAAACATGGACATCAATATTCATAACTACATATATATATATTATGAATGAAAACGTGTTACATCTGTTAAATCATTTATTTTGGCACCTCTATGGAAACATTATTTTAATTGGGTTACCACACAGAATTTCACAGTCGGAAAACGTGAATGAGAGCCGATAGTGCCTTACCCACAATTCCACTTTCTGCAGTTTCTGTTACCCACAGTCAACCATGATCTGAAAATATTAAATGGAAAATTCCAGAAATAAACAATTCATAAGGTTAAAATTGCATACCGTTCTGAGTCACACAATGAAATGTACCATCCAGCTCTATTTAGCCAGGAATGTGAGTCAATGCCCTTCCAATGTAGCGATGCTGCATACACGCCTTGCCTGATAAATCACACAGTATTGCAGTACTTGTGTTCAGGTAACCATTGTTTTACTTCCTAATGCTCCCCAAGCTTAAGAGTAGTTATGCTGGCATATTGTTATAGTTGTTCTGTTATTAACTATTCTTCATTTCTTACTGTGCCAAATCTATACATTTTCATAGGCATGTATATTCAGAAAAACATAGTATAGAAAGGGTCAATACTATTGTAGCTTCAAGCATCTATGGTAGGGGGTCTTAGAACATATACCCTTTGGACATGGGGTACTACCATATATAATAAATATAGGCTTAAAAATTAAAATCTGTATAAACTGAATTTATAAAAAATATTAAATATGTTAATTCAAATTGTTAAACAATGCATTAAAATAGCAAATAATTTTCTCTGCTTTCTTAAATACAGTATTACCAAATTTTGCATTTTATCAGTTACTTAAAATTATCATGACATTAATCAGACATGCTGTAACTGTTCCCATTGTAAGATATAGAAAGTAAGGAGTATGGATTCAAAGACATCCCAGATATGTTCCTTCTATGTAAAATAAATGACTAGCTTACTTTTTTCTCATGTACATTTTTCTTATGCAGTCGAAATAATGTTGAGCTGTCTATTCTTCAGGCCCAACTTCTTGAAGAATAAATTAATAAATTGAAGGCTGAAGTAATCAGCCCTGAACTGTTTTACTTGCCCTCCAGAAAATTATCTTCTTTGATTGTGCATCCAGGGTCTTTTGAATTGTCAGTACCATTCAAAACACTTCTTATGATTTCACCATGGATGTCATTTCTTATTGTCTCTATTGCTTCTCACTCTGCCCTCACCATGCCGGAACCAAATGAACAACCTTGGCTGTATAATGGTACGCGAGCGTCTGGAGCGACTCGGAGCTCTGTAACAGGTGTGAGCTCCATGGTGCTTTTGTGCCTATTGAACTATTGCTTTCCCCAGCCCAACCTCCGGGCTGCTTTCATGGGAATGGGAAACTGTCTCAAGTCCTGATTTATACTCCAGTTTTCTAAGGTTGGATCTTGTTTCTGAACTCTAACAATCATTAACAGACTTCTAAAATAATTCCAACTTCCCCAGGAGCTGACAACTCTGTCCCTTCTGCCAACAACTGGCTAGAATCCTGCCTCAACCCAGATGGACTCCCACAATCCAAAACCCACACAATTCCCACCCACCTGTCTCTGAGTAGCACTACTGCTGGGACACTCCAGCTGCTGGGTCCCAACCACCTGGACTGAATCTGAGGACATCAATTCAAGTCTAGATGGACAATAAGTCTGCTCCAGTTTGCACCCCGAATCAGATTTCTACCACCTTCTTTGAAGGCCGGCTTTCCAGCTGAGTAAGTTTCCTCTGTCCTGGCATTACCTGTTCCTAACTGATAGTATTTTCTCTCCTTGCAGTCAAACAATTGTGCCGCATGACCTTCCCTACCAAGGTGGTTACAAGTACCATTAGCAGCCTAACGCTCTCTTCTTTCTCTTTGGCATCTTTCAATTCAGTGTCAATACAAAATATCTTTAGATGTACCAAATATTTTTCTAGGATACTTTGGGCTCACTTCCAAGTCTCTAATGCCTCACCAGCAAAATTATTTTGGAGTCTCAGAGTAACGGTGAGATAAAACGAAAAAATGTGTATGGTTTATGTTGTACATGGTTGTCTATGGCCAAGAGGGAAAGGGAGCCCGTGCTGTCAGCCCCCCTCTCCTTGCTGGATTGGTGCCATTCCCCCACTCTCTGCCTGCTGGGTTTACTCTACCTCTCCTGTTGCTTCCAGTCTCTGCTTGACCCAGCTCCTCTTCCTTTCCAACCTTGTGCTGCAAAGATCATTTCATAATTTAACTTCGCACACTTCTGGGAGCATATCTGTGGGTCCAATTCTTTGCATTGGACTTGTGGGGGCTGCTCAAGACTTTTTAAATGAGTAAAGAAGTAATGTTGGCACATTTGAAAACACTTTGCTTTCCACTCCCTGTGGAAAGAACACAGGTTTCTACACTGTTCTAAGTAACGGGAAGAGCATTTGTGACTGTAGGAGGGTTAAGAGGCAGAGAGGAGTCAAAAGAACAAGAAAAGAAGGAACACAGAAAAGCTGTGGAGAGGGAACTGGAAGTTTTCAGGCAAATGAGAGGAGCAGTTGGTGGGGAGGGAAGGATACAAACTATGCCCAAGCACATGATATTCGCTTCCAAATTTTAAATTATCTGCTGATTATGGCTGAAAATCCACAACTCCTTTTTTTTTTTTCTTTTGTGTCTTATTTTCATTATCATAGTCTTCTCTGGCTGACATAATTACCTTTTGGGGTTTCATCAACAATTGGCAAAATCACAGCAACTCTATTTCAAAAACATTCTGTTTCCAGAAAGACATCGAAAGGCTCTTATTTTCTAACACATGGCAGGTGGTTAGCTGTCAACTAACTTTTTTCCCTAAAGAATGACATAATTAACCTGAATATGTTACATTCCCATTGCTAGATGTCCTATTACTGAATTTTTAAAAGCAGGCTTTATTTAATGATAAACTAGCTTTTCAAATGATCATTTATTCATAATCCTTGCATCTTGCCAAATTCACCCAAAGTTCTCTTTCACATAATAGCCGTCTGTTATTTTCACCCTATTTCTCCCTGCAGCAGGTGACAGCTTTGTTGTCAGTCCATTTGAGACTAGGGCCTGGAAAAAAGAAAAGGGAAAAAAAAAAAAAATCAAAGTAGGTATGCTGTGTCTTTCTTAAAAGTAGTTTGTCTTTTGATTTCATGTTCACACAAGGGACTGAAAGTTTTTGGCTGACACACTTGTGGGAAGTGTGGTAAAGTTGAGTGAAAGTAGCAGGCTCCTTGATCTCCATAACAGCAGTAGGTGAGGAATGGCTCACCATGGAGTCAGAGGAACAGGTGGTCCTCGTCCTCGGGTTTTAGATTTGGAAGTTTAATTGTGTCTGCTCAGTTGGGAAGATCAGGCTTTGGCAAACTAAAAGGTATCCAAATTCTGAGTAGGCTGCTTTACAAACCTAATGCCAACCAGCTAATTTATAATGGGAAACAAGGCTTTGAATGAAAGGAGAGTCTTTGTTAGCCAAAATGATCCCAGCTCAAAATTGAGGTAGTTTTAAGAAACAAGTGTTGTGGTGGTTATAGTTCATTTACTCTTCTGAGAAAGAGAGAGAAAGATAGGTTCCACCAATAAGGTCTTCTCACCATGATCCACCCCACCCTCAGCCAGCTTGAATCAAGGCTTAGTCTTCATGCCTGGTGTGAACAGAGAGGGCCTGGGTGAACTAGAGACCTTCCCATGTGTGACCAGCATTTGGGAGTATCATGTTACCACTTTATTACCAACTGACCCTTAAGAACAATCGTTTACTAAAATACAACTACGTAAATACAGACTCATAGCAAATGGGGGAATGACATGATAAAAACAATAGTGTTTCATTATTATATTGGATGGTCTAAAGTTTATTTTATCCAGACAGTGGTAAAATCTCTTTTTTTTTTTTCTTAATTCAAAGTATTTTCTCTAATCCTTAGGATATTTATGTCAATTGTGAATGTTACTACTTGGGTCTAAAAGAAATCACAAAATTTTAATCCACCAATTTCACTATTTTTTCTTCACTTTCCTTTTTGCTGCATTCAATCACTGTACATCATTATATAGTGCATCTTTATACAGAATTAATTAATACTGTACACCTTTATATAGCATTAATTTTCCCAGCATAAATACACTGTATATTAGTCCAGACAAAGGTATAACCATATACTCCTCCAACTTCATTTTTTTCCTAAACCTATGGCTCATGTAGATATAGGGTTTGAATATTTATTTTCAATATGATCTGGCTACAAACAGAAAATAGCTTCCTAATTTTCTAAAACTACATTTATCTTTTTCACAATCTCCAACCATGCAGGGTAAATTTTATTTTTAACTTGTCCATTAAAGTGTTTCCACTCCTCTGATTTTAACAGTCCTTTTTCAGTCTCTTCAAAATTAAACTCCAGAGGCCAGCCAGGTGCTGTGGTGATTAAGGCTACTGGATTCCACATGGCTCAAGTGATTCTGTATGGTTCAAGTAATGGACCAGGTGGCTGGAAATGCATGCCAGGCACATGTGTGTGCATGCACAAAATCCAAAGAGGAGAATGGAAGAGAAAGGATTATCAAGTGGTGTGACCATCCAAAGGGGTGATTTATCTCACTCTCTCCCTCTTCAACAAGAGCTCATGCCCTACAGCAAAAAAATAAAAATAATTAAACTTTATAGTATTAGATCTTTGAATTTTGCATTTCTCAAATAATTTAGTTTTTCTAGGTAAGTATTAATTCTTTCAGATTTCACCCGTTATCCTTACTTTTTCAAGTGTATATAGATGTACAAGAGGGGTTTCTGTTGTCCTCATGAAAGTAGGCAAGAGAGGTATGAGGGGATGGCAGGCATACTTGTTCCTCAACGCCATGAGAAACTCCCTGCATCTTCATGGTCTCTGGTGCTGAATATATAGACCATTCTATTTTCCATAGGGGTGACAGCTGATGGGTTCTACCAGGCCTTTGGAGTGACATGCTCACCTTTCTGTTAGAACCCATAATATTACCATTTCCAATCAGCCTCAAAGTCCCTACTTAAAGTGCCTGCTTTGTCTTGAACCCACGTTGCTGCTATCTTTCAGCAATTTCAACATCTCTTCATTACTTCACAGGAGAATGCAGAAAACTCTAGGATTGCAAAATGTCCTGCAGACCATCCACCTAGCTGGACTACAGCAAGGACATGCATAACTACTACTTGCTGTGTTGGGAGTATATGTGGGCTGGACTTCCCCCTGAGGCTTAAAGACTTACATTCAGTGTACCTAGGGAAGCATGGCCACCCTGAACAGACTCAGCCCCCCTCATGCTCATGTGAACATATCCAAAGTCAACTGCTCTTTTCAAATGTAGGCAGATCAAAAGAAACTCAACCCTGCTGTTGTCTTCTCTCCAACCACTCTTCCTCAGTTACCAGCATTGCAAGCAGAGGTTTCTTCTACTCTCCTCCCCCTCCCTGTTACCCCCCCACTGGGTATGGTCCACTTAAAATGAAACTCTACAAACAAGTTTCATAGGCCTCCCTCAGGTTATGCTTCATGAGAAGATAAAATAATCTGGAAAATCCTCTGTTTTAACAAAGCCTGTATTTCAAGTTCCTTGTCTTCTATAAACTTTTATTTGTAGTATCAGAGGCTAAATATCATTCATATTCTCTTTGGTTTCCCTTCTGGCTCCCTTAATCTCACCCTGAGGTGGATAAAAACTAACTAAAGCTAGCTTTGAAATCAAAGGTGATTCTACACCACACACAGTACACACGTAGGTCAGCCCTCTGTATCTGTAGTTCAACATCTACAGTTTAATGCAATCATGGGTCAAAATATTTGGAAAAAAGAAAAAAATACCAATACAACAATTAAAAATATACAAATAAAAAATAATAGAGTATAATCATTTACATTTTTTTATATTGCACTAGGTATGATCATCTAAAGGTGATTTAAAATATATGGGAGGATGTGCAAAAACTAAATGCAAGTAATATACCATCTCATTTAAGGAACTTCGGCACCCATCGGTTTTGGTATCTGTAGGGCATTGTGGACTCAATCTCTCCCAGATACCAAGAAACAACAGTGTATACACATTTAGAACGTATGGATTACACACCCACCGTTACAGTGTCTCCCAATCTACTCACATATTTTCATAATGCTGAACTCCATTTTCCATTGCTTATACTTTGTGTTTCCTGACGATCCAAAGAAATAAATATAAGTTATTTCCAAATGGGAAATTGTACTCAAAGATAAATACTTTCCCAATTTATGTATTCTTTTAACAGCAATAATAGAAAACTAATCTTTTTTTCTTAGGATTTTGCCATTGGGCGCATGCACTCACCAGAGAGATAGAGAGCTATGGGGAGAGAGAAAGTGAGAAATAACAGCCTAGGGAGAATGGCCACACCACAATCTTTCTCTTCTGGTCTCTTCTAGGAGTTTGGGCACACAAACACACACACCTGGTGTGATTTTCAAGTCACAGAGCCCAGAACTTGAACCAGGCAGTCAGCTATGTGGGATCCAGAGCCTTAATTGCCATGTCACCTGCTGGCCCTGGTAACTATTTTTACCTCCTCAATAGGTTATTTGAATCCTAGCCATCTTTCCACAGACTTTTGCAAAACAGATACGGGGTGAGGGTGTCTAGAAAAATTATGTAAGATAGCCGAGGTAGCATAATAAATGTACATCTAGAATTCCTAGATTACAATTCAGGCCACTGAATAAAACATGGAACTTCCATAACACCTAAACAATCAAAATTTCAGATTTCTTAGAGACAAAAGGTCAGCTTATCTCCTCAACTTTCTAGAGTCAAGTCTAAAATAATTTTATCCAGTTCATGTGATTATAATAATAACTTCTGTGAACCATTTCATTATTCAACTCTTTTATAAGCAGAAAGTTTATTTCATAATTTTAATTTCTCAAAGTACTTTTCTGACAACATAGGTTTTTTTTTTTTTTTTTTTTTTTTTTTTTTGAGAGGTTTTTGCTATAGGGCACATTCACTCAACAGAATGACAGAGAGAGACAGAGAGACAGAAAGCGAGAAATCACCCTCCAGGGGGAAGGCCACACCGCAATCCCTTCTCCTCCATTCTATTCCCGGGATCTTGGGCATGCACGCACACACACCTGGCGTGAATTTAAACCACGAGGTCCGGGACTTGAACTGCAGTCAACGACATGGGAATCCAACGACATAGCCATCACGCCAACTGCTGGTCCCCATATTATATTTTTAATACTTTACTAAATTAATAAATCAAGCAGAGTCACCATATATAAATGAAGAATCACATCAAGAGCAATTTTTAATTTTAATGTAAAAGTTCCATTTGAGGAATCACATGATATAACATTCATGTCTGGATTAAGAGTCATGTGGTAATGAACAATTTTCCCCAGTTATATTCCTAATTAAAACTTTCTCTATTTTTCCTTTTATCTAACCTTTGATCATTTTTATGATATTTGAACTTTTCCAACATTCTTATTCATTGGATGAACTCAGTGGTTTTATAGTGTTTTGAATATTTCTATTTTTCCCAAATATGCTAAGTCTTGGTTTTATTCTACCATTATTATTTCTGTTCTGCTTCCTTTTTATGTGATTTTATTTTTGTCTTTTTTTGTGTGTGTGCTTTTGTTATAGGGCATATGTGCTTGCCAGCGAGACAGAGAGAGAGGAGAGAGAGAGAGAGGGAGAAGGAAAATGATAAATCACTCCCCAAGGGGGATGACCACACCACAATCCCTTCTCCATTCTCCTCCTGGGACATGCATGCCCACACACCCAGCATGAGTTTCAAACTGCCAGGTCCAGGATTTGAATCTCAGTTGGCCATGTGGGAGTCCAGTGCCTTAACCATCACACCACCTCCTGGCCCTTTGGTATGCTTTTATTAAATTGTCCACTGATATCTCTACTAAATTATAAACTCTAGTCTCCCATCATGTGTTCTCCTAAGTTTACATCTCTCACTGAGTCTTGAAATAGTTACCAAACTTTTTTTTCTAACTCTGGAAACAAAAGATATTAACATTACACTTAGTTGCTACTGGCTTAATTCAAATAATGGTACATGGAGAACACTTGTTGCTATGCACAGTTGTTGAATCTTCAGGTGTAGAGTGACGTGTCAAACATTACTGTGTCTAAAACAGTTAGTGCCCTTGGCCATGAGTAAAACAAATATTTTGTTAACAAGTGTTACTTTGGGGGTAGCTGGACTGTCTCAGTAAAAGTCTAAGAAGAACAGTAATTTCTTGGTGGTAAATGACATTACATAGAAAGAAATCCCACTCTCTGGGGAATCCTGAAACTCTTAGAACCTATTCTTTGTAATGAGATACTGGAAACATTTTCAACTTGCACTTTCTGTTTCACATTCTTTTTGAAGGTCTAGAACTTATTAGGGGAAGTAGGATCTGCCTTTTCCATTTTTGTCTTTGAGTTCTTTGAATTTCCCACCACCGCGGACCCTCTCTATCTATCGGCATAGGTATCTGATGTGTTAATCACCTCAGACTAGTCAAGCAGACTAAGATATCACTTTTCTAGTGGTCAATAAGTGCTCACTGAAATCTCATGAATATTGTCATCTTTTTCTATAAAAAAAAAAAACAGACAGAGCCTCTCTTTTCTACCAGTAAGCTGTCAGCATCTGACTGTGTGATACCACACATTTGTTAAATCATTCACATGGTAATGCTACTCAGATAAAAGAGCCTCACAGTTTCTTTAAAAGATTCTTTCGATTTAAGCACACATACATACACACACAATTTATATATATATATATACACACACATACACACACACACACCCTATACATGTGTTACATTTATCTTTTAACAAAGGAAATGTTCTTATTCCTAACATTCTCAACATTGTCATTTCTAAAATCTCCGACATTTCCCTCAGTGATACAATTTTATGAGCATCTAGGAAGGTATTTCTGCTTTTTCACATTTGCTCGCTGATTCAAACTCCCACAATTTCAGTTTTCTCATCAGCAGAATGGTGAGCCAATAAGTAACAACCTCTTCCTCATGGCAGGATTAGAGGATTAAATGCAGCATTATATATGAGTAGATTTGCTCCAAGATGCCTACTAGGCATTCCCGGTGCACACTAAACCATCATTGCTTCTTTCTCCTCTTTTGTTCCAGCTACAAAAGAAAATGTCATCTATCCGATAACTATTTCATTAAGAAAATATGAGCTTCTCCATGTAGACAAAGTCCTTCTCTACCGTAGAAGTAGCCACACACGCAGGGTGGTGCTAAACACAAACACCAGTTGTATAGGTGATAGAGAGCTGAAGTCAGCTCAATAAATCAAGAATAAATACAAAGTTTAACAAAGAGGAGATTAATTGGAAATGGTAGTACCTGCATCTGCTCCAACATCTTTTATTGAGTCCTGATTATTACTGCCTAAGGCAGAGAAGCTTCAGACCAATCTGAATGAAGTGAGGTGTGACATTAATTGTTACACTGGAACTCTTACCAGATTAGAATTAGCGCCGCCATGCATGTGCTACATAAAAGCTCCCAAGTCCTCTTCGCTCTCTCTCACTGCTTTCAGGAGCTTATTCTTTTGCACCTAGGGCATTTGGATGTGTTATTTAAAAATATGTGTTCTGTACAGGATAATATGTTCCCTAGAACTTTATGTGAGAGAAAGAAATACAGCTGCCCCGAACTAGTACAAGGCAAGATGGAGTTAGCACCTGCCTTCGGTGCAAGGCCAAGCCGATCTGCAGATAATTCTAGGCCTGAAAATAGTGCCTTGATTTGGGAAAAGTAGCTCTTGCCATGGAGAAAAAAAAAAAATCTGCCTTTGGAAGAACTCCTTTCTCTCTGTAGGGCAAGCTAAATTCAGAGGGAGGGGAAAATGAAACAGCATTTAGAAAGTAAGAGACTAGGAGCAAACCTCTATCAATAGGGACTATTATTAGTATTTAACAGCTACATAAAAGTCACATAGATGAGCAGGGAGATTCAAACTCAGCTGGATTTTTTTTCCCTTTTAAATATGGTTGATTATAATGCCCCCCCTCGCCCACCCCCACCCCACCCCTGGTTTCATGAGCTCTGACTCAGAGGACTGCTCCTACCATCAATCAAATTTATAATATGGGAGAAATGTGCTTTGAAAGCTGAACATGGTGTATGTACACGGACACACTACGATCCAGTCTTCCCACTAGAAAAATGGAATGTGCTGAAAGTGAAAATAGATGTGATTCTAAAAATCCTTTAGAAAGTAAAGAAACAGAATAACCTGCCTAGAGACTGCCTTTCCTCATCTCTCTTTTCTACCTTTTTCTTTCCTTTCCTTTTTTTTTTTTTCCAAAGACAGAGAGACAGAAAGTGAGAAATCACCCTTCAGTGGGGATGGCCACGCCGCAATCCCTTCTCCTCCATTCTCCTCTCAGGACCCTGGCCACGCACACACACGCGCCTGGCGTGAGTTTAGTCAGCAGTCTGGGACTCGAACTGCAGTCGACTACATGGGAGTCCAGCGACATAGCCATTATGTCAACTGCTGGTCCCCCTCTTTCCTTTTCTTTCTCCTTTTTTTTGGGGGGGAGAGTTATTTATTTGTGTCTTTGACGAAGGAAAGAGACAGAGAGGCAGCACCCCCTACAGGGTCTTGACACTGCAATCCACCCCCAGCTTCACCCAGCCTCAGTCATGGCACACTCAGGAAGACCTCCAGACATAAACCCAGAACCTTCTGCTCTGGGTCAGTCTCTCAGAGCTTATGTTTTCCCAGTGTACCATTGGCCCCCAGCCACCTCTGTTTTATCATGTAGTCCCATACACTGTACTCAGAGTGAAGTCCTTAAAAAAATTTTTTTTTCCAAGAAAATAAATAAAGTGAATAGTTTTTAATGTCTTCAGAGAAGAAACTATTTTGCATGGCATAGCTTAGGACAGCATGCTCAGAATTCTTTCAGAATTGTAATGATATCATTATTTATTTAATTAATAAACTCTTAAGGGCAGAGGTGGTATCTTAAGGTTTTTACATTCCTAGAAAGTAGCACAGTAAAGAAAATGTAATAAATGTTTACTGTTGATAGAGAATAGAAACACACACACACACACAAAAGAGGATTAACTGATAGTGAATTCCTTCACTATAAAAATTTTGTTGCAATCCTATTGAGATAACTGAAGCAATTACAGTGAGTTTCAAAAGCAGATGAGATGTTCTAGGTTTTTGTTTTGCTTTTTGTTTTGTTTTATTTTTAAGGTTTTTCCTATAGGGCACATGTGCTTTCCAGAGAGAGATACAGTGACAGGGAAAGTGAAAAATCACCCCCCAGGGTGGATGGCCATGCCACAGTCCCTTCTCTTTAATTTCCTTTGAGATTTTGGGCATGCACGTGCATGTGCCCAACAAGATTTTCAAGCTGCCAGGTCTGGGACTCAAACTGTGGTCGGCCTTGTGGAAATCCATTACCTTACCCACCTGCTGATCCCTGGAAGTTCCAAGTTTTTAAAGATAAATAGGAACAAAGAAAATATTTTCACAGAATCGTAGGTAAGAGGAAACTAGAAAATCATATTATGAACAAAGGCAAGGGAAACATTTATTTCAGGAAGAAGACAGTGTCAAATTTTATAAAGAAACCAAATAGGTAAGGAAAAGTGTACAGTGGATTAAGCAACAAGAAAGACATTGTTTACCCACACAAAGGTAGTGAAATGATTCAGTCTATTAATAATAGATCTAATTTAGTTTATTGAAAAAATAATGTGTGTTAGGACCAGTAGTTAGCGTAATGGCTTTGTCACTGGACTCCCATGTAGTTGACCACGGTTCAAGTTCTGGACCTGGTGGCTTAAACTCACGCCAGGCACATGTGAATACATGCCCAAGATCCCAAGAGGAGAATGGAGGAGGAGGGATTGCAGCGTTGCCATCCCGCCTGGGGGGATGATTTCTTGCTTTCTGTCTCTCTGTCAGTCTCTGTCTTTCTGGCTAACGCACACACCCTATAACAAAAACCTTTCAAAAATTTAATAATAATAATAATGTGTGAAAATCATCTCATGTCTGACTTGCATGGAAAAGCGCATGGCTATCCTCAATGCATTTATCCATTTAACAAATACAAACCAAGCATTGTGTTGGATACTGAAGGTAAAGAACTGATCCACGTAAATACCATGGGTTTTATTTATCTAACTTACTATTCTTCTCAAACTTTGATTTGCAGCAAAATCACTTTGAGGAACTTCTAAAAAAGCACATATTCCTTAGAGTTTTCCCTAAGACCAAGTGAATTTGCATCATTTTCTGTAGAACCAAGCGTGTGCTTGTGTCTGTGTGTGTGTGTGTGTGTGTGCGTGTGTATGATTTTGTATACTCCAAAAATAATTCTAATGACCATCAAGGTCTTCAGTCACTAATACATCATCCCTCTAACAGTAATAATGTAAAGATAAATCTGTGGTTTCATTTATAGCTCAGCAAGATGGAGAACTAAGATAACCTAAAAGCTCTCAGCTGTGAATAAGAAATGCTGGATGGAATATATTACAATTCTGCTTCCAGATATAATGTAGAGAATGAAAAAGGCCTTGGTTCTTGTGGTTTTGACAAGAAAAAGCTAAAGCAAAGAGAAGTTCTAATTCTTTCCTGTGGCTAGACAATAATGGATGTTATAAGGAAGCCTGGATAAACTGGCATCTCCCATACCTGAGGGCAGATATTTGGTCTATGCACGGCAGGCTATTGAGAGAGATAATAAAGATTTTTTAAACTTGGGGAGCTGGCCCCATAGTGAAGTACTTAGGAACTGTTTGTTGGGAGCCAGATCCCACTTGGTCAACTGTGGTTCAAGTCCTGGCTCCGGAGGTTTGAAGGGCACACTGGGAATGCATGTGCATGTGTATGTGTGTGCACCCCAAATCCTGATGAAATAGAGAAATGGAGGAGAAATGACTATGTCATAACCAGGCTCCATTGAGGGAGAGGAAGATGTTTTCTGTCTCTCTCTCTCTAGCACACACCCACCCCTTCTGGAAATCAAAAAGAAAAAAAAAAAAGATAAAACAATTTTATGTGGAATGCAAGTCAGACAAGCCTTGAACAACAGTGTAGGCTTAACTGGAGTACAGAGGAGAACAACACACACACACACACACACACGCACACACACTAAATTGTTGGTCTGACAGTTTTCTCCACCAACATTTTGCAAAGAGAACAGCAGTGGAGAAGGAACCGACAACATATCCTTGTGCATTCTCATGATGACTAGATTCTTGAGTCTTATCGGTGGTGGGTCCAAAGATTAACCTTATTGGATGATGTGGCCAACTCACTCTCATGTCAAATATTTACAAGAAAAAAAAAGGGAATGAACTGAATCTAAGTAAAGGTTGTGGCCTAGCTTCATCTCCACACAACTAGCAAAGGACTCTAAGTGAGCAGGTCCTCATTCTCATCATGGAACAAAATGAAAGGATTCCAAACTCTGGACAACAGAACAAGAGTATTATACCCCGATCTCCACTCTTCATACATAATATCTATAGTAAAACTCTTATAAAATAAAAGGCAGGGAATTTAAATCTAAGTAACAAAGTTCAGAGGGTGCAAAGAGAAAACAAGTGGCAAGATGATAGGTGTATGTCAATACCAAACAATTATCTATAGCAAATACATTAGTGAGAAAAAATTTCCAATGATTGGGCACTGTCAGACTTGATTGAAAAGTCAAAAAACAACTGAAAACTGTTCATAAGAGATGTGCTTTAAGTTTACAGATACTAATAGGTTAAAAGAAAGGGAAATGCTACTAAAGCAAGTAATAATTATAAAAAAATAAAGTATCCGTAGTAACATACAAAATAGACTTCAAGAAAAAAAGTGTTACAGAAAAAGATGGATCCTTTCATAGTGACAATGACTAATGTATCAATAAGAAAGAATAATTCTAAAGGTGTATGTAACTAATCAATAGCACAGTTTCAAAATAAATGAAGCATCCGTTGACAATGGGGAGCACACCCTTGCCAGTGGAAAGAATGAGCGTTCCACTACGCTCCAAAGCTGCTAAGCACTTCGTATTCCTCGTGTCCAGGGACTGGCAGGCAGAGGAGGAATTATCCTACTGTTCAGGGCAATTAACTATAATAATTATGACGCATAAAGACAGTTCACAAAATGGGGACAAGTAAAAATACATGTGGGGGATGTATGATCCACTTGGGTGTAAACTGATACTCTTCAACCCCATTTGTGGCTGTAATAGACATTTACAGCACTCCTGGACTGCAAGTGATTACCAAAGGTCCATATCTCTCTGAAGGAGGTTTTGGATTACACCACAAGGTAAGCTACCAAGATCAAACAATGTAAATAACTGAAGGTGAGGGAAATTTAGAATGGAGAGGGGAAACTGACAAGGAGGAGTACATGTTTGGGGCTTAACTAGGACTTGCTGTGGTTTGAATGCGTCTCTCAAAGTTCATGCTGGAAGCTAAAGCCCATATTGCACCAGTGTTGAGAAGTAGAATCTTGAAGAGGATGATAAGTTAATGAAAGCCTTCCCTTCATGAGTGGATTAATGTTGATAACACAGGTGTAGGATTGATAGAAACATCAGTTTGGCCCCCTCTCACTCGTGTGCATGGGTTCACTCACCCTTCCACTTCTCACCACGCTTGCTGCAGCAAGAAGGCCCTCCTTAGATGTGTTCTCTTAATCTTGCACTTCCAAGCCTCTAGAATGATGAGCCAAACAAATTTCTACTCACTGTAAATTACCCAGTCTCAGGTATCTGTCATGGAAGTGCAAAACTGATTAGGACAGGATTGTAGTTTAATTTTGTAACATCTGTCTTCTAAGTTTTCCCTTAGGAAGATAGGAATTGTGGAGAAGCTGATCCCTAAATATCCATAAAATAATAGGTATGTGTGATGTCAGGGAAAGATTTGTGGTAGTAATAAAAACTCATCCCTCAGGGCCGATAGGTAGCATAGTGGTTAAAGCACTGGACTCCCACATGTCCAACAGTGGTTTGAGTCCTGGGCATGGTGGCTTGAAAATCATGCCAAGTGTATGTGCACACATGCCCGAAATCAGGAGGAGAATGGAGGAGAAGAGATTGTGGTATGGCCAGCCCTCCAGAGGTAATTTCTCACTTCCCCTCTCACTGTCTCTTTCTGGTAAGTGCAAACGCTCTAAGACAAAATCCTCTCAAAAGAAAGAAAGAAGAAAGAGAGAAAGAAAGAAAGAAGGAAGGAAGGAAGGAAGGAAAGAAGGGAGGGAGGGAGGGAGGGAGGGAGGGAGGGAGGGAGGGAAGAAAGAAAGAGAGAGAGAGAAAGAGAGAGAGAGAGAGAGAGAGAAAGGAAAGAGAGAAAGAGAGAAAGAGAGAAAGAGAGAAAGAGAGAAAGAAAGAAAGAAAGAAAGAAAAGAAAGAAAGAAAGAAAGAAAGAAAGAAAGAGAGAGAAAGAAAGAAGAGAGAAAGGAAGGAAGGAAGGAAGGAAGGAAGGAAGGAAGGAAGGAAGGAAGGAAGGAAGGAAGGAAGGAAGGAAGGAAGGAAAAAGAAAGAGAAAGAAAAGAAAATGCACCCCTCAAGTCTCCTATTGCAACAAGTGTAATTGACTGACAGCCCCATATGCTATGTTCTGAATACATCACTGCATCTTTGCCAACTGCATGCTCTCTCCAAGCTGCTCTCAACAAATTAGTCAGTACAGGACAGATTATAAGGCTGGTCAATCTCGGGAGTCTGGGGGCTCCTCTGACAGAGTACTTTGGCATAAGTCTCTCTATTGGCCTTGCCAAAGCTTTCATGAAACTGACTGAAGCATAAAAGCTTTCTTTCATCTCCCTTTCCTTCTACATCTAGCATACTGAAACTTTATCAATGTGCTTTTATTTTGTCAAATCTTTTTATTTTCTAATGAGATTATAAAGGTAATATCCTTGATGTGGTTAATATGATAAACTATAGTGACTGAGATTCTCGAATATTAAACCAACATTGCTTCCCTAGATTAAACAACGATTGTTATGGTATATTAACATTTTTATGTATTACTGAATTCGGTTTGCTCGTATTTCTTTCTTATGGTTTAAAAACACACACATAACAAGCAATCCACTTTCATAAATTTTTAAGTATATAGTACACTTTCGTAAATCCAACTTGGTAATTAAGTGCAACCCTTTAAACATGCTGTGACATTTGTTTGCCGATACTTTGCTGAGGATATTTGCATATATATTCATCATCATGGATATTGGCTGGTAGTTATTTTCTTGAATTGTCCTTTTGAAGTTGGTATCAGGATCATGCCAGCCTCACAAAAGGAGTTTGGCAGTATCCTATTCACTTCAGTTTTTTAGAAGAGTTGGAGAATCATTGGCACTGATTCTTTTTAAATGTTTGGTAGAATTAACCTGGAAAGCGAACAATCCTCGGATTTTCATTTGGGGGACCTTTTGGATTACTAATCCAATCTACTTACTAGTGAGAGTTCTACCTCAACTTCCTATTTCATGATTTGGTCTTGGTAAGTTTTATGTTTCTAGGAATTTATCCAGTTTTTCAAGATAAAGCAAGTCATTAGCATGAAATTGTTAAGATTTAATGTTGCTTGTTCTAGTGGGTTTTGAATTTAGTTGGGACCTGCTACTCCTTTCTCTTCTCCTATATCTCCCTTCTGAAATAGAAATGTCTACCCTCCACGTGTCCCATCACTGTATTTTGGAAGTACACAAGTTGTTGGAATTGACAGGCTTGCAGCTAGAAGGAAATTTACCTTAAGATGGATCATAATTTGAATTTCACCCATATGTGATTTAGATGATATTTAGGTGAGACTTTAGTCTTTGACTTTAAATTTAGGCTGGAATGAAGACTTTTGGGAGATATGGCAATAAAATGAATGTATTTTGTATATATGAAGGACATGATTGGGAGCCAGGGACAGAATGATATGATTTGAATAATGGTGTCCCTTAAAAACTAATGTTGACACTTAATTTCTAACACAACAGTATTTTAAGTGTGGCCTTCGTGAGGTTATTACGTCATGAGGTCAAAGTCCTCATAGAAGGAACTAGCGTCTTCATAAAAGAGCTGAAGACCGAAAGGAGCACTCTCCTCTGCTTCTATCTCCCGAAGGAGCAGCAAGGCACCATCTCGGACGCAGCAAGCAGCCCTCCCCAGCCTCAATGCTGGTGCTTTCATCTTTACCTTCTCCCCCTCCAGAACCACAAGTAATAAATTTCTGTTCTTTATAAACTACACAGTCAGGTACTTTGTTATAGCAGCACAAATGGACTAAGACACTTCCTTAGTAGCTAAAGGTTTTCAGTTGTGTTTACCTTTCCATAAAACAAATTCAGTTTCATTGATTTTTTTTCTTCTTTATTTTTCTTCTGTTCTCTATTTCATTTGTTTCTACCCTAGTCTTATTTTTGCCCTTCCTACTGCTCACTTTGAACTTAGTTTGTTCTTTTCCTATTGGGTCATTGGGAAAGTCATAACGGCCAACTTAAATGTCAGTACAGATCCTGTAACATTGATAATAACATTGAATGTTAATGGATTAAATTTTCTAATCAAGAGACACAGACTGGCTGAATGGATAAAACAACAGAAACCCTCTATCTGTTGCCTACAGGAAACCCACCTCACGGACAAAGACATACATAGACTGAAAGTGAAGGGTTGGAAAAAGGTTATCCATGCAAATAGGAACCAAAAAAGAGCTGGAGTTGTGATACTAATTTCTGACAAAATAAGCTTTGAAACAAAAACTGTTCAAAGAGACAGAGAAGGACATTATATCGTAGTAAAAGGTTCTATAGATCAAGAAGATGTAACACTGATAAATATCTATGCACGTAACACAGAAGCACCCAAATATGTGAAGGAAAGACTGTTAGATCTAAAAGGGGAGATAGACTACAACATACTAATTGTTGGAGATCTCAACACCACACTCACCCCTCTGGACAGATCATCTGGACAAAAAATAGGTAAAGAGGTAAAGGATCTAAATGATAGCATAAATCAAATGGACTTAACAGACATCTATAGAACTTTCCATCCAAAAACCACAAGATACACTTTTTTCTCACTCCGACATGGAACCTTTTCAAAGATTGACCACATCAAAGAGGACGAGGCAAGCCTCTACAGATTCAAAGGCATAGTAACTACATCCAGCATTTTCTCTGACCATGATAGAATTAAACTTGAGTTAAATTTCAAGAGAAATCCTCAAAAATACTCAAATACATGGAAACTAAATACCCTACTCCTGAATGACTCCACAACTACCAAAGAAATAGAAACTGAAATCAAAAGATTCATGGAAGCCAACGACAATGAGGAGACGAGTTTCCATAATCTTTGGGACACTGCTAAAGCAGTCATAAGAGGGAAGTTCATAGCAATTAGTGCACATAAGAGGAAGACAGAAAGAAGGCAAATGGATCACCTAACATCATGCCTCAGAGAATTGGAAAAGCAACAGCAAAAAAAGTCCAAAAAACTCCAGAAGAAAGGAAATAATAAAGATCCGAGCAGAAATAAATTAAATAGAAAATAAATGAACAATACAGAAAATAAATGAAAGTAAAAGCTGGTTCTTTGAAAGGATAAACAAAATCAATATACCACTAGCAAGACTTATTAAGAAGAAGAGAGAAAGGAACCAGGTGAATCAAATCTGCAATGAAGCTGGTAATATAACAACAGATATAGTAGAAATTCAAAACATCACTAGAGGATACTATGAACATCTGTATGCTAAGAAACAAGACAATCTGGATGAGATGGACAAATTCCTGGGCATATATAATCTACCAAGATTGAGCCAGGAGGATATAGAAAGTCTGAATAGGCCCATAACAAGCCAGGAGATTGAATCAGTAATAAATAACCTCCCAACAAAGAAAAGCCCTGGCCCTGATGGATTCACCTCTGAATTCTACAAAACTTTCAAAGAAGAGTTAACTCCCATTCTGCTCAAGTTATTTCTAAAGATCCAAAAAGGTGACTCTCTCCCTAATTCATTCTATGAAGCCTCTATCACCCTTATCCTTAAAACAGATAAGGACAGGACAAGGAAGGAAAACTATAGACCAATATCTCTGATGAATATAGATGCAAAGATTCTCAACAAGATACTAGAAAACCGTATCCAACAACTTATAAAAAAGATTATATACCATGATCAGGTAGGCTTTCTTCCAGGAATGCAAGGTTGGTTCAACATATGCAAAATCATAAATGTAATACATCATATTAACAGGAATAAAGATAAAATCCATATGGTCATATCAATTGATGCAGAAAAAGCATTTGATAAGATACAATATCCCTTCGTGATACATGTTTGTATAGAAAAACACATCATGACTGTCCTGTCTACCTAATAGTTACTTTGGGCACTAAATCAGGGCAATTATCTGAAACCTTTATTCTTTTTTTAGTACTAGATACATGATATTAGTATAATATAAACTTTTAGAGCTTCTGATGCTGCATCCCTTAAGATTTGCTGGAATTTCATTTTTGTTTGTTTCAAGGTTATCTTTTAATTTTCTCTTCTGATTTCTTTTTGACTCATTTGTTGTTCACAATTGTGTATTGTTTAATTTCCATATGTTTGTGGATTTTTCCAGCTTCCCTTCTGTCATTAATTTCTAGTTTCATTCCATTGTAGTTGGAAAATATATCTGCTTTGCTTTCAATCTTTTTAAGTCTTTTTAGACTTGTTTTGTTACCTAATATGTAATCTAGCCTGGGGAATGTTCTGTGTGCACTTGAGAAGTATGTGTACATGTTGCTCTTTAATGGGGTATCTTATATGTGTCTCTTAGGTTCATTTGGTCTATAGTTCGTTCAAGCTTTGTATCCTTAATGATCTTCTGTCTGTATGTTATATACATTATTAAAAGTGGGTATTTTAGGGCCAGCAAGTGACATAATGGTAAGGCACTAGATCCCACATGGCTGACTCTGTGCACGTCCTGGACCCAGAGACTTGAAAAACATGCCAGTAACCTTTTGTGTGTGTGTGTGCCCAAACTCTCAAGAGGAGAATAAAGGATAATGGATTGTGACATGGCCATCCACCCTGGAGGGTGATTTCTCACTTTCCCTCTTTCTCTGTCTCTCTCTCTCAGGCCATGCTCTGCAATCTCTTCTCTTCCATTCTCTCTGGAATTTTGAAAATTTCACACATACACACACACACACACACACACACACACACAGTGATTTTTTAAGCTTTGGGGTCTAAGACTCAAACTGCAAAGTTGGCTATGTGAAATCTAGCTGCCTTAACTACCCATCACCCTATATCTTAGAGTTTAATCTATTATATTTAACGTTATTATTAATAGGGAAGGACTTCCTATTGTCACTTGTTTGTTTGTTATAGGGCACATGTACTTGCCAGAGAGAAACAGAGAGAGAGACAGAGAGAGAGAAGAGAAGTGAGAAATCATCCCTCGGGGGAATGGACATGCCACAATCCCTTCTACTCTTGAGATCTTGGGCACACATACACATGTGCCTAGCATGTTTTTAAAGCTGCTGTGTCCAGGACTTACACTGTGAAGTCAGCCATGTGAGATCCAGCTGCTGTAATCTCCATGCTACCTGCTGGCCCACAGTATTCTCATTGCGTTAATTATTTTCTGTCTGTCTTAAAACTTTTCTCTCCTTCATTTCAACTCTTGTTACATTCTTTTACGTTTCATCATTTTCCTTTGCACTAGTTAACATGCTTTGATTCCTTTTTCCACTTACTTTCATGTGTCTCCTACGGATATTTTCTTTGAGGTTACCACATGTCTTACACAGAATATCTTATAATTATAACAATCTACTTTAAATGGATACCCACTCATATTTTGCTTTGCCTATTCAAGATGAAAAATAAAGACAGTTTTTAAAAAAGCCTGAAACAATTTTATACTCAGACCCTTATTGAGTAAACCTCTAAATTTTTAACAAGAAATAAACTGAATGAGTTGAAAGAAACCAGTGTAAACCAAATAAATGGCCAAACTTGAACAAACATTCTCTTTCTCTCTCTCTCTCTCTCTCTCTCTCTCTCTCTCTCTCTCTCTCTCTCTCTCTCTCCCCCCCCCCCCCCCCTCTCTCTCTCTCTCTCTCTCTCTCTCACACACACACACACACACACACACACACACAACTGGGATATAAAAACTAGGTAAAAATAAAATACCGGAAATAATAAATGGAAAAGGATAATAAGAATTGAAGCTTTTTAAAGCTGTTTGTATTGTTGTGGAGAAGGATATAACTATTTATTAAATTAGGCTGTACATTTTGACGTGCATCTTTTTAAAGGATGTAAATATATTTCTCAGTTTAAAATCCTTATAACAACTATATCTATTCATTTCCCTTCTGTCTACTTTCAGCTCAGGGGTTTAAGAAAGTAATGAGACACTAACTGCTATTCTGTATCTATTGCAACAGACCCTTTTTACTATAAAGATGTTTCAATGATTATCTTCCTCTTAAAAGAGCTCCAAGCACCTCGCTTGTCCTTTCTACCAGAAGTTGTATCTTTCTTCCTCATTCACCCCCACCTCTTCATTTTAAGACTGATTCAAGAGTTGGCTTCTCTATTTCAAAGTAGTACAGTGTAAGCACTGATGTGTATCTGATTTACCTGAAGAAAGCTTTGCAAAAATGTGCATGTTGGGAACCAGCAGCTAGCGTAATGGCTATGTCGCTGGACTCCCACGTAGTCGACTGTGGTTCGCGTCCCGGACCTGGTGGCTTAAAACTCACGCCGGGCAAGTGTGCGTGTGTGCCCAAGATCCCGAGAGGAGGAGAAGGGATTGCGGCGTGACCATCCCCCCTGGGGGGTGATTTCTTGCTTTCTGTCTCTATGTCTCTCTCTGTCTGTCTGGCGAGTTCATGCGCCCTATAGCAAAAAACCTCTCCAAAAAAAAAAAAAAAAAAAAAAAAAAAATGTGCATGTTGAGTTCCCCAGCTGCATTCCCTGTGTACTTATGCAATAGGACTGAGATGAGGCCTAGGCAGAAATGTTTTGTAACAATGTCTCTCCATCCAAATCCTTTTGATGCATAGCCCATGATCATCAAGTGAGGTCTTATTGCATTTTTCAATAGATCATACTTAACCTAAAAAGTGGCACATTTCAAAATTCCATTTTTTCTTATTTTGCAGTATTCTACTCATTACAGAATACTTAAAACATAAAAATGTTTTCCTTAATTCTTTCATTTTTATTCTTATACATATGTTTGTATGTGTGTACACTTTGCTTAAAAACTAATTTTGTGTTTTACATAACAGTTTGCTTTTAGCTCTTTTCATGTATTGTTATATTGTGGTTATTCTCCAATATCTTTAGAAAAATCTTCCAGCACCTGGATTTTTATTTTATATTTCATGGTATAGATAAATCATGATGTATGCACTCAGTCTACATTGTTGAACATTTAATAGTTTTCAACTTTTTACTAAAACAAAATAACATCGTGAAGCTCTTCCGCATAAATCTTTCCACTCAACTTCAGTTATTTCCTTAAGAGAGAGTTTCAGGAGTGGAATTAGAGGGTGTGCACATTTCTGAAGCTCTTCATTCCAAAGATGTTGTATTAAGGATCCGTTATTTATATAGATCTTTATTTCTTTATGGAAGGTCGCACTACCTTAGAAAACTACACTCTTTTACAGACCTTTATGAAATATGTGGTCTGAGGATAGAACGTTATAATCTTCCTAGAGCAGATTGGGGTTGCACAGAAAAGACTTGATCTCTTTTCCCTTCATTTTGACTTACTTGCTCTGTGGCCTGTAGCAATTCACTGAACTATTTTGTTGAAAAACTGCCTCAAGGTTCTAGAGTAAGGAAGAGTGAGAAGGTTATACTCACATTCTCTTGCTGATTAGACTGTGTGCTATAAAACTCAGACAAAATGAGATATAAAATAAGGAGTTGAATTTAACACACAGGAGTAAACAAGTACCTATATTGCTTCAGCAGTAATCTTGCAAAAGATTACATTTAACATAGCTGTAGAAATTTCCAGAAATTAAAACATCTTGTTGCCTTTTATAAGCAGGCAGTTTTTACTGTTTAAACTATTAATATTTTCCACTTTAACAAAGCAAATTCAATTTAGAAATATAACACTGTCCTGTAATTATTTGTTATCTAAGTTGTATTTGTACAAGGTATTTCCTTTTCCATATTCCTTTTCCAAATGTTCATTTAAATTAATCCAGGAAATAACTTACTTATTTTCAAACCATCAACAATGGAATATTTCCTGAAATGATACTGATTTGGTGGAAACAGAAAGGAGTCTATTTGAAATGAAACATCTGTTGCAGTTTTGAATTTTATAGAAACTTTTGGTAACTTATAAAAAGCATTCTTTCTACAAATGTTTATGAGTACCTTGTATGTGTCCAGCAATAAACATATTAGACAGTAAAATTCAGAGAACAAGAAGACAAATGATGTCTCTTCAAAGGGTTCATAGCATGGGGAGAGCGATAAACATTATGAAAAATAATGAGAGCTGGATAAACACTGCTAGCTTTGAGGAAATAGGGTGGAGTACATAATGAAAGTTGAACTTTGTGGTCAGGTCTGAGAAAAGGTCTAGGACAAAGGAACTTTTGAATAGACAAAAAATGATAATGCCTTACAGCATCAGAAAGAATAAGAGAT
This sequence comes from Tupaia tana, assembly GCA_026018925.1. NCBI lineage: Eukaryota > Metazoa > Chordata > Mammalia > Scandentia > Tupaiidae > Tupaia > Tupaia tana. The sequence continues at coordinate 9,530,816 of JAKSZU010000020.1, forward strand.
GGTATGTTGCCTCAGAAGAATGCAGAATTATTGAACATAGACAATACTATCAGTGGTCAGAAAATAGGTTATGTAAGATAGCTACTAAAATACATTCTATCACTGTTTAACATTAGGTGTCACCTCTTTTCTAGCTGTAATCCTTCAGAGGTTCCAGAAAATGTTTACTGGTGCTTCTGTACAGTTGTTTTGTATAACTTTGCATAAAATTTAAAGAAAACGTGAAAAAAAATTCCATAATTGTAGTAGAATCAGAAAGACAGTGAGCCCTTGGGATTTGTGATGTTTGCCACAGGGGTAAAAAACAGAACAGAGCTTCAAGAAGCTGATGGAACATGAAAGAGACAGTTTCCCCACAGCTCAGACCCACTGCTGGAGTAACATTTCTGGGAGAGCTGAGCAGAGTATAGAAGAGCCTGGAATTCTTCCCAGGTCTCAGGGAGTTACTGATCAGGACTTTGATCTCTTTGGAGAGAGGCATGATACAAATACAAAGTATTTATTACTAACTTTTCACAGAAAAATGATCTCATGCAAAAATTTAAGAGCTGAACATTAAAATTTCAACCTAACCAAACAACATTCTTTATTTTATGACTAGCAGCCTGCTAAATTAAAAAAGAAAAATTAAAATGTTATGAGCAATTAACATCTCTCATACTCATGCGGTGTTTCTATACAAATGCCTATTAAATATTAAGGTGGATCTTGGCTGGCTGTGCTCCAGGGCTCTGCAAAGCACACGGCACATCAGAACCACCATTTGTCTGCATCAGCAGAAGCTGCAATTCAGAGATAACCAAGTTCTTCTCCCCCTCTATTGTGCCTATTTGTTTCTTCTTTTCTTTCTTTTTATCTCCCTCCCCATTGGAAATCTAATTCAATGATTCAAAATTTACTTTATATAAAAAAAAGCTACATAGGAAAGGAGATAAAACGCATTAGAAATTTTGTTATGAGAGAATGTGATGCTGCAAATGTTCGCTGTTTTCTCTACCATCTCAGAGAAAAAATTCAGCAGAAGCTAGAAAGAAGACTAGCCTGGCAGACATGAACCACAGAAAGCAAAGTAGAATGTTAGAAGGAAGGAGTGCAGGGGACCAGTAGATGGTGGTTGCTAGATTCCCATGTAGTCGACCGTGGATTGAGTCCCAGACCTGGTGACTTGAAACTCATACTGGGTGTGTGTGTGTGTGCGTGCCCAAGATTCTGAGAGGAGGATGGAAAGGAAGGGATTGTGGTCTGGCCATCCCCCTGTTGCTAGTAACTGCTAGGTCTCTTCTCTATATTATGCTAATGCATATCATATTTTCCTCATACTGGACCACTTCATACTGCTGAGTGAAGCAAGCCAGGCTATGAAGGAGAGACACTGTATGTCCCCACTTAATATATACTGAGTGTCTGCACCCTATGACAAAAACTGACTGACTAAAAGATATACAAACACAAGAGATGGGTGTGAATGCCAGATGTGGTGTGTGTGGAGGAGTGGGGCCTAGGGAAGGACATTTGGCGGAGGGATACAGAGGCAGAGCATTTATGGGAAGGAGAGGTGTGGTGTTATCTGTTGAAGATATTTTGATCAAAGGGACTGGGTAGAATTGTTCTCATATTGAAATGTTCACTTTATAAGCTAAACGATGTCATTGAATGTATATAAAAATAAATAAATTTATTAAAAAAAGAGAAGCATCTTTTCCCCTTGTTTTCTTCCTACAAATAAGCCAACTGAAATCTACATGCAGTTCACTGATACATGTTCCATAGACATGTAAAAGCCCACTTTATAATTCTTTTACTCCCTCTTCTTTATCAGTGTCATTCCAAGCCTACTCAATATGGCTGAACTTTCTATTAAGGTCTTAGTCCAAATTCCCTTTTTTTTATTTTAAGGGCTTTTCCCATAAGATGTATGTGCTTGCCAGAGAGGAGAGACACAAAGGGAGCCAGGGAAAGGGAAAGGGAGAAATTACCCCCGAGGGGATGACCATGCTACAAATTCCCTTTAAGAAAGCAGGCAGACCGCTTCACAGTTTTCTCTAATCCAGAGAGCCAAGGGAAATACACCCGATGACCTGTGTATTTAAGTTCAACTTCTGCATGCTACTTTAGTGATCTTTATTCAATGGTTTATTTTCATGAAAAAATATGCAATTACAGTCCAACCATCTCTAACATATAAGGTACACTATGAGCCCATCATTTTCAATTGACCTCAATTCCCTTCTAACCACAGCCTCAGGATTGGTCAAGTAAAGAAGAGAAGTTGACCAGGTTTTACAGCATTTTGTTGTCTGTCATTAGTACTTAATGTCCACCAAGAATATTAGACCAAAAATTTTGATACCTGTATTTGTTATAATAGTACAAAATCTTATTGCTATTGTACCTTTGTGTATCAGAAACATAGGTGTTTCACATGAAGGTAGTTACTGCTCATCAAAGTTCTATAAGGTGCTATTTTAATCCACAATTGTTCAAATAAAGAAAACTATGCATATGTGTGTGTGCATGTGTGTGTGTGCGTGCTTATACACAGAGAGAGAGAGTTTTGTCTAAGGACACAAAGTTACTATCTATCAGCTCTTTGATACCAGAGATTAAATCTCTAGATACCAACCCCATAACCCTGCATCAGTAGCCTGAACTAGTGGGACTCCACATGAGGAACTGCAAATCATAATCAGGCCTCATTCCCAACCCAGTCTTGTTCTTCCAGAACCTCTTTCTCACTACCCTTTAAGAACACTTTAAGATCTGCCTCAAACATGTCCTAGTTATCATTTCAATGCCAGTATTTAAAGATGCAGCATTAACCTCAATGTATTTAAGATACTCCAGAAGGAAATAGCTTCTATTTAATTCATCAAATGTCTATACATGGTACTGCAGTCAATGCAATGTGCTTTCAGAAATATTTCTTCTTTGGAATCTTTCTATCTCCATAGTACCTTGCACTTACCTCTATTGTTATACTGTTCATACTGTCTTGAAATTTTTTATTTACTCATTATTCTATCTAACCTGAAAGAGGGCAGAATTTCATATTTACCTGCCTTCTTATCTCCATACACTGACTTGGCAATATCAGGTTCTCTAACAAATTACTTAAGTGACTAACCAATGGCTCATACACTCAAGGAAGTATTATTAACTGTAATAATATCATAAACATTTCTGTCTCAAAATAAATATTACTATAATGTAATTTAACACACTGATATTTCAAGAGTTACAATGAAGGGTTTTCTGAAACCATGCTGAAATTTTTATTATGATAGTAAAAATAATCCACATTACAGATTTTTAATTGGAATGGTTTTACTGTGACATAAGAAAGGGAAAGATTTTTCTGTTGGTAGTTTGAATCTTGTGAATTTGGGAAATAATTTGTTAAAGTTTAGAACTAGGTTAAATTACTTAAGATTTTTTTAATTTACAAAATATATTATGACAAGGTACATATTTGATAATAAGTAAACCTACTGTGTTTTTCAATTATATTTTAGAAATGTTCCCTTAAAAATTAGGTCAATTTCTATTGCATCTTTCTGACAAAAAATATCCTGCTGAAAGATTTAAACAATAAGTGCTTTAATCAAAATGAACTCCCTCTGTGCATTGGCCAGCCAGTCTCAGGGTTTTTGGCAGTCCTTAAACATTTCCGAAATCAAGATTAAATCAGTAGGAACTGATACCCATGTGCCAGAAACTGGTATTGCTTCTTAAAAAGGCACTTTATTCGAAGCACTGATGCTAGTGATTTCTAGCATCCAGTGTAAGATTTGATTGCACACAATACTCAGTATCTCAATGCTATCTTTTGATATCTTAGCTCCAGTACCTTTTCAGATAGGTGGATGATTCTTTTTCTGTGATCTTGCAAAGAGTTGTAGTTCTAAGGTAATATGTAAAGAACTCAAGGAGCAGTGGAAACAATTTTACAAGTAATGGACTGAGATGCTATCAGAACAGGTGGCCTCTAATCTTATTCTGTTGGTACCTCTGTGTGGCTTTTGGTGACTCTCTTGCCTCTGTGTCACAGCTCACCTCCCCATACACAGAGCAGGTTCTAGAATTTACTGGGTCATTCATTCCAAGTAGTTCTTGTGCCCTGGTCATATGCAACGAACACATCATGCTAAACTCCACAGATAATGAGTAGCCTTAGGAATTGAGTTAGAAATTACTCAACTGAGATAGATATTACTTCCGGAAACTCCCAAATTCCTAAATCTTGGCCACTAATCACCTATTCTTTTCAAGCCATTCCCAAGGGAGTTGCACATACAAAGATAACAAATAAAAACCAAAGGATAATTTTGCTAATAAATCAGTAGTGTTGATAAAACTATAGTTTTTCTCACCTCCTATGTGCATGGACTCATTCTAAGCATTTATCGTACATTAACATATTTGATCCTCAAAGCAGATCTAAAAGATCTTGCATTTTGTAAATGTAAATGACAGCAGTGTTGTCCTCTCCTCCAGCTTCCTGTGGACTCTTGGGCTGTGAAACAACATCCTTACTCTCTGGCCATCTTAGACCCTATACTCCATACTGCCTGGGATGATGACAAATGGAACTCCCTGCTCTCACCTTTGATTAGAAAATCCTTCCCTCCTTCTACATTGTGTCTAAAGAGGACCGAAAGTGTGACTGTGATTTGTTCATCATTATGAGTGTGTCTCAGAAAAAGAAAATCTGCTATTAGAAAAATTAAACCTCTCCAAATATCCCTCCAATAACAAGACAATTCTTAATTAAACTAACTGGACCTACCTGCTACATGGAGAAATGGAATCAAAAGTCAACTAGGTTTACAGAATGCATCTTGACTCAATATCCATTCCCCTTTATTCACTGAAGTGGTAATAATAATAATAATAATGAGAGTAAAGACTAGAAATAGCAAGAACTGGCCAGAGTCCTTTACCCTTCCTAGCTATATGTCAAAAAGCAAAGAATAACAAGCTGAGTTTTAATACACTGAACCACCCACTTGTCAGATATCACTCAGTGACTAGTCTTATCTCATGGGAGTAGCTACAGGAAGAGATCAGCAGAAATGAAATCTTCCAGGTGTATAAAGATTAGAAGTGTTTGTTCCCCATGTAAGTGGAAAAAGTGTTCTATTTTTTTCTTCAAAGACACTTCCTTTATGTACTTTCTTTTATCCTGACAATAGTAGTATAATAATGGAAAAGAAGATATTATCTCCGTCTCTGTATGACACAATTTGGGAAGATATTGCCAAATACCTTAATTGAACACATGCAGGCCCATTCTGTAAGTCAGCACACACTTTACCTGTAATCTATTAGACTGGGCTGATATTAATTCATGTATGATACGTATTGAAAATTGGGGCCAGAGAGTATCATGGTGGTTAAGGTGCTGGACTTCCACATGGCCGACCACAGTTTGAGTCCTGACCCTGGCGACTTGCTTTTTCAGTTTCCCTCTCATTCTGTCCCTTTCCAGTAAAATTTAAAAATAATAATAATAACAATAAATAAAATGGCATACTATTCAGTCATTAAAAAAAAAAAAAAAAAAAAAAACAAGGCCCTGGCATTTGCTATAAAGTGGTCGAATATGGAAGATTTATTGCTAAGTGAAACAAGAAAGAAAGCTCTGAAAGAAAGATATTGCATGTCTCCACTTAATATATACCAACTGTCCACACTCTATGGCAGAGACTGAAAGATTAGAGTACATAAAAGCCTTGAAAATAGTTATGGATACTGGAGACAGTGTGGAAGGAGGGTGGTAGCAGGGAAGAGGATAGGGAAGGAAATTAGGGGTAAAAAATAGAGGGGCATGACATTTGTGGGACACAGAAATGGTTTATTACCTTTTGTTGATATTGTGTATAGTATTCTCAACTGGACTGGTCTGAGGTGTATTTCATGTTGGGTGAATTCTCTTTGCAAGCCAAATGATGTATAGCAATCAAATATATAAAATAATAATAAAATTAAAATATATAAATAATAATTTTTTTTAAAAAAAAAAGAAACGAATGGAGATTTATGAAGAACCTGTTTCAATTCCCATTCTTCTCTCTTCGATGTATTCTATGCAACTAATGGCAACAAATAAAATCAGTAAATCTAAATATGCTTGCCTCCTTATTTTATATTTGGGAAATCATTCCAGAAGTTAACTGTACAGGGCTGGACAGTGGCACAGCAGTGGAACGCAGTGCCCATGATCTGGGACTGACTGAGACTGGTGGTGGATAGCAGCATTGGGAATCTGTTGGGGTGCTGTCTCTCTGTCTCTCTCTTTTTCACTCATAAAGAAATAAATAAGGGACCAGCAGTTAGCGTAATGGCTATGTCGCTGGACTCCCATGTAGTCGACCGCGGTTCAAGTCCCGGACCCAGTGGCTTAAACTCATGCCGGGGGCATGTGCGTACATGCCCAAGATCCCAAGAGAAGAATGGAGGAGAAGGGATTGTGGTGTGGCCATCCTCCCTGGGGAGTGATTTCTCGCTTTCTGTATCTCTGTCTTTCTCTGTCTTTCTGGCAAGTGCACGTGCCCTGTAGCAAAAACCTCTCCAAAAAAAAAAATAAAGAAGAAAAAAAAGAAAAAAAAAAAAAAAAAAAAAAGGAATAAGATGAACTGTAAAACAATTTCACTGTGGATTTGGAGTCTGACTGATTCAACCCAAGGTAGAAACTTCCTTTGTGATTTGGAGGCTACTTTCTATCTATCCTATGATAGACCAGGTCACTGTTGAAGAAATGAAAGACAGGAATGCCTGATCTTGTTCAATTTTATATGATTTTATTTGATTACTCTGTGTTTCAAATTAAAAGTCCCAAATTAAACTGACTTCTGTATTTTCTCCAGCTTATTTATTCTCAGTCATTATTTTCAGAACCATGTGTCATCCAAAAATAAGCTATAACCCAAGCTATCAATTGCTATTTTAGACTTCTTTTATTCAAACTTTCCCCAAAGAAGTAGAAATATATTTTCTAAGGATATTAATGATTACTAACGTAGACACACTGTCAGTGGATGAACAATATTATGCTCAATTAAGAGTGACCTTGTACCAAAAAAAAAACATTTTTTTCAACACTGCATTGACTCAGACTTGGACATATGCCCCAAGTATTAGCAAGCATATTTTCCTTTATAAATCAGAGAATACATAAAATGTTTCTAGCTATTTTCTCACTGTCTCCAAAAGAATGGGCAATATTTTTATATTCAGCACAGCACCTAGTGTTCTTGGTAAATAGGATACTTGTTGAAAGGACCAAGTTAAACCATAAACATCTTTGATTACTCTGTCCTTCATGATTCACATCTAAATGATTGATACCCTCTCTGCTACACACACATACTTCTAGACACACACACATGCACGCACACACACATCTCCATCCTGATCACCACCACAACTCACTCCCTCATCATCTTCTTCAATAGTCAATAATTCATTGCCCACTTCACGATATTGTACCAAATAACAAACTAATTGTTGAGTACACCCCACAGAAATGAAATGAAAGAAAGAAATCATAAATCAAAAATTTTCATATCTATTGAGAGTAAATGTGAACATAAATGTATAATCAAACAATTAGATATAATGTGTTAAATACACTAGAAACTTGTAAAAGAGAAAAGCAGATTTTCCTTGAGGAAATCAAATGTGTATATGTGGTCCTGAAGACCTACTTTGAAAAGTAGATGAGGACAAATAAGGGAATATCAAGGAAAGGGAACAGCATATGCCAGGTAGTGAAATGGTAAAGACCAAGGTGCACAGAGAGACATTCAAGTGTGTCAATGCTCCTGGAATAGAAGTGCGTAATAGTCTCCTAAGTGGTCTTTTAATCTTATCTTCTTGGTCAAAACCTTCTTCACATGACTGCTCCCTTAGTCTGTTTCTATTACTTACAACACCTGACACTGGGTAATTGATAAAGAACAGAAATGTATTTGGCTTATGATTTTTGAAGCTGGGATGCCCAAGAGCATGGCACTGGCATCTGGTAAGGGCCTTTTTACTGTATCATGCCATGGCAGAAGGTATCACACCACACAGAAAAACAGAGCAAGATTGGATTTCTCTTCCTCTTCTATGAAGTCACTAAAGCCATTACGGGTACCCCACCCTCATGACTTCATCTGATTCTAATTACTTCCAAAGGCCCCACCTTTTAAAACTGTTACAGTGATCACATTTCAATATGAGTTTAAGTGGGGCTAACATTGCAATTGTAGCAGTCACCATTAATTTTTCTAAAGCATGTATTTGTTTCTACGATACAACTGCTCAAAAATGGATGCATTCCTATTACCTATAGTATAAGACACAAACTCTACCAAGTATCCAGAGGCCATACTTGAACCAGGAAAACAGGCACAGTTTATGAGCAGTGGTGGTAGTGGATAGATTTTTAAATCAACTCTACTGACAGGGTTATTTTAACATCTCTACAAAATGTCACAGGAAGGGACCAGCAGTTGGTGCAATGGCTGTGTCACTGAACTCCCATGTAGCCAAACGTGGAGCAAGTTCTGGACCTGATGGCTTAAATTCACGCAGAGCACATGTGCGTGTGTGCCCAAGATCCAGATAGGAGAATGGAGGAGAAGGGATTGTGGCACGGCCATCCTCCCTAGGGGGTGATTTCTCACATCTCTCTGTCTCTCTCTGTCTTTCTGGTGAACACACGTGCCCTATAGCAAAAACCTCAAAAAAAAAAAAAAAAAAAAAAGTCACAGGAAAACACTTATTCTCTTTTCTGATTGCATTGGCTAGAACTTCCAGCACCATACTGAAAAGGAGTGGATAAAGTAGACAGCATTGCCTTGTACCAGTTTTTAGCAGAAAAGCTTTCAGCTTTTCTCCACTCAGTATGATGTTAGCTATGGATTTTTCATAGATGGCTTTTATTGTGTTGAGAAATGACCTTTCTATGATGATTTTGCTGAGAGTCTTAATCATGAAGGGATGTTGTATTTTGTCAAATGCTTTTCCTGCATCAATTGATATGATCATATAGTTTTTATCTTTTGTCTGTTAATATGGTATATTACAATTTTGGGTATGCATGTGTTGAACACTCTTGCCTCCCTGGAATAAAACCTAACTGGTTGTGATGTATAATCTTTATTATATGTTTTGGATACAATTTGCTAGTATCTTGTTGAGAATTTTTGTAATTGTAATTGATCAGAGCTATTGCTCTATAGTTTTCCTTTTTAGTCATGTACTTATCTGTTTTGAGGATGAGGGTGACGGAGGCTTCATAAAATGAATTTGAGAGTGTTACTTCCTTTTGGATCTTTCAAAATAATTTGAGAATGAAGATTAACTCTTTTTTTTTTAAGAGGTTTTTGCCATAGGGCACGTGTGCTCGCCAGAGAGAGAGAGAGACAGAGAGACAGAACGCGAGAAATCATCCCCCGGGGGGATGGCCACACTGCAATCCCTTCTCCTCCATTCTCCTCTCGGGATCTTGGGCATGCATGCACATGCGCCCAGCGTGAGTTTTAAGCCACCGGGTCCGGGACTTGAACTGCAGTCGACTACATGGGAGTCCAACTACATAGCCATTACGCCAACTGCTGGTCCCAAGATTAACTGTTCTTTAAAACTTTTGTAGAATTCAGAAGTGAAGCACCAGGACCTGGGCTTTTCTTTGTTGGGAGATTATTTATTACTGATTCAATCTCATTGCTTGTTATGGATCTGTTCAGGCTTTCTGTATTCCTGATTCAATCTTGATAGATTATATGTGTCCTGGAATCTGTCCATCTCAACCAAGTTTTCTTGTTTGTTGGTGTATAGTCACTCATACTATTCTCTAATAATGCTTTGTATTTCTACTACACGTTGTAATAGTGCCTTTTCCACTGTAAGTTAGATATATATCTGATCCCTTTCTCTTCTTAATCAGTCTAGCTAATTGTGTGTCAATTTTGTTTATCTTTTCAAAGAACTAGCTTTTGGTTTCATTTATTTTCTGTATAGTTTGTTTATTTTCTATTTCATTTATTTTGGTTCAAATTTTTATTACTTATTTTACTCTGGTATTTTTTGGATTTTGGTGTTGTTTTTCCATTCCCTGAGGCAGGATGTTAAGTTGTCCATTTGCCATCTTTCCATCTTTTTCTTATACACACTAACACTATGAACTTCCCTCTTATGACTGCTTTTGCTGTGTTCCAGAGATCATGGAAACTTATGTTTATTTTCATTGGTTTCAATGAATCTCTTGATTTTAGACTTAATTTCTTCAGTAGTTGTGAAGTCATTCAGGAGTAGGTTGTTTAGTTTCCATATTTTTTTGTATTTTTGAGGATTTCCTCTGAAATTAATGTCAAATATAATTCTGTCATGGTAGGAGAAGATACTGGATATAGTTTCTATGCCTTTGAATCTGTAAAGGTTTGTTTTGTACCTGATCATGGCTCATATGGTTAAGCTTCGAAAGGATTCCATGCAGGGGTGAGAAAAATGTATGTTTTGTGGTTTGGGGATGGAAGGAACTATAGATGTGTCAAGTCCATTTGATTTATGTTATCATTTGGATCTTGTATCTCTTTGCTTATTTCTGGTCTAGATAATTTTTCCAAGAGATAGTGGAGCATTGAGATACCCAATGATTAGTGTGTTGCAGTCTCTCTCCTTTTAGATTTAGCAGTCTTTCCTTCACATATTTGGGTGCTCCTGTGTTGGGTGCATAGATATTTATAAGCATAATATCTTCTTGATGAATTAGCCCTTTTACTACTATAATGCCTTCTATGTATCTTCTTACAGTTTTTGCCATAAAGTCTATTTTGGCTAAAATCAGTATCACAACTGCAGACCTTTTTCAGTTTCCATTTGCATGGAGTACCTTTTTCCAGCCTTTCACTGTTAGTCTATGTATGTCTTTATCCATAAGGTACACATCCTGTAGTCAACAGGTAAAGGGTTTCTGTTTTTAATCCATTCAACCAGTCTGTGTCTCTTGATTGGAAAATTTAATCCATTAATAGTCAATGTTATTATCGATATTTCTGGACTTGTCCCTAACATTATGTTAGCCATTTTCTTGGTTATTTTTTGTTCTCTTGTCCTGTCTCTCTTTTTCTGGCATAGCCTTCCCTTCTGAAATTCTTGAAGAGCTGGTCTGGTATTGGTAAATTATTTCAGGCTTTGTTTATCTTAGAATATTTTGTTCTTTTCTTCCCATTTGAACGATAGTCTAGCTGGGTGTAATAATCTTGGTTGTAATTATTTTTCTTTTAACACTTTGAATAGATATTCCCATTATTTTCTTGCTTGCATTGTTTCTGCTGAGAGGTCTGATATTAGTCTCATGGATAGCCTTTGTAAGTAATTGGACATTTTTCTCTTGCCATTTTTAGTATCTAGTCTTTATCTGTGATTTTGGTCATTCTGGCTATGATGTGCCATGGAGAGGATCTTCTTTGGTTGATTCTATTTGGAGTCTTTTGTATTTCTTGGGTTTGGATGTTTGATTGCTTCTCTGGGTTTGGCAAATTTTCTGCAAGTATTTCATGGAATAGACCTTCTATGCCCTAGTCTAACTCTTCACCTTCTGGAATAAGCTGAATTAGTCATTATCAAGTATGTACCAGGGACTCTTATGCATTCTTGGATATATTTATGACCAAAACAGACAAAGGCACATACTGTATAAAACACAAATTCTAGGTAAAATGAGAGAGACAATAAAAGTAAACTAATACTAAAGGAAATGTATTTGTTACACTATAAAAGACACAAGGAAAAGTGGTTGAAACTCATAGAGAATCAAATACATTGAATTTGGAAAATTGAGGAGTTTGAAATTTTTATGTGATTATCTGGAATTACTTCATAGAGAAAGTAGCATTTGAGCAAAGACTTAAAGTTGTTAAAGGTTTTAGCCATGGACATCAAAGGAGGGGAGTTCCTGGTCAAAGGAATTACTAGTCCAAATGTTCTTTAAAGGGTGAAAGGTCACAGCCTGTTTATGGGATAAAAATGAGACACATATGACTGAAATTGAGGCTGTGGAGAATAGTATAAGATGAGAACAGAGAGTATACAATGAAAGGACAGATTAACTGGGGCCTTGAAAGATGTTAGCTTTTATGCTTTTTTATACACTGGGAAATAATTGCAGGGCATTGAGCAGAGTGACATGATCTGGTTAACATTTTCCAGGTATCACTCTAGTTATTGTCGTCAAAATACATTGAAGGAGAAAAGAGGAGAAGCAGGGTGCACTGTTATGTAGCTATTGCATTAATCCAAGCAAAAGATGATGGTGACTTAGAACAAAGTGGCATCAGTGAAAATGATGAGAAGTGGTCAGATTCTGAATATATTTTTAAGATAGAACTAACTAACAGAATATCTTAAAAGACTGGATGGAGATTGCAAGAGAAAGAGAATAGTAAAATATAAACACAAGAGTTTATATGTTTTTATTCTTTTTTGTTTGGGCCTGAAAAAAGAAAAATGGACTTGTCATCAAATATAAGGGAATATTACAAGGATAGCAAACTATGGGGTTATATTTTACATTAAATGTAAATGATACAAACACCCTCATTAAAAAAAAAAAAATCAGGTATTGTCCAATTAGATAAGAAAAGAGGAACCAACTTTGTGGTACTCATAAGAAATGTACGTGAAACATAAAGAAACAAATAACTTGAAAGTAAAGGGTTAGAGATTCCATGCTAACACTAATCAAAATAAAGCAGGAGCTTCTATATTGATATGACACAAAGTTTACTTTAAACTACAAAATATTGCCTGAGATTAAGAAGTTCATTTCATAATGATAAATGGGTCAAATTTCAAGAGAACCTAAAAATCCTCAGTTTCTGTGTCCCTAACAACAATGAGAAAAGAAGACAAAGATTCTTACCTTGTAGAACTTAAACTGTAGTAAAGTGGAATCATAAAAGTAAACTAATAAGAAAGGAAATTAATTTGTAATAACATGGTAAGCACAATAAAGAAGTTGAAAAGTAAAGAAAACCAAGTATATCGATTCAAAACACATAACCAGATACTAACAGAACTTTAATGAGAAACAGGCCAATATACGATTATAGTCAGAGACATCAATACCCTTCTGATTAATAGAACAAAAAGATTGAAAATTTATAAAAATACATGGTAGACTTGAATAAGACTACCATTATATCAGCATAATTTATACTTAAAGAAGATTCTACCTATGACAGCAAAATACTAATTTTTCTGAAGTATATATGGTCTAATTACCAGAATAAGTCATATTCTGGGATATAAAGTCTCAATAAGTTTTTTAGGGGAATTAAATTTATACAAAGCATGTTCTCTGATCACAATGGAGTTAAACTAGAAATTAATGACAGAAATTTCCTCAAACTTGGAAACAGTGATACAGTTCTAAATAGCCTAAGGAACAAAGAAGAAATCAAAAGGGAAATCAGTAAACATACAGAACTGAATAAAAACATATAAGAATTTGTGGGATGCCACTACAGAAATACTTAGAGGAAAAGTTGCAAAACTGAGACAAAAAAATCCAATCATCTCAACTTCTACCTAGCAATCTGAAAAGAAAAAAAAAAAAATAAAAAGATGGAGAGGAAGTGAATCCAAAGCAAACAGAAAGAAAATAATTGCAGAGAATGGAGAATAAAACAATAAGGCAGAAAAATAATAGAGAATATCAATGAAATAAAAACTAATTCTGTGAGATCAACAAATTAATAGGCCTTTAGTCATACTGATAAGGAAAGATAGAAGACACAAATTACAAACATCACAAATGAGAAAGGTGATGAACTATAAATTCTAGGGTTATTAAAATCATGAAATAGGAATATTATGAATAATTTATGCCGATAAGCTCAACAGTTTAGATTAAGTGAAAATACTTGGAAAAATGAACTACCAAATCTTACTCAAAAAATAGAGATTATGGGACCAGCAGTTAGCGTAATGGCTATGTCGCTGGACTCCCACGTAGTCGACCGTGGTTCGAATCCCGGACCCGGCGGCTTAAACTCACGCCGGGTGCGTGTGCGTGCGTGCCCAAGGTCCCAAGAGGAGAATGGAGGAGAAGGGATTGCGGCGTGGCCATCCCCCCTGGGGGGTGATTTCCTGCTTTCTATCTCTCTGTCTCTCTCTGTCTGTCTGGCGAGCGCACGCGCCCTATAGCAAAAACCTCTCCAAAAAAAGAAAAAAAAAATAGAGATTATAATAATGTCTATTAAAGGAATTGAATTTGTTGTTGAAACTCTTTCCACAAAAACATACTTCAAAACCAAACCGTTTCATTAGTTAATTATACTAAGTATTTAATAAAGAAGTAATACTGCTTTTATATGAATCTATCACAAAACTGAGGTAGAGTCCATACTTTCTAATTCATTCTGTGAGACCATCTTTACAATGATACAAAATCAAATATATTGTCAGAAAAAAAAGGAAAAAAAAAAACAACTACAGGCCAATGTTCCTCACTGACACAATGTTAGCAGACTAAATCCAGCAATTTATAAAAAGAGCAATACCATAATGAAGTGAGTTTATCACAAGAAATAATATTGATTTGATCATTCAAAAGTCAAACAATGTAATATCGTAGCAACAAACTAAAGTAGAAAAACTGTAAGATCATTGCAATAATCACAGAAAACGCATTTGACAAAATACAGCATCCATTCCTAATAAGAAGACCCACCAGACTAGAAACAGAAAGGAACTTTCCCAACTTAAAAAATGACATCTACAAAACTTCACAGGCAACATAACACTAAGTGATAAAAATTTGCTAGTTTTCCTTCTAAGGACAGAAATAAGACAAGGCTGTTTGTTCTCATCTCTTCCATTCAAACCAGAGGTTCTACTTACTGTGGTAAGACAATAAAACAAAATAATAGAGATCTACACTAGAAGGAAAAAAGTAGAACTGTCATTAGTTACAGATGATATGATCATCTTCACAGAAAATCTGATGAAATCTTAAAAAAAAAAAAAAACACTGAAACTAATGTAAATTTAACAAGGTTGTAAGATTCAAGATCAAAAAGCAAAAGTCAATTTTACCTTGAAATACTAGCAATAAACAATTGGTTCCAAATGGAAAAATGCCATTTATAACACAAAACATATGAAATACTTAAGAATAAATCTAACAAAAATGAATAGTACCTACACATTGAAAATTGTAAGACATTGCTGAGAGAAATTAAAGAAAGCCTAAACAAATAAAGAGCCAAGCCATTTTATGAATCAGAACTGATATTTTTAAATGTTGATTTTCTTGGAATTGGCCCATATTCAGTGTAATTCCAGTTAAAATCCCACTAGAATTTTTTTTCATAAAAACTGGCAAGATAAATGAATAAATAAATTTGGGTATAGCCATACATGGGGTACTATTAGCAAACTAAAGGAATTAATTATTTATATACATAACAGAATCAATGAGTATGTTGAGTTTAAAAAGAGTACATATGTATCAGACAAACTAGAGGACATACGTATCATTCCATTCTTATATAATTAAATAAAATAAAATACACAATATACTCTGTATTACAGAAAGAAAAAAAAATGATTACCTGAAGATAGGTGAATGGTGAAGGAGAGATGGAGGGAAGGATTTCAATGGAACATAAAGAAACTGTTTAAAATGAGAGATATATTCCTTACCTTTTTTTTAGAGATTTTTTTGCCATCGGACAGAGAGAGAGAGAAATTTAAAATCATACCCAAGAGAGGGATGGCCACACCACAATCCCTGGCCACACCACAATCCCTTCTCCTCTCATGATTTTGGGCACATAAGCACATGCACCTGGCATGAGGTTCAAGCCTCTGAGTCCAGGATTTGACCCATGGGTGGCCATGTGGGAGTCCAACAACCTAATCGTTACTCCATCTACTGGTCCCACTTGAATCATGCATTCTGCCATGTAGGATCCAGCCACCTTAACCTCCATGCCATCTGCTGGTGGTACATTTCTTATCTTAAATAATGGTAGTGCTTCATGGGTGTTAGCAGTTCCCATGGTACCATTCATGGTAATGTTTTCATGGCATCTACATATACCAGAACTTATCAATTTGCACATTTCAAATATCTGAAATTTATTGACTATCAATCATACCTCAATATAACTTTATTTATAAAGAGTATAAAGTGCTATTATTGAGATGCCAAGTTGAAAGAGAATCAAACAAGGAAGCACAGATAGAATCTGATACACAAGTGGAAAAACTGGCTTTAGAGGGGAGGCTGGACAGATGTGCAGGCAAAGATTGTAAGTACAAAAGCATAGAGGTGATTATTTGCAGTTACGAGAGTCCTTAGAGGTTCTCTGTGGGGCCTTCTCATGTTTTAGTGAAAAGAAAGCAGCATCATTAGCTGAGAAGGCAGTTAGCAGGCGAGGTTTGGGAGATCTGAGGAAAGAGGTAAGAGTGTGTGATAGTGGAGTAGGTAAGTTCATAGTAGTCCAGGAAAATTCAGTATGATTGCCAGATAGCATTTAAAACCCACTAGATATTTCTGGTCATGAATTTAAAGTGGGACCATTCATCATGCTTAGATATTTTTCTCCAGTTGATGAACATAGACAAGCGTGGAATGGGTAAAAAGCTCTTTTAACCGAGATTACAGTTTTTCCAAGTAAGTTCAAACACAGTATAGAAGAATAAAAGAATTATCATGTGGCCAGCCCATGTACAGACAGTTGGATCCCACATAGCCTGAGAATTATGCCAGGTGTGCGTGTGTGTGTGTGTGTGTGTGTGTGTATGTGCCCAGAATCCCAAAACGAGAGAGAAATAAAGAGAAAAGGATTGTAGCACGATCATTTCCCTGAGGGCTGCTTTCTCACTTTCCCATCATGCTTTGTTCCTCCCCAGTGAGTATATTCACCCTCTGGTAAAATTTGAGGGGAAAAAAAAAAAGAATTGAGCATTTATACAAGAAACAGCTGTAATGACTGCCCATAGAATTTAAGCCTGATCAGAGCATGAAATGAAATAAATTAATATATTGGAGGAGCTGTAATTATGGTTTAGAGTAACACCATGTGAGTGAGAGCTGAAATAGGGTAAAGGAAAAGATTATATGAGGACAGAATGTTGAACAAATTGAAGGTAAACTTAGGAGTAAATAAAGTAGGAATCATATTGGTAAGTGTCAGTTTGTAAGGTATTAAAATCTCTGAGAAAAGGGGACCAACAGTTGGCATAATGGTTGTCTCTGGACTCCCACGTAGTCGACCACAATTTGAGTCCCAGACCTGGTAGCGAGTTTTTCATGCCAGGTGCATGTGTGTGCATGCCCAAAATCCCAAGAGGAGAAAGGAGAAGAAAGGATTGTCGTGGTGGTGTGACCATCCCCCTTGGTGGGGGGAGTGATTTCTTACTTTCTGTCTGTCTCTCTGGCAAGTGCACACTCCCTATAGCAAAAAATCTCTCTTAAAAAAAAAAAAAAAATCTCTGAGAAAAGAAGGGAAACAACCCAGAGATTGAGGTGAAAGCAAAATGGGAGAATTTGAGTGATGCCAACAATGACATAGAATTTCACTCCAATTCCAGGAGTATGAGATCTGTTAAAGAAAACTGTTAGTAGTTGAGAGAACTAAAGGAGAAATGGTGTCTTAAGGATCCAGAGGATGAAAACGTGGGAAAGCAGACTTCCACTGGAGTAAAACAAGTGATTACCTGTTTTGATAATCAAGTGACCTCAAATGGAGTATTTACTAATGCTGGACCACGATTTCTTTTTTTTTTTCTTTTATTTTTTTGGAGAGGTTTTTGCTATAGGGCGCATGTGCCCGCCAGACAGAGAGAGACAGAGGGACAGAAAGCAAGAAATCATCCCCCAGGGGTGATGGCTACACCGCAATCCCTTCTCCTACATTCTCCTCTCGGGATCTCGGGCATGCATGTGAACGTGCCCGGCGTGAGTTTAAGCCACCGGGTCTGGGACTCAAACTGTGGTCGACTACGTGGGAGTCCAGCGACATAGCCATTACGCCAACTGCTGGTTCCCGGTCCACAATTTCTAAAAAGCACAAGGAAAATGTTTCACGAGTTGAAGAAAGGCAGAGAAAGTAAATAGAAGGTTATACAAAGCCTTTAAACAGATGCTGGAGTTGAAAAATGACTGGTAGTCCGGGACTTCTTTAGGTGTCTCACAAATCAGAGATAAAAAGCTTAGATTTAAATTGGTAAATTCAAGGTAGACAGTGCTGGTGATAATCCAAGCTTAGAGGTAAAAAGGGGGAGTTATCTAGAACTTTCTCTTGACCCCTTTCCAAGGAGTTAAGGGAGTCTCTGGATGTGAGACCTGAGTTCTGGGACCAAGCAGAGAAAAACCTCAGGTGAGGCGTGGTCTTAGTCACAGTGCATGAGTTCACTTTTGAACCCAATTGGAGTAGGCTGCACCAGCCTAGGTGACGTTTTTCCAAAGCATACTAGACTGTGGAGCTTAAAGGCACATGGTTGACTTTGGGTTGGTTCCGACCCCTGGGTCAGCAAGAAAATATGCTGGGAGACCACACAGGAGCCCAAGATCCTAATGAGCTGAAGGTCTAAGTAAAAGGGCTTGTGTCCTGATGAAACCCTGTCAAGGGTTCTCTCTCTCTCTCTCTCTCTCTCTCTCTCTCTATCTCTCTCTCTCTATCTCTCTATCTCTCTCTCTATCTCTATCTCTCTTTCACACACACACATACTCTATATTAAAAACAAAAGAAATAGAGTATGAAGTGAACTTACAGAAACTGTGCGGGCTTGTCCTTGACTACTTACGTAGTTAAAGATATCTAGGGAAGCCGAAATTTATGAAACAATTATTCCTGAATTGTACTCGGTCTGGATTTTCAACCCTTCTCTCACAGCATCCTACAACCCTGGCCTTCACACTATCTCCAGGGAGTTTGAGTAAGAGTATCTTTGTGCACACTATTTAGCAGTTTTGAAAATAATTTAAAATAAAACATTTTATCATTTTGAGTTGCATCAAAATATCATATGGCCATGCAAACTTACACATGTTCATCCCCTCCCCCTGTGATTCCAGCCTTCCTACCCCATCATTCTCTCTGCACACACACACACATCATGAACTGTTAATATAATAGTTACTCTTTGTTGCTCAGATTTTCCAATCCACACTCATTGACCTGTGCCTTTGCTCATCCTACTCCCTGGCCTAGAATTTCACCCCCTAACCTTTCCTCTGCCTAATAGACTTAGTCCTAACTCAATGTCCTGCCTTTCCTGTCCAGATTTTCTCTGTTGTCTCAAATTGGATGCTTTTTTCTTAGTGTCAAATCCCATTTGGTGCATATTATGCCATCAGAACTTATCACACAATTTGCTATTATTTATGTATTCGTCTTCTCTGCTAGATATTGACTTCCTCAAAGTCAGGTATTGCTACTCTACTTATACCACAAGGGTTTCAAGTGCACAGGTTTTTATTATTTTTTTTTTTTTTTGGAGAGGTTTTTACTATAGGGCGCGTGTGCTTGCCAGACAGACAGAGAGAGACAGAGAGACAGAAAGCGAGAAATCACCCCCCAGGGGGAATGGCCACGCTGCAATCCCTTCTCCTCCGTTCTCCTCTCGGGATCTTGGGCACGCACACACATGCACCCGGCATGAGTTTTAAGCCACCGGGTCCGGGATGCAGACCACGGTCGACTACATGGGAGTCCAGCAACGTAGCCATTATGCTAACTGCTGGTCCCCAAGTGCACAGGATTTTACTACATTAATTTTTTGAAAGGATTTTGCAATAGGGCGCATGCACTTGCCAGAAAGACAGAGACAGAGAGACAGAAAGTGAAAAATCAGCCCCCGGGGGGATGGCCACATTGCAATCCCTTCTTCTCCATTCTCCTCTCAGGATCTTGGGCACACATGCACACATACCCAGCATGAGTTTAAGCCACTGGGTCCGGGACTCGAACCGTGGTCAACTATATAGGAGTCCAGTGATGTAGACATTATGCCATTTGCTGGTCCCCCCTAAATTAAATTTAATTGGATGAATATTAAATATTTTTGAATGGCATTTTCAAAAGCTAGATTCATATGACACTTATCCAAATTTACAAAAATGTGAATCATAAACACTTCTGTTAAGAAATAGCTTATTTACCTTCCAAAGATATAAGGAAATAGGTTTAAAATTTTCTAAGTAGAACCTCTTATATTAGTTTACAATGATTAGTTTCATCGTCCCAGAAAAATAACTGGAGTTAGCAGCCTCAAACTGGCTTAATAAGTAGAGTTGGTTTTGATGAAGAATTAAGGAATAAACACAAAAGAAGCAAAAGATTAATTGGAACTTACACCAAGCCCAATTTTAGCATACTAAATAAGTCTTTAATCAAAAGATAGAAATCAACATTAAACATTATAATAAATATGTGTTACCATCTGAGTTCATAGCTTATAAAAGTATGATAAATCAAGTTAACTTTATTAAAATGCAAACAATATTTTAGCCTAGGAAAAGAACTAGCTATGGTGTACAAACAATCTGGTGAGATAAAATTTACAACATGATATAAAACATACCAGCCATGATGAAAAGGAATATGTCATAAGCAGTTTACCCAGCAGGATTCATTAACAATATAATGTTAGCCGAAGTTCAAGTATATGGACAGTAGGTCACCTCAAATTTTAAACTTGTTTAACACTTAAATCAAGTGGGGACCAGCAGTTAGTGTAATGGCTATGTCGCTGGACTCCCACGTAGTCGACTGCGGTTTGCGTCCCGGACCCGGTGGCTTAAACTCACGCCAGGCACGTGTACGTGCGTGCCCAAGATCCCGAGAGGAAAATGGAGGAGAAGGGATTGCGGCGTGGCCATCCCCCTGGGGGGGGGGTGATTTCTCGCTTTCTGTCTCTCTGTCTCTCTGTCTGTCTGGTGATCACACACACCCTATAGCAAAAACCTCTCCAAAAAAAAAAAAAACTTAAGTACAAACTCACACAATCAAACGATCATTGAATTGTAATAAATATAGGTATTTCTGGGTTTAATTTTTAAAATATAAAGCAAAATTGAAAATCTATTGTGTGATTACATTAACATGAGAGCTAATGCACAACGATATCATTAATTTGTTTGAAAGTCAGTGACAAGAATTGCAAGCTGTCAACAGTTATAAGAGCTTATGCCAGTCATACTGACAGAAGCAATTCACAGCCTTCTTTACCGGACACTCACCAAATGTCCAAAATTGACATGCTAGGAAATTCTATTTTCTCTGAACTTATAGCTTATCCCAGAAAATTGGTGTTTCATATCACTAAGATAAAAAAAAAAAGCTGAAACTTTTCTAAACTGCTTTCTCACCCCAAGGCAAGCGATATAGATGGCATCTTCATCTTTAGAAAGGATTCAGGAAACAATGCGAAGACATTAGTGTCTTTCTTAGGTGCAAAGAGAAAAGTTTACTTTTTTCTCTCCCTGAAAAAAATTCAACCTTCAGATTAGGTACTACACAACACCACAAATGTAAAATTCTGCATGTTCTTTCTGTCCATACCTAAAGCTAAAACTTTCCACCAAGCTGATAATCATTAGCATTAAGTGACATTTGTGAAGTCCTACATTTGCATAACTGTGTGTTGAAATTTATAATAAGATCTAAAGACAGATCTGACCACTTACATTTACATATTAATTTTTTTTAATCTCAGAAGGAATCATAAACGATACTGCGCAATTATCTGTACGTTGTTATAATCACCAGCAAGAGCAATAGGTATGAGTATGTTCAGTGTGAATTCAGTACCAGTAGTTCTATGAGAAAGAGTGAGAAAACAATATCCATCTTCCATTTGCCTTGTGATTTATGTAGTAACCAAAGGCTAATGAATCTCTGAATCTCAGAACTTGTTAGATTAAAGCTCAGAAGAACCTGGTTCTTACAACCTCTAGCCTATTCTGCCCATCCTACAGTCTTCACCTCTTTCCTTGGGTTCAGCAGACTAAGGCAACATCGCTTCCTCCTAACGGATATATTCAATGTCATGGTGGTCAGTGTATTATCAGTGCATACTGTATAATTTGAAACTATGGCATTAGCAATTCCAATAAAAATCAGCTATCAATTCCAGAATTCTGCCTTAAAATGCACATACAACACAAGTAATTTCCTTTCTACTTTTAGTGTACACAGCCAGGCTAAAGACTAGATATCCTGTCAAGGAACTTATTGTTGTCATAAAATGCAAGAGTTGCCATCGATATCCTCTGACATCTCAGAAAAGTGCCCTGGTCGCATTCCCACCCAGGATAGTCAAGTTCCACAATGCCAGAAGTGAAATTGATGGAGGCAGAGTTCACAGGCCACTGAGCTCAGTTGATGCTAGGCTTGCCATGTAAAGTGGCAGGGGATTGACATTTTTCTCAGATGCTTAGAGTCAGTAAAGGAGGGAGTACGGAAAAATAGAAAAGGCTCCTCTTATCCTATTATAGCTTATTAATTCTCGGCAGATACTTTGACATCCCACTTCTGCTTCTGCCATGGAATTCCTAAACTCTGAGCAATGAAATTTTTCCTTGACTACAATCTCCACCTGGACAGCAAAGAAATGTGGTGAATTTGAGCCCCCTTATGTGAAGATGATTTGGATGGCTTTTAAACATATTATGATAGAAAGGTGTGAGCACATACATAAATACCTCCACTTGTTTTATTTTTGCTGCAGGGAGATCCTGAAAAATTAAAATAATCCATGTGGTAACTTCATAGCAATGAAAAGTTGTCCTGGAGAAAAATGAAGTATCTAACTGACTGTGTTACACTTAAATTACCCAAAACTACACTTTTTTCACCAAAATGAGGAATAACAGATTTTAATTCAGTTATCCTCGTAGTAAACATGTTTCTTTAATTGCCTTCTTAATAGCCTTATTAGCATTTTATTGTAAAGGAGGTTGAACTTCATTTCTGTGAATATTTTATAATAAAAACGATGGCTCATGTAATTTCTTTTTTCTACCTTGTAGCCATTGGTAAATTGAGTTCAATATCTCAACTATCTAGCAATTATTCTGCTGCCATGCTTCACACAGACAATGCTAAGTGAGATGGAAGGGGGCATCAGGAAGCATGAAATCCCAAATCTGCTCTGGGAGTGCTTAAATCATTGGTAACCTCCAAACTCCTCACTGAAAAAAAAAAAAAATACCCCTCCAAAGTGTAATGATAAAATGAAGCTCAAGAACACATTGGCAACCTAATGACAAGAAGTGAATAGGTAATCTACACTAGCTCAAAATTCAAACCAAAAGCATGTGCAAATCTCCTATGTACAAAGCACCCAGGGACACAGAGGAGGAGGCAGTGTGATCTCACAAGCTGTCACAAATAACTAGCATAATACAAGGTTCCAAATGATTTCACTGCCGTGGATATGGGGCATTTCAAAAGTGAGAGATCATATTTTTTGGAACAAGAAAAGTGTCAGAGAAGATTTGACATTAGAAATAAAATTGTGCACAAACGGTTCTTTCTAGAGATTTGTTTAGCTGGTCATTTGTTTCTCAAGAATAAGTATAAAGAGAAAGTGACTTTTTTATGGTTCATACAGTCTTTTGGTCAAAGAACTGTTGGAATCATTTGATTCTTTTGTTTGTTTGTTTTCGTCATTGTCAGAGTGTGCACTCAGTAGAGGAAGAGAGGGAAAAAGCACCTCCCAATGGGGCATAGTCATGCTGCAATCCCTTTTCTTCCATTTCCCCATCCCTTGGGATTTGGGGCGATTTTTCCATCCCTTGAGATTTTAGGCATGCACAGGTGCTAGGTGTGTTTTTCAAGTCACAAGGATCAGGATTCAAACTGTGGTCAACCATGTTGGATCTCACTCATTTAACCACTGGGTTATGGGGCCAGCCTGAATCATTTAATTCTTTCCTTTTCTCTTTTGATATCTCTTGTTAATTTACAGTATTTATCTTGTAAATTGAGCTTAATATTGATGAGTGTCTTAAATATATTTTGATATATTCATACTACAGAATATTATACAATGGTTTTATAAAATAGATATACATGTAGTTAGATGAATAAATCTTCAGAGTATATGTTGAATTAAAAAATTTAATTGTGATGTATAGTGATTTAATGTATAAAATTTTAAAAAATTTTTAAATTCAGTTGTAGAATGTTGCATATAGTATATTATATATGCCAAAAACACTGAGAAGGATGATGGTTACATAATTCTACATATTTAAATTCTAAACCCATAAAACTCAAGTGACTTGTGTCTCCATGTAATAACTTTGAAAACCTGATATCAACCAATAGAGATACTTTCTATGTTTTTGACAAAGGAATTAACCTCAAGAATGGTATAAACTGAAAGACAGTAACAACTTGTGTAGGGAGGCAAGGACTTAAGGGCGGTGGTGGTGTTCGATCACTCTACCTCAGTAACGTATCCAGGAGTGGCCTGGGAGACAGGGAGTGTTCCAGCTCCATACTTGACAATCAGCCCAGCTCCTGCCAGCCATTGGCAATGCTCTTTGAGGAACTCTGAGACTGGGAATCTCCTATCATAAACCTTTCTTCTTTTCATTCCCTCTCTTTTCAAGTACTCTCACTGACCACCATGTGTCCAACGCATGTTTTATTAAATAAAACCAAAAGTTACTGATATCAAACAGTGAGGGAGGTGTATGATTAAAAATATACTTACATACCAGCAAGTACCAAATAGTGTCTACAGAATACTAGGCCTGCGATCTTCTCTACTTTGAGAAGAGGTACAAGTTTGGAAAACTGCAGAAATCATAAGCCTGCATTAGAGTCACAGTTTATATTGATTTAGCTAAGCATATTAAAAGTTCTGAGAAGTCACATAATAACAAAATCTCTTGAGAATTAATTTCTCTCTCTAAGCGCCAGTGTCATTCATTTGCCTCTTTAACATATCCAAAAGCATCTGTGTCAAGAACTAAACTTACAGCCTTGAAAATGACCTGTCTTTGGTGACCCATAAAGTGTACAAGCCATTTATCTGTCTGTGCAAGTCAAAAAGTTTATTCCTCTCTTTTCCCCGCCGTATTTAAAGGACTTAGCACTAAATCCTATTAATTCTGTCCAGGAAGAGTCCCACAGTTTTCTGTACTTCTGCCATTCCTGTTGTGCATCCTACCATTACCTCTTACCTGAATTACCAGTGCAGTCCCTGTGTTACCAATTCCCACACCTATCATTGTTCCCTTAGTTTGTTGGACTGTTATAACAAAATACCATAGACTGAGTGGTTAAAACAACAGTAATTTATTTTCTCACAGTTCTTGAGGCTAGGAGTCCATTATCAAGTTGCCAATATATTTGGTTTCTGATTATGCTTGGTTTCCTGGCTGCAAACACCAACTTATTGCTATGTCCTCACATGACCCTTTCTCCATGCAGACACAGAAGGAGGGGGAAATGTGCTCTGATGTCTCTTACTATTTTTTTTAATTCTTTTACTTTTAATGGACTATCCTTTTTTAATTATTGTACTTTTAATGACATTTTACATATTTATTGGGTAACTATGATTTTTTATTACATGAATACAATGCATAGTAATAAAAAGAGCAATGAATATATCCAACATCTCAAACCATTATCATTACTTTTTTTTTTTTCTTTGAGAGGTTTTTGCTATAGGGTGCGTGCACTTGCCAGAAAGACAGAAAGAGACAGAGAGATAGAAAGCGAGAAATCACCTCCCAGCGGGGATGGCCATGCCGCAATCCCTTCTCCTCCATTCTCCTCTCGGGATTCTGGGCATGCACGCACACGCGCCCAGCATGAGTTTAAGCCTCTGGGTCCGAGACTCAAACCATGGTCAACTACATGGGAGTTCAGCGACATAGCCATTACACTAACCGCTGGTCCCAACTATTATCATTACTTTTGTGTTGTGATTGTTTCAGTCCTTTCTACCTATTTTGAAATACACTCTGCGTTGTTATCACCTGTAGTTGCTCCACTGTGCTACAACACTATGGAACTCATCGTATTTATCTACGTGAAGAGCTTGTGCCTGTTAACGAAGTTCTCCCTACCCTCTCTTTCCCCCACCACTTCCCAGCTTCTGATATCCACGGCTCCATTCTCTATTTCTATGCAAACTAGTCTTTCAGCTTTTACGAATGAGTGAGAACATACGATATTTGTCTCTCTGCGCCTGGCTTATTTCATTAGCGTAATTTTCTCCAATCTCATGCATTGCTGCAAATGACAGGATTTCATTCTTGTTATTGCTGAATTATATTCCATTGTGTATATCACAATAATTTCCTTATCCATTTATCAGTTGTGAATACTCAGGTTGATTTCATAACTTGGCTATTGTGAATAGTGCAGCAATAAACATGGGGGTGCAGACAGCTTACAAACAAAATATTTTCTGGAAAATACGATGTATGCATCAAATTAGTGGATTTTACAAGCTAACCTAGGAGTCCTGCCAATTCTGAGATATTATGACTTCACTTTTTCATATTTAAGAATTAATAGTTTAAGTAAATCGGTGATGTTTTTAGATCTAAGAGAAGTATCATCCAGGATGCCGTGGGATAACAAAGGTACTGAAGGTCTATTAGCATGAATGTCAGGAGGATGAAGCCTTTGTCATCAGTGTAGGTGATTTGAGATGCCTAAATGCTAAATCCAAATGCTAATGCAGATTCTATTTTCTATTTTAAAAAGTTAACTGGAAATGTATTTAAAAGATAGTAAAGTAAATAGAGAGCAAAAATCAGTGTAAAAGTATGAGTCATTCATGTCAATGCATGGTATATTACTGTCCCATATTTTATTAGGTGGTGGAAAGGTCTGGAACTCAAGGTCATGAAACCTCATTAATTTATTTATTTTTTAAACTCAGGACAGTTTGTATTCAGTTGATTATAAAGTTTGCTTTTATGTATTCCACCAGAAATGGGCTTGCTGAGCAAATGAATACCACATACAAGATTATGGAGATAATGTTTATCCTTCTTAAGTCAAACTATTCAAGTGCTTAAAATCATTTGCACATAAGCAATTAATATGCTCAATATGAGAGAAGCTTATGTATTCATTAGAGTAATTCCTGTGGGACTATGACTTGGCGAGGCTTTGGGTGTGATTAAACATAAATTATATTATATATCAACGGTTGAATACAAGCAGCCACATTTTTAAAGGTGCTGCTTATTCATAGCATATTGTTTCATTTCATTTTATTTCTAACTTCCTCCTGTGTCGATGCAGGCTTATTAGTCATTAGATTAGATCCAATGTGTTCCATGTAGTTCTGAAAAAATTAACTTCCATTCTAAATACCGTTTCATCCAGAACTTTCAGGAATTCTTTCTGGTCTTGCTCAACTTACTCTGAACTAGTCTTCCATAGGTCGCGGCCCCCACAGGAGTCTGTGACAAAGCGGGCGAGGTAGAAGCAGGCCGCAGTGGAATCGATCCTCACCCGGCACCACCTGTGGGACCACCGGTCAGTGCCAGCCAGCTGTTGGGTCTCATAGGCCCAAAGGGGCCTCACTGGCAAGAGGAAGACCTGTAATCCAGATGTCCGTGGAAAGGGTCAGATACCTTGTTACAAACACTGTCTTGAAAGAAAGACCCCGGATGCTTGCTATCACTTCAACTTTCATGATAAATCCTCAGAACGTGCTCATTATAAAAGAGAAGTGGCAAGCAGGAAAGAGCGTGGCACAGACTGAAAAAAAATCACAGCAGATCTAGAAAGAAAAGAGAAAGAGGGCCTAAGTCGATCTAAACACCTACTGAGGCAGCTGTTGGGCTTCAGAAACTGAAAATGTTTCTGCCTTGATAAGCATTTCGACAAATTAAGTGAGATATCAACTCCGAAGAACTTGACACAGGCCTGACACATTTAGTTGTTCAAAACCATTTCTTCTCTTCTTGGGTATAACTCAGTGTGAGTTTTCTAGAAAACAACACTGGTGTGTTTACCATTCTCCTTCCTCCTTTTTCTCCCACCCTCCCTCATTCTTTCTTTCCTCAGAGGTCCATGATGTCTCCTTGAAACGGAAATTTTGTTGAGGTCTGTAATATGTCTAATGACAAAAAAAACCACAAAAATGGGTTTTGTGTCAAAAATAGCATTAGATTTATTGAAAAAAAAAAATGTGTCCCAGGTAGAAATTGTGAGAATAACTTCTAAGTTATAAATGCAGCCTTATTCTTCTCATCCAGAGGGCATTCAATAAATGGCTGCTGATAAAGAATTCCTAAGTGTTCACTAAACTTTTAATGTCTTTCCTGTCACTTATTACTGACAGATGCCTCGGGGTATTTTGTATAAAATTTAATAAAGTCAATGCTCATCAAGAAATCAATTAAAATGCAAGCTGCCTGCAGGCCAACTTCTTCCCCTGATGATGAGGACGGCATGTTCTCTCCAGACTAAGCATACCTCTGTGTTGATCAAGCAGTTCTCAGAGTTGTAGGTAGATCAAGATACCCCCCATGAACACCAAAGAACACCAATAATTCGCTAGATCTTTCAAGCAGGGTTCTTGACCAGCTCTCACAGCTACCCATCACTTACCCTTCCCACTTAACATATTGGGATGGTGGGCTGGCAGGTGGGGTGGAGGCTGGGGCGCTGGACTCCCACATGGATGACTGGTTTGAGTCTCAGACCTGGCAGCTTGCGTTTTCACTTTCCCTCTCTCTCTCACTCCCCCTGTCTCTCCCTGGTGAAATTAAAAAATAATAATGATAATGATGAATAAAATAATTCTTTTAAAAATTGGGATAGTATTGACAATGATGGTGTTTTAAGGGAAAAAAATATAATGGTTTCTGTTTCATTTTGTTTTGGTTTTTAACTATGTACTTATAACCAAAGACTGCATACAAATAACATCCTGGGGAAACAATAAAACGCCTGCGTCCTCAGTCAGAATGTTTGCTGCTGATAAGCAAACCACAAAAATGTGAAGGATCTTAGGTAACACAAGTATTGTGAGGTGTGTGTAAATCACCATTGCTAGGTTGCAGGTGCCTCATCTAATACTTGCATAGCGTTTGATATTTACAAAATACTTTTATATACATTCTTATACTTGATATCAAAAGCAAAGCTATAGAGTTGTATTTTACTGTTATTGCCAATTTACACACAAAGAAATGGAACCTGAGGGAGGATATATGAGTATCGAAGGCCTAGAAGCCAAGCAGACAAAGTTGGACTCCACCCTCATCTTGCCCCCAATGCTATATTTTCCTTATTCACTGAAGCCCCTCTGTACATTTAAATGGGACTCAGGAAACTCTAACATAATTTCAGACCCTGGGCAAATTCCATTTTCTTCCGAATAAAGAGTTTAGTACTCCCCAAGTTCCGGGTTGAATGTTTTGAGTGGTTCTATTCAGCATGTGAGTATCAGAAGTAAAGCCTTCCCTTGCGTCCCTGTGCATGGAAATCTAAAAACAGCAGTTTTGTCTAGAACCCATGGCACATGAGCCTTATTTATTATCAGAAGTGCTCTGCTCCTCTAGGCTTGGTTCGAGTGCTGAACTTGTAGTGAGGCAGAATCTTGGGCATCAGCCCAGACCGATTAGATTAGGATCTGCATTTTCACAAGTTCCCCGGTCACTTGTACATTACACTTTAACAAACACCACAGTGGACTAAATCTGACTGGAAGCTGTATCTCACTGGCCTCTCAGTCCTACCACCATCAGAA
Source organism: Tupaia tana (assembly GCA_026018925.1). Classification (NCBI taxonomy): domain Eukaryota; kingdom Metazoa; phylum Chordata; class Mammalia; order Scandentia; family Tupaiidae; genus Tupaia; species Tupaia tana. Next base: position 9,560,567 of record JAKSZU010000020.1, read on the forward strand.
GAGAGGGGCTGTGAACCAAATAATACCTACTAATACTAATGCTGTGGACATTCGGTGCACCTCTCGATTCAACTTACTCATTTTAAATTCACATGTGAAATCGGCATGTTTCCCTCTCAAAGGACTGAGAACACTGTGGTCAGTTAGAGACAGTAAAAGGCAAACAGGTCTGAAGCTAGGTTATACAATAGAATATTGAATAGAGAGTATCAGAGAATTGTTGGAGTTTCTAATAGATTAAAAGTATCTTGTTCCAAAACTGTGGTTTCTTGATGAATTAATTCCCTTATGACCAAAAGTGTGAAGTACTACAGGGTAGTCCCAGTCTTATTTAGTCCTGAAATAAGCATTGCCTAATTTATAAACATCAACAAAACATACACAAGTTGCCTAAAAGCTTCTAGTCATGCTGATAATGTTGCTCCCGGAACTTACCTTAAAGACACTATTTGTCTGCCATGATATACTTTTTTACAGGATGCCTATTATTCTAAAATGGCAATTTGCCTAAGGAAAACAAATACAAGTTAGTAGTCTGCTTCAAGTTCCTAAAGTTTCTATCAATATTGTGTTACTAGACATTGGTGGTAGTTTGGGAGATGTTTTTCTTGGAATCCTATGATTGTGGAGTTGAAAGTGAAGTAGAATTTCCCATTTCAGAGAAGCTGAGAATACCCGAGAAGAGCATCAAGTCCTGATCTCCACGCCTTTGGAAATGATAAAATCTGGTGTCACATTAGATTGAACACCAGCAAACTAGAAGACTAAAAAGTAAAGTGTCATAGTTAACATCGTATGGCTATGACAAACTTCTACCAAAGTCCCACCCGGCTTCTGAGCCCATTTTATTAGCAGCAACTGAGCCCTATTCACTATAAAGGGTCACCATGTAGACAATATGGCTCAAATTAAATGAAATCCTCTTTAAGTCATAAGATAAAAGCTCCTAAAAAAGATCAAGCAAATAAAAAGAAAAACAAAGTCCCAGGAAGAAGTCCTGATTAATAATAGACAATGAATGCTTGCTTGTTTGGAGACTGGATGAAGGATCAGTGGAGGCAGTAATCAGTGCTTCTCCCATCTCAGACTTCTATCTAGAGTCCTCTTCGGGACCAGCAGTTAGTGTAATGGCTATGTCGCTGGACTCCCACGAAGTCGACCACGGTGCGCGTCCAGGACCGGTGGCTTAAAACTCACGCCGGGCGCATGTGCGTGCGTGCCCAAGATCCCGAGAGGAGAATGTAGGAGAAGGGATTGTGACGTGGCCATCTCCCCAGGGGGTGATTTCTCGCTTTCTGTCTCTCCTTCTCTCTCAGTCTGTCTGGCAAGGGCACGCACCCTATAACAAAAAACCTCTCCAAAAAAAAAAAAAAATAAGAGTCCTCTTCACTGCTCAGTCGTTGAGGGTGTTTTGCTTTGTTGTGATTCCCTGTCACAGCAACCATGAGATCACAAAAGCCAATTACACGGAAAATGTGTTATCTTCCAATAATTTCTACTGGAATAGGTAGCATACACAGACTATTACAAAATGTTAAAAATAAAATAATATTTCATCCAGTTTTAGTGTACTAAAGTGGAATCTATAATGCAGAAAATTAAAAAGTAAATTTATAATTATCACAAACTTCCAATAGTGCAGCAGCAAACATGTTCCCTGAAAGAATGAAGCAGCGCTTTTTCTGTAATTGAAGGCAGAGCTGCAAGCCAGGGCACAAAAATGGATCCTGATGCAGCGTAGAGATGAATATTGATGGAATCAGAGCCCTCTGAGGCCACGTCTCCACAGAGTTATCAAGGTTGCCAGATATGTTATCATCTTAGAAAAGAAGAGTTCCGTGTCTACCTATCTTTTCATTCTAGAACTCTATGTAAATCTTCCAGAGCTAGTACAAAAGCCAGGGTTAGAAAACTGAATATTAAGAAACATTTACGGAGAATATGCTATAGCATATCACTCAGTGATATCAGTGGTAGAAGTAAATTATCTGCATTAGCTGTAAAAGCAACCATATTCATGAGCACTTCTTTTCGTTCCATTTAAATCACTTTTGAAATTACATTTTGTTGGAGAAAATGATCTCCTCACTACCACTTGTGCATTTTCGCATGAATCCAGCTATCTCAGTCGCAGGATATTCCGGTTGTATAAAGAATAATTAGTTCCTTTTCTAAATTGGATGCAATAATTCAAAAGAACAGTAGCCATCAACTCTTGGAGGAAAAAATATGAATTAACAAAGGTAAAGTCTCTCAGTTGGAATCTTCAGCATGTGATAAGATCAATATGGTGGCCTTTGGTAATTAGAGTTGAAATGGGAGGCAAAGCCAACCTGAACTCGTCAGAAAGGAGAAATCAGAGCACTGAGTGTCCCCCCTTCCCAAAGCAGACCCACTACAGAAGCAGCAAGCTATGATGAGACATGTAGCTCTGCTGAGAAGCAATTATCAGATTAGAGCAGACTTACTAGTCATCCAGCCCAGTAGGTAGTCTCTGAAAGTGGTACCTCGAAAATGCACATTTGCTGAGCTAAAAAAGAAAGTAAACTGCTATTTTAGCTTGTGTATCATCTGCATATCTCAAGGAGCAGAAATGGTCTCATGCTCAAGTCCATCTCCAGTGCCAGGTCTTCAGTCACAGCATATATTTTGGCAAATAAATCTGGGGACCACTTGATGGCATAATGCTTACATCATGGGATTCCCACATGGCTGACTGTGGTTTGATCGCCAGACCCAGTGGCTAAAATGTCATACCAGGTGCATGTGCCTGTATGCACAAAATCCCAAGAAGAGAATAGAGAAGAAGGGACTGTAACGTGTTCATCCCCACACCCAGAGAGGGGATGATTTCTCACTTTCTATCTCTCTGTCTCTCTGGCAAGCACAAGCGCTCTATACCAAAAATATCTCTAAAAAAAAAAAAAAGAAAAAAAAACTATAAATAGCTTAAAAAATAAAACATATCTTTTTCAAATTATGGGGATGTTATAAAGGAATAGAAAAAGAAAGAAAAGAGGTGAAACAGAGAGAGAAAAGTGGAGAACATAAGAGGCATTCATGGGTTTTCTAGCACTCTCTGAATTTCTAAATTAATTCAAAAATGGAAGTTTTTAAAATAAAGAAGTGTCAGCTTGGGACCAGGAGTTAGCATAATGGCTATGTCGCTGGACTCCCATGTAGTCAACCTCAGTTCGAGTTCCAGACCCGGTGGCTTAAACACACGCCAGGCGCGTGTGCATGCATGCCTAAGATCCTGAGAGGAGAATGGATGAGAAGGGATTGCTGCGTGGCCATCCCCCCTGGGGGGTGATTTCTCGCTTTCTGTCTCTCTGTCCCTCTCTGTCTGTCTGGCAAGCGCATGCATCCTATAGCAAAAACCTCTTCCAAAAAGAAAAAAAAAGTGTCAGCCAAAATGATTGTTAATGAAAGTGAAATAGTTCCTATTAAGTAGTCAGCTTATTATTTTTTCTAAGTTTAATTCCACCACTGAGAAATGTCGCTGTAGGAGACAAAATCCTGAAATGAAAATAATCCCTTTATTAGATGTATAAAGGTGAAGCACATTACAGCAAAAGAAGATGACATTGCTGAAAGGAGTAACTTTGAAGTGATAAGAAAAAAATGAACAGGGGAGGAGAAGAAAAGAATTGGAAGAAATGGAGCAGGAAGAACATTATTTCGTGTAAATTAAAATTAAATGTAAAAAGATGACAGTAGCTCTGATCTTGTCAGGCAGAGGTATTTTGGTGGCAGATAGTAATATGAGAATTATAAGCAATTTGCAAACCCCAGATCTGCAGGCATGAGCATTCCTTCTCTCTTATGATTATTAGTCATGGTTTTTCTCATGGAAAAAAACAAATTCCAAAATATCAGTTTCAGGGATCCCTGCCAAAATCAGGAGCATCTTGGTCTCTGCCAATGACAGTCCCCTGTGAGACACAGACAAAATTACACAATGACTCTTTGTCACTGATGACACCCTTATTTTATAGCCCTCTTCCTGAAGCCCCTCTTTTAGAAAGAATGCAGACTGCTGTCTGCGGGATGTCTCTGATTAGTTACTGTCCCCTGGTCTGTCCTCTGCCTGAGGCACAGCCCTGGTCTCTGCCTCACACTGCCGCCCTCTTGTCCTGGGTTGTCCATACCACTGCCAGGACCCCTCCCCCACCTTCTGAATCTCCCTATCTTGGTCCTCCTGGACAAGGACTGCATCTGTCTCCTCTCCTCTTAATCCCTAACCCAGGGTGCTTCCTGTGGGCCAGGCATATAACCTTGTAACCCTATATTAAGGTTTTTTCAAATAATTTATGCTCAAAATACCCTACGTGGTTGCTATGATTAGGATATTCACTTTGCTGATGAAGAATCAGAGCACAGAAAGGTTCGAGAACTTGGCCAAGACACACAGGAGGAAGGGATCTGGATTCAGCAAAGTCTGGTCCCAGAGCTTTTTGTCTCAATATTAGGTAGCACCTATTCCTTGCCAAAGAGCCACTGAGTCAATGATCATCTATTTTAGCATTACTGTGTATCACTTCCTCTACCAGTTGCAAGAGAGGTACATCAATGAGTAGAAGACTTGCAGCACTTTCCCTTGCGTACCAACAGTCAATGTGGAGCGGTATCCGCTGAGCATGTAAACTAGTGCACCATCACTACTGGGACAATGCTCTGAAGGTTAAAAAAAAAAGCCAACAAAAAAAATGTACTGAGGGAGAAATAAAAATAAGAAAAGATGGTCATGTATGGTCAAGACCTGAGGGATAGACGGAGCCAGGAACACATCGCACAGTGGGTGAGCGTTCCAGGTAGAAAAATGCATCCTATTTCTGGGAATTTAAAGAGCTGTGAGACTAGAACAAATTGGATAAAATGAGAAACAGGATGTGAGTAGAAAAGAAGTAAAGCAGATCTTGCCAAACATTTTAGCTTGTGTAGAGTGTTCATTTTGTGTAAAGGATCATCAACAGAGTTTTAAACTGCTGAATGACATGATCAGACATACATTCTTAAAAACTTCTCTATCCTGGGGCTGACAGGTGGCATGGTGGTTAAGAACACTGGACTCCGGGACCAGCAGTTAGCGTAATGGCTATGTTGCTGGACTCCAACGTAGTCGACCGCGGTTCGAGTCCTGGACCCAGCGGCTTAAACTCACGCCGGGCGTGTGTGCGTGCGTGCCAAAATCCCGAGAGGAGAATGGAGGAGAAGGGATTGCGGCGTGGCCATCCCCCCGGGGGGTGATTTCTCGCTTTCTATCTCTCTGTCTCTCTCTGTCTGTCTGGTGAGCGCACACGCCCTATAGCAAAAACCTCTCCAAAAAAAGAAAAAAAAAAAAAAAGAACACTGGACTCCCACATGATCGACCACAGTTGCTTGCTTTTTCACTTTCTCTCTCTTTCTCTCTTTCTCTCTTTCTCTCTCTCTCTCTCTCTCTCCCCCTCTCTGGTTAAATTTAAATAAATAAATAAGTAAGTAAATAAAGTTAAATAAAATAATTCTTTAAAAATAAAAAACTTTTCTGTCTATTCTGTAGAAAGTGGATTGGAGGAACGAGGCAGGATGAGGAGACAAAGACCATTGTAATGGAACCATCCAAAAATGGTGGTGGTTAAGTGGTCATGCTGGAGATGGTGATCAATGACTACACCCAGGATGTGATTTAGAAGTTGGGCTGACAAAATTGGGCTTGAAGTACATGCAGGGAATTAAAGAAGGACAGAACTTAAGAATGACTCTCATGGTATTAGAAAAGACTGGAAGAGAAACAGTTGAAATCAAGAGTTTAGGGTTTTTGTTTTTTGTTTTTCAGAGGTTTTTGCTATAGGGCGCGTGTGCTCTCCAGAAAGACAGAAAGTGAGAAATCATCCCCCAGGGGGGATAGCCACACTGCAATCCCTTCTCCTCTTGGGATCTTGGGCACACATGCACACACACCCAGCATGAGTTTAAGCCACTGGGTCCAGGACGCGAACCATGGTCAACTACATGGGTGTCCAGCGACATACCCATTATGCTAACTGCTGGTCCCAAGAGTTCAGTTTTTAAAGTGTTTTGTATACTTGGTCTTGAGCATCCATCTTTGTGTATAATCAAAATATGACTTTGCCAGTCCCAGAATGGGAGATAATAATAGAACTCTCAGAAGCATTTTGGAATCTGAAAGAGGAAATAGTCTCTCCCCAGATGGGGCTCTGAAAAGGGAATTAAGTCCTAGAATTCTCAACACTACCCAGCCCCACCAATAGAGCTATGATAGAGGGAAGTTTTCTTTCTGTAGCAGAGCTTGAGGAAGATAAACATGACATATTTTGCCTTAGAAAGACACAGAAAGTAGTTGAAAGGGGATCCCTGAAGTATCTGGTGGTCAAAACAAGAGACCTCCTATAGCAGAGAGATTTTCAGCCAGCCCCCAGGTGGTAATATCAATACTTCTGTTAATGGTAGCAGGGAGTGATACCAGAAGCCAAAGACCAAACAGGATGAGTGACATCCCAATTTGTAGATGTCTTTACAGGAAAAAAGAAGGTAGGGGAGGGGATAAGTTCTGAACTAGTTCAGTTTATATCTAAAGTGATAGAGAAAAGCATGAAGATGACCCTTTATTATAATTATATGTTTTGCCATTGGTCAGAATATAGATTGATGTGTTTTGAAAGGAGTCATATTTATTTGAGCTCCAAAGTAAACTCACTTGCAAATTTGCACTGACCATAATAATCCCTTCACAGTCTTCTGGGAGGTTCGGCCTGATATGCACATGGGCTTATCATGACTCTACTATGGCTATTCAGCTTATTCAAGGACAACTCCTAGTTGCATTGATAGGACTGAGCCCCTCCCCCCCGAGAATGGACTCAAAGTAGGGCTGCGTGGACCTTGATGTCTCAGAACGACTTGAGCCCAGTAGCTTTGCACTTTGAACTCTCAGAGCCTCTCTTCTGCCAACCATGTCAACATCCACCATAGGACTCAGTCATGTGTCTGCAGGCGTTACGTTGAGATACACAGGGCAAACCAGATAATATATTCTGGAATGCAAACAGTAAGTATTCCTTACTGGATCAAAGTCAAATTCCTTGAGAATAAATTCACTCACAGATCCTTGGTCTCCCTAGGAAGAAGCCTGTAGCAGGTTAACTAGCATGGCAGTTATACTCATTTGTCCAAATCGTGCTTTGACACAAGCCAGGACCCTACCTATCCAGATAAGTTAGACCAGGTAAGAATCAGATCAGCACCTGGACAAGCCATTTGAAAATTGTTTTGCTTTGGGAACCAGCAGTTAGTGTAATGGCTATGTCGCTGGACTCCCACGTAGTCGACCGCGGTTCACGTCTGGACCCGGTGGCTTAAAACTCACGCCGGGCGCATGTGCATGCGTGCCCAAGATCCCAAGAGGAGAATGGAGGAGAAGGGATTGCGGCGTGACCATCCCCCCTGGGGGGTGATTTCTCGCTTTCTGTCTCTATGTCTCTCTCTGTCTGTCTGGCGAGCGCACGCGCCCTATAGCGAAAAACCTCTCAAAAAAAAAAAAAAATTGTTTTGCTTTCACTAGGTTCCTATGGTGACCCTCCTATTACAGAGTTTCTATGTGAGTGTCCCTAAAGCCATTATGAAGGTAGCCTAGCGTTTCCCCTCCTTCCACTTTTCTCTGCTTTGCTGTGTTTTGTGATTACCTCTAAAATGTTAGGGCATAATTTACATTCTACCTTAAATATTATTTCATCTATTTTTTCATTCAAAAAGTGTTTATAAAAGGCCTATTAAATGCCAAGTTCTAGTTCTAGGTTGCTGACAAAACATTAGAAATAAAGAGAAATGAATTTGTTGAGCTGACATCTAAAGGGGGTGAGGGATGGACAGATAGACAGTACAAAAAGAAATAATCATGAGCCAAAATTAAAATAATCCAGAGCAATCTGATAGAAAATCAGTAGGGAAATACCATAGTTCTTTCTATATTCTTAGCACAATTCAACTTCAGAACTGGAATTGTCCTTATGCCTTCTGAGTTGGTAAATTATTTACATCTTCATTTTTTTTTTTAACTTTCCAAAGGGTACATGTGCTCACCAGAAAGAGACAGAGAGACAGAAAAAGATGGAGAGAGAGAGAGAAAGCACTTCCCAGCTGGGCATGGTCATGCCACAGGCACTTCTCCAACTCTCCATCCCATCAGGACCTTGGGCATACATGCACACATTTTCCTTCAACCCACTGGGGCCAGGATCTGAACCACTCAATGGGTCATGTAAGATCCGGCTCTCTTTAACCACCTGGCCACAGGGCCAGCCCATCTATTTGCATCTTTCTACTCTGTGTGACCTTAGGTGGTTTGATTCAAGTGAGATGATAATAGTAGAAACAGTTGCTTATTTCTAACTTCACGTAAGCTTACCACTGCCACAAAATCAATGCTGTAATTGTATTAGAAAGTATAGGCTTCAAATACAAAAACATGAGGGCAATAACCCCTGAGCTGCAATTTGCTATCTCTATGCCCTCATGCCTTCATCAACCTCATCTTTCCCAGCTGCCACATGGGGATAGTAAATTTAACTCAAAATTTCGCTATACAGATCAAAATGATAATAAAATTATTGGGTTGTCAGAAAAAGTCATGACGCATTTTTGTGTAGAAAATCATAGGGGGACCAGGAGGTGGCATAATCATTACATTGCTGGAGTCTCTCATTTGATTGGTCAGCCATGTTTCAAGTCCCAGACTTGGCAACTTAAAACTCACACCAGGCATCCCTGGAGGGTGATTTCCCACTTTTTGTCTTTCTGTCTGTCTCTCTCTGTCTCTCTGGCAAGTGCACATGCCCTATAACAAAAATCACTCTTTAAAAAAAAAAAAGGAAAAAAAAAACCCTCATGCTGGGTGTGTGTGTATGTGCCCAATATCCCTAGAGAAGAATGGAGGAGAGGGGATTGCAGCATGGCCATCCCCCTAGGGGGGGATGATTTCTCACTTCGGTCTCTCTGTCTCTCTCTGTCTATCTGGCAAATGCATGCACCCTATAGCAAAAATCTCTCTTAAAAAAAAAAAAAAAAAAAAAAAAAAAAAAGAAGAAGAAAAAGAAAATCATAGAAAAAAAAAAAAAAAGCATGACTTTTCTGACAACCCAATAAATAATTTATGTCTACTTGGTTTGACTGAGGAATCTGAAATCATTGAACTATAAACCTGGAATTATTTTGCTGTTTATTCAAATAATTACTTATCAAATGATCCCTTTCGCCCACTTTTCATTAGACTCAAGCTCCTTACAGATATCTCACCTCATGCTCATAACATTTGTTCACTGATGGTTAAGACTATCTCATATCTTATTCAAATTTCTCTCTCTTCTACAGCACACTACTGACTACAAGTGTTGCAGACAGAGAAGAAAGGATATAGTCTCTAACAGCACCTTCCACCTAAGTTTTAGAGGCAATCAGAGAACGCAAGGAGAGACCTAGTCACTTGAGCTCCCACAACGCCTGGTAATAAGACTTCCATTCTCTTTCTTTTAGTTCCTGCTGTTCCTTGAGCACCAAATGCTTGTTAATCCCACCTTTGAAGGAGATCCAAGTGCTGGCTCTTTGTAGACTCTGGGTAGGGCACTTTGAGTGTCTTCCTGTAAGGTCTTTTAGTTGAGGGACCAGGCTCAAGCTAAAGCTGTTCTTTCCTGCCTCAACACCAAGCACAGCTGGGGCTTTCTCACACAGAAAGGTATTGCAGCACTGCCGAAAATCATAATTGGTGGTGTTTTCTAACTCATAAAACTGACCTATCACTCCTGTTATGCTACTCACAGCTCTGTCATCCTTCTCCTACCATTTTATCCAAGCCCAGAACTGTCAGGTAGTATGTTAGCTCAATGCCACTTTCAGAAAGGAGGTCGAGAATTGTAGGCCTTGTAGAGAGGGTAGGAATCAGGCACTCACTGTCAGCATTCACTGCAATGAACTGAATGTTTGTGTCCACCACAATTTATATGTTGAAATCTTAATCTTTAATGTGATGGTATTAGGAGGTAAAGCCTTTGAAGGGTGGTTGGATCATGACGGTGGGGCCCTTATGAAAAGGATTGGTTCCCTTATTAAGGGAGACTCCAGAGAGCTCTCACCCTCCTTCCAACACATGTGGATACAATGAGAAATCAGCAGCTTACAACTTGGAAGATGACCTTCACCAGAACCTGACCATGCTGACACCCTAATCTCAGACACCAGCCTCCAAAACTAAGAAATAAATTTCAGTTTATGGTATTTTGTTAAAATAGCACAAATTTACTGACACCCAGCCAATACACCAATCTCCAAGCCTCCCACGGCAGCCCACTGCTCTTAAGATTAACGCTGAAATCCTTGTTACCAGAGTTCCAATCACTCAAGTTAGGACCCAGAATACCACTGCAGCTACGCTGTATGCCATGGCTGCCCCTCGCTATCTGAATTCCTGTCTGCTCTCTTCTTAAAGGCGATCTGACATGCCAGGCTTCTCTTCACCTCAGTATAAAGACCAATAAAAATCTGAGGAATGTCAGTATTTGGTGGTGGTTTAAAGTGTTATAGTCTACTCAGCGAGAAATAAGAGGACATCCAGACATAGTCAAATTTATTGGAGTTTATTAAGCCGGTGGCATACGGGGGGACTCACGTCTCTCAAAACCCTGCAGCCCCGAGTGGAAGGAGAGCAATGCTTATAAAAAGGCAAAGATCACGATCAATTCTGGGTTGATACAGTGATTGCAATGGAAACTGAGGAGGGAGTGAAGAGGAAAGGGAGGGGGGTTCCCATGTGAAAGCAGTTACGGAAGCTGAATCAAGCAGGTTAATAATTTCTAAGGGCCCTCTCTAGACCTTTGTTTAATGTTATCCCTGGCTCCAGGCAGAGGTCTGGTGATTGGTAGTTACATTGCTAAGGAACATCTAAACAAAAGGGTTTCGGGCTAGTTAGCAAAGACAGTAAGACTAGTAATCACTCTATTTACTCTGAGCGAAAGGAGGAAGCAAGTGTAAGTTCAAAGATGGAGGCACTTCTGCTTCAAAAGGAGAAGAAGATGGAGAGGGAAACAGGAGCATTATCTGTGAGGTAGGAAGGAAGCCAGAAAATGTGGTGAGGCAGAACAAAATTAAGGACTGTATTTCTAAGTAAAATGAACGTGAACTGGTTAAAATGCTGCTAAAATGAAGCCCTTTAAATTGGACCAGCTAGAAGAGATTGGAGTCTTTGAAATAAATGTTTGGGTAGAATAGTGGGAACAGAAGTTGGATTGAAGTACTGTAAAGATGAATGGGAGATGAAGAATTAGATGACCTTTAAGATAATTATATTTAATAGTGGGAACGGTACCTATAGTACTTAAATTATTTTAATTTAAAGTGGACTTACTCTTTGCCAGGCACTTTGCTAAGCACTTTGCAAGCATTTTCTCATCAAATCTTCACAGTAACACTCCTAGGTAAGGAAACTTAAATTTAGAGGGACAAAGTAAATCACTCGAAGACACAGCTAAGAAGCTGTGGTGGACTGAAAAATTACCTCCAGACTTTTTTAGATCCTCGTCCCTGAAACTATAGTGTTACCTTACACAGCAGTGGGACTTTGCAGATGTGATTAAGTATCTTGGAGGAGGCATTAACCTGGCTTATCCAGGTAGGTCCTAAAATGATCAAACGTGTCCCAAGATGGAAGTAAAAGGAGAGTTGACACAGAGGAAAGAAGACATTGGCATGACCTCAGCACAGAGTGGGACTTGAAGATGCTACACTATTGGCTTGAAGGAACGGATGGCAAGTCAAAGGTGCTAGGGATACAGCTGGAAAAAAAAAAAAAAAAAAAAAAAAAAAAACACAGATCTCCTTGAGCTTCACAGGGAGCACAGTCCAGGAATTAAGACACCTTAATTTCAGCCAGGGAAACTGATTTCAGACTTCTGACCTCCAGGACCATAAGAGAATAAATGCATGGGTTTGTTTGCTTGCTTTGATTTTAATTTGCTAGAGGGTATACGTGCTTGACAGAGGTAGATACGGAGGACTCCCCAGTAAGGGATGTTCATGACAATCCCATCTCCAATTTCTGCTCCAGACTTCGAGCAGGCATACACATGAACCTGGTGTGTTTTCAAGCTGCTGGGTCTGGGACATGAACTGCACGTCAGCTAGTTGGGATCCAGCTGCCTTAACCACCACTCCACTGGCTGGCCCAATGTGTGTTATTTTAAGTCACTAAGTTTGTGACAATTTGTTATAGAAGCCATTGGGCATTATAACATATATAGTCATGATTCTATCTCTAAGACAATTCTACAGTAAACAGAAGTGTCACACATATGGAAGAAAAATACAAAAAAAATGCAGAAAGAGAAAGAAAAAAAAATACAGGAGAAAAGAGAACTGAAGGGAGGAGAAGGGGGAGGAAAAGAGGTGTGTGTGGAGAGGGGGATGTGAGGAGAGTTGGGGAGTGGCAAGAGTAAGACCCAAAATGTTCTTAAAGCTATGGCGACTTCGTCTCTCGCACTACGATCTCCACTTCCGTCAGAATGAGTGGCATTGGCCTATAGCTGAAAGTTAGCTCTAGGGGGTGAAATTACAGTGCAGAATAACCTCTATATACTGTGGTGTCACAGCCAGAGAGAAAATTGATTGATGTAGTTCCAGCTTGGAGATCAATTGGCTCCGAAACTGTTAGAGTCAGCCAACAGTTAAGGACACAAATATTAAATGGTTAGAGATAAAGTTCAAAAAAGAACAACTTAGTTCATTTCATACCAGCAGCTCAAATAAAGCCTTAATTTGCTTATTAATATATATTTTGAAGGGTTTTTTTTTAAAGTTTACTCACTTTTTTTTATTTATTTATTTTTTTTTTTTTTGAGAGGTTTTTACTATAGGGCGCGTGCGCTTGCCAGACAGACAGAGAGAGACAGAGAGACAGAAAGTGAGAAATTATCCCCCAGGGGGGATGGCCACGCCGCAATCCCTTCTCCTCCATTCTCCTCTCGGGATCTTGGGCACGCACGCACACGCGCCCGGCGTGAGTTTTAAGCCACCGGATCTGGGACACGAACTGCGGTCGACTACGTGGGAGTCCAGCGACATAGCCATTACGCTAACTGCTGGTTCCCAAGTTTACTCACTTTTTTTATGGACCAGAAAGAGAGAGATGTAGAGAAACAGAGAAAGAGCACCCCAAACAAAGTCTTAACACCACGATCCACGCCCAGCCTCAGCCAGCTCCAGATCAGGGGCCCACACATGCCCATTGTACTCAGGGGGTCTCCAGATGTCAGATGTCAACTCCAAACCTTCCTAAGTGTGTCAGTCTCACAGAGCATCTGGTTTTACCACTGCGCCACTGTCTAGTTCCCTTAATGTTATTATCTTGCTATTAATTATTATTGGCTATAACTTGCTACAGTGAAATTAATGTGGAGACTTTTTTCATTTAAATGCTGCAATGCATTAATCTATTTTCAACAAGTGCTTTTGTAAGTGCATTGTTATTTATTCATACTTACATGATTGAATTTCATGTTTAAATAATGTCCCAATATATATTAATCAATGATCATATCTTTAAAAATATACTTGTATCCAATATTTAATTAAAATGAAAAGAAATTTAACAGGAGAACAGGTTTGTTTTTGTTTTTTTGTCTAATGTCACCATTTAAATAAACTGAAACCTATGGCGATGTCTGCCCCAGGGGTGAAGGATATATCTGAGAGCAGTCATGAAGACTGCATCCTTAGCTCTGACCTGCTGTGCTCTCACAGTATTTTTTTTTTCTAGTTCAAGTTAGCATTACATCATTTTTTTCCCTAAGGAAACTGGATACTGCATTTTGAAGTTCTTTAAGGTTTGGAAGAGATTAGGAAAGAACTATTTGCCAACCATGTATACAATAGATCCCAAATATCCATTGTATGTAATTTTCTAACAAACATTCTTTATATTATTGAGCTGAAAGTCCGTTTTAAGGGAGATTTAAGAATTAGTAAGGATAAAGGGGAAGAGATGCATCTAATTCAGCCTCTCCCTTTCACTAACTGGGAAATAGCAACCAAATAACAGAACATACGGAGTACCTGTTTTTCGATAAAAATGCCAGGTAAAGAGGTATTATTTAAATCCACATAGACGGTATTATCCTCTCCTTCCTTTCTGAAAATTGTTTCTCCCCTGGCACAGAAGGGCAGGTAGATTGCTGTTTTTGTCACCCAAAGTCCCGAGTAACAGCGACATCTAGTGGTTTTGGTGATATTTGACTGCGAAACTCAGAAATGCTCAAAGCCCTGGAATGACGCTGCTAAATTTAAAGTTTTCTGGTTTGTGTAGCAAGAAAACTGGAACAGAACCGGAGAGTCCTCTCAGCAAATGATATAGTTCTGAGCTCAGTTTGTGGACTTGAAAAAGTCACTTAGTATTCATTGCTGGAGCATGGAGAACCCTGTGATCAAATCCCACCACCTTGGTTTTCGAGTTAGAAATGTGTCGTTGGCATTGCTGGGATTTTTTTAAAAGCATCATAAATCTGACTACAAGAGGTTATAATTCCTAGGAGAAAGGAAGCTGGCTATGCTTCTAAATGCCAACCCTTAAAGTCTATTGAGAGAGCCTATTTCACTTGTGTGGTTTTTTTATTTCTCTACAGTTTTCTCCTGGCTACAGAAGTCGCCTCAGGCCACTCTCCAGCAGCTCAAACTCTGGCGCTTGGGCCCGGCATTAGACCTACAGTTACCCCATCCTGCCCCTCTCGCCCAGGTGTGGACACGGCATCCTTTGGTCCAGTTGCCAGATCAGTAATCTCTCTTGGCATTTGCCTTTCTCACCCCATCTTCCCTGCTCCCTCTCCACAAGAAATCAAAATCCAAGGTCAGGAATCTTTGAGAGCTGCACCGTCCCTGGCCCACTCGCAGGTCTCGCCTCTGCACACACTGCCAAATGCCCGCGTCCTTTTCTCTCTCCTCCATCATGTCCTGCATCTCTGGAAGGCCGAGGTGGTCACCCGAATCTTGCCCTCACAGCTGCTTCCTTTCCCTCCCCAGCAGCAGGGCAGTCTTTTATTAGCCACATCTGTCCCAGGGGCTCATAACACATCTTGTCATCCTTCCCCGGATTCAGCAGCCTCTTCAGAGCTATCGCAACTAGGACTCGTCTCTGTTAGAGTGTCTGGAGACTTGGAGTTGGCCAAGATCCCCTCGGCAAGCAGCGCTGGTGGCCGCCTGATATCTGCACAATGACATCTTTCAAAAACAGGCCAGCGAAAGCAGAGGACTGCAAGGGAGTGACGGAAAGACAAAGGACAAAAGGCAGACCGAACCCAAAGAGATGACAGTTTTGTTTCTTTACACATTCTGAAATATGTTCAGGACAACTTCAGAACAGTCTTTTAGAAAAGGTGGTTTTTAAAAAATATATTGCATGGTTTTTGACAAAATTTAAAAAGGACACAGGCACTGGATATTTCATAACTGGGGATTTTATAACTTGTTTAGTTTTTTAAAAAGGTCTGTGCACATTTAATTTTTTAAGGAATTATTTATTTAATTCATTCCACTTGTTATTGATATTATTTGATTTGACCAGAGCAAGAGAAAGGGAAAGCGAGAAAGCAAGCCTCCACACCTGGGACTCAAACTGCAGCTGGCCATGTCGAAATCCAGAGTCCCAGTCACCACACCATTTCCTGGCCCCATGTGACCATTTAATTTCCAAATTAAAAATTGCTCATAAATTACATTCCACAAGTAATATTCAGATCACCTATTTTAAACTTGTACCCACTGTGCTATCTCTACCACTTTGCCCCAAAATCACAGTCAGAGCTACCTGAAAAAACAACCAATAAGAAAAAGAGAGCATTAATAAAACCTGCAAAAGCTAAAAAAAAAAAAAAAAAGAGAGAGAGAGAGAAAGAAATAAATTACTGACTAGTAAGAAAAAGTAAAATTACAGAATAGTCTTTGAAGTACACTTTAGAGATATTACTGAACCATGTCAAGACTTTTTTTTTCTTTCTTTCTTTCTCTTTCTCTTCTTTTTTTTTTTTTTTTTTTTTTTTCTTAGTTTGCTGTCAAGTGTGTGTGCTCACCACTTGCCAGAGAAAGACGGAGAGAACCAGAGAGACAGGGAAAGTGATGACAGTTCACAGTCCCTCTCCCTTTTGGGATTTGGGGCATAAATTCACGAGTTTGGGGCATATTTTTCAAGCTACCAGGTCCAGGACTTGAACCCTGCAGTCGGTCATGTGGGATCTATCCACCTTAACTTCTGTGCTACCTGCTGGCCCGGTATTAAGACTTTTAAAAAATACTCTTCTACTTCATAGCGTAATGAAGTAAGTACAAAGTTAGTTCATTCATGTTTTCAGTAGAGAAGCCAGACTCAGTACCCACCTCTTTGGTTCCCAATACAGTGTTATATGTACACCTATGTAGCATTTTCTAAACATAAAAGAATGTGGTTATATTAAATAGGTGAGTTTTGCCTTGAACAAATTTTCCTTTCTTTTTCATTCTGTTATTATTTTTTTTTATTTGCCAGAAGTCTCTTATGCTCACCAGAAAAAGACAGAGAAGGAGAAAACATTCCCTTGTGGAATGTGGTCATGCCACAATCCTTTCTCCTCCATCCTCTTGAGATTTGGGTCATGTAAACATATATACCTCATGTGTTTTTCAAGTGGCTGGGGCCAATATTCAAATCATGTGGGATCTGGCTCTTTAAACTACAAGTCTAGGGCAGTCTCATACATTTCCTTTATAAACCAAATATAACTATAAAAATGGACTACAACGCTAACTCAATGAAGTCACCTGATCTACAATAATAAGCATAGAATTGAGACAAAAGGAAAAAACAGTCCTTCAAAAGACAGACCTTAAAATGTAAAGATGGCATTATACCAAAAAAGATTCTTCCCCAGAACATGTACAAGGAAAAAAAATAAAAGAAAACAGGAACAGACAGATGAAAAAAATGAGGTCTAGAAAAAGATACAATGATTACAAGGGTTAAACTTCATACTCACTAGAAGAGCTGGACAAAAGAATTGTGTTTGACACTCACTTTGACCTCACTGCATTTTGTGTTGCTAAGACATTCCGTTGGGATAACAGAAAGCATGTTATTCAAAGACTGAGGCTGAAGAGAAAGCCATGAGGAGTGAACAGGTTTCTGTGAGCTGAAAGAACAATGGAAGAGTTTCCATCTTCTACAGATTGAGCAATGGATTGATGGTGAGTGCTTCTCGGTGGCTGTAGCTCTCAAAGGCATCTTGCATTGTTTCTCAAAAGTGGTGCATCAAGGGACCAGCAGATGGTATAATAGTTATGTCGCTGGACTCGCACATAACCGACAGCAGTTCAAGTTCCAGACCCAGAGGCTCACACGGCATGTGTGTGTGCATGCCCGAAATCCTGAGAGGAGAATGGAGGAGAAAGAATTGTGGCATGGCCATACCCTCAGCGAGTGACTTCTCTCTTTCTGTCTCTCTCCGTCTCTCTGGTGAGCAACATGCACTCTATAGCAAAAATATCTCTCTCTTAAAAAAAAAAAAAAAAAGAAAAGAAAAGAAAAGAAAACTCCAGTGGTGCATTAGAATCATTCCCTGACCATAAAACAAGGAATTAACTGCAACTGGTTTGGTAGAAAAAGACATCACCATACTTTGTCATATCTGAGTTGAAATCTAAACCCATCACTTCCTGGTTATGTCACCTTAAGCCAGTCACTTGACTTCACATTATATTAGTGTCTTCTTTAAATTTGGAGATAATACATATTCACAGTCTCTTAAATGAATACTTTTGATTAGATTTCAGTGTTTTTATTTTAATTTTATAAAGTAATGTGATGCATGCTGAATTTTATGTAATACCTCTAGCTTCTAGAGCAGCACTTAGTAAGAAAACATGGATATCTCTTTGCAAAATATATCAATAATACAGTGGAAGAGATAATAAAGTTTATTAATCATTGCATGGCAATGTAATCAGGTGTTGTCACCAAAGTTACAAAAGAACTCTCCAATTTAGAGCCCTCTGGACCTTGGCATTGTGGATATACGATTGGTGGGCTACGAAAGCATTCATCATAGAGTAAGCATGGGAAATAAATATTTATGGATGATATATACTATCCGACTATCTAGAGTGGATTAATGTTGGGTCCCCACGGAGTCCAAGAACAAGCAAGGAAAACCTTTGCTAAGCATTACTTCCCTTTTTCTAAGATAACAAACATCCAGTTGTCAAGTGACATGAGAAGCCCAATTGGAAAGGTGTCTAGATCTCCTGTTTCTTTCTTCCATTCAGTATTCTTTCAGTTCCTAGATCTCAAAGCCCTGTGGAAGCTGGCTTTTTCTGCAGCTGCAGAGATGGGAAGGGAGATGAAAGTGCACATCAATGATATTTATTATTATTATTATTATTATTATTATTATTTTAAGTTTATTTCTTCCGTGAGAGAGGGACAGAGAAAGAGGGACCACCACCCCCAACAGGGTCTTCATGCTACAATTCTACCCCTGCCTCAGACAGCCAGGGTCACGAGCATGCACATGCACACTCAGCCAGCATGTGGACAGGAAGACCTCCCGATGGACATAAGCCTGAGACCTTCCCACGCGGCTGCAATGTCACGGCGCATTGTGTTACGCAACATCATGGTGCACTGTGTCTTGTTGTACCTGTGTCACCACAGCTGGCAACAATGCTTTTCTTTTATATAACTTTTTTTTTTTTTCACCAAAGGGTGTGAATAGTTGCCAGAGAGAGAAAGCACCTCTCAGTGAGGTATGGTCACACCACATCCTTTTTCCTCCATTTCTCCATGCCATCAGGACTTTGGGCATGCACATACAAGCATCCAGTGTGCTTTCCATGCAGCCAAGGTGAAACTATGCACTGAGGCCTGCACTCTGGGATCTGGTTTCTTACATATTGCGCTCACCTAGGGCTGGCCTTGTTTTCTTTTCGTTTCTTTTCTGTTCTTTTCTCATCTTCTTTTTTTTTAATTTTGCCAGAGGGCTTATGTGGTTGCAAGAGAAAGACAGAGAGAGAAAAAGAAAGAGAGGGAAAGTGAGAAAGCAACTCTTATGGTCTCATCATAATCCCTTTTCCCCCATTTCTCCCTCTTCTAGGGACTTAGGGCAGGCATGTGCCTGGCACGTTCTTCCAAGCCGTCAGGTCTGGAATTTGAACTGTACATTTAGCCATGTGGGATGCAGCCACCTTAACCACCATGACATAGACTGGCCCTGTTTTCTTCTTTTTTAAAAAAATCTCCACCTCGGGACCAGCCGTTGGCGTAATGGCTATGTCACTGAATTCCTATGTAGTCAACCACGGTCCCAGTGGCTTAAACACACCAGGCGCATGTGCGTGCATGCCCAAGATCCCAAGAGGAGAATGAAGAAGAAGGGCTTGTGGCATGGCCATACCCCCTGAGGGGTGATTTCTTGGTTTCTGTCTCTCTGTCTCTCTGTGTCTTTCTGGCAAGCACACACGCCCTATTGCAAAACCTCTCCAATTAAGAACAAAAAAACTCCACCTGCACTCTTTTCCCTCATTCTTCCTATAGGCGTCCAGTGAGGGGGCTGGGGGTGTTGCTCTGTACATTGCTTTATAATGTTTTAAAGCATCATTGCTTGCAGTGACCTCTTGGTCATTACATTCACCAATGAGAGGGAAAGTCTTAGCCTACCTTAGCCTACTGTTTGCAGTGAGGGTCAGGATTTAGATTTCATGTATTTGGTATCCTCTCAAGAAGGATGACCTTATCCTGGGAATGCCTCCATCTCGTGTCAGATTCCTCCCAGGGTCCAGGAAGACCTCCAGTTCCTCTTAGTTCAAAGCTCATGTCCGCCTTCCCAAGCAGCCCACCAGTTTCCTGTTTCTAACTGAAAGAACACCTCTAGTTCTGCCCAGTGACTCATTCAAAAGCATCCCACACACATCCCCTTTTTAACCCCCTAGGGATCCACCTTCCTGAATTCTATTACTCTGGATTTTATAGTGAAAAATTGTTTGTAGTTTCAGCAGCAACAACAGCCATTCAGCTACCACAGTGAACAAGGATTTATCTCTCATGGTTCCAATGCAGTTTGACAGTATCACAGATACAGACAGATATTAAATCTGTCATTGATATACCCAAAATCACTGCATGGAGATATAGCCTAATTTGAATCCAAATTCTGATTTTTAAAAACCTGAGTGACACCAAATAAGACAAGGTTTTGGGAAAGAGAACAATTTCCACAGAAAGGCAACCACCCACGCAAGTATCTTGTGACTTAGGCATTATGTTTCCTAAACATGTTCTTTAGCAGACTACATTAAGTCCGAACAGGAGTAATAATTTCAAATAGTCCAGTAACTGATAACAGGCCTGTTATAGCTTCAATTACTTTTGTTTAAATTCCAAACTCAGGACCAGCAGATGGCATAATGGCTATGCAACTGGACTCCCATGTAGTCGACAACGGTTCGAGTACTAGACCCAGTGGCTTAAACTCACCCTGGATGCATTTGCATGCGTGCCCAAGACCCCAAGAGGAGAATGGAAAAGAAGGGATTGTGGCATGGCCATCGCCCCCGCCCCGTGCCCTATAGCAAAAACCTCTCCAAAAAAATTAATTAATTAATTAATTAATTCCAAACTCAACAATTGTGTGTGTGTGTGTGTGTGTGTGTGTGTGTGTCTGTATGCTCCAGAGAATTTGCACATGTGTATGTAAACCTCATGCGTTAGATACATTTGAAAGCATTAAAACATAGCCTATTCCTATATTATTGGGAAGAGTAATGTTGCAACATGTTGAAGTTATTCAAGTATCTCGTACAAGAATTTCTCTCTCTCTTTTTTTTTTGCAATTTAACCATATTATTTGGTGGGCTGTCGTTCTGATCTGATACCAGTCGTACCTACGAGCCCACTGTCATTCCATGCTAAGCACACAGTGTCCTTTTCTGACATGATACGATACGGTTCTCTCTGGCCATTGGGCTTCTGGGTGGTGAACATGGAGAATTTGAGATGCTGTTACCATGGGGACAAGAATCTGGTCCTTCTCAGTGTAATCAGCATGCTTCCTCTTTCAGAAAAACTATTTCCACTGGAAAATAAATGAGCTTATAAATGAAAGCTTTTCCTTTTAAAAGAATGACTATTCTCTTAAGGCTTTGTATTTAATTGTGGCAGTAGAGGTGAGCAACCAAAGGAGAACTATTTAGGAAGGCCTTGTTTTCAAAGACTGTCTTCTGACTGTTGCTTTCTTCACTGGCTAAATGAGCACAGGCTGAAGGAATAAATTTCAAATATGTCAGGCTGCACTGCTCAAGTGTTTTTCCTATGTGGTACATTACATAATGGCCCTAAACTGGTTTTCTTTTTATTTTTTTTTTCAGACCATTTGCACTTGACTTTGAGACTTCTGCCATACAGAGTTAAAATCTATTTCCCCACTCCTTGTATAAGGGCTGACATTGTGCCTCATCTGACAAGTAGAATGTGGCAGAACTGCAAATTTTTTAGTTCCATGTCCTGTATTCAAGAGCCATACACTCATCTACTCTATTTTTTGGGAGCCTACCTAGCTTCCATGTGAACATACCTTGGCTGTCCTCAGAGGATGAGACGCATGGTTCAATTATTTCTATCTTCATCCAGTTCACCACCAGCCAATCCTCAGAAGCACAGCTGCTGACCTGGAGGGCAGCTGACTGTGGACGATGACCCAGAACCACTGACCCACAGAGTCATGAGCTAAATAAACATTAAGTGTTTTAAGTCACTTCTTTTCGTGTGGCTTGTAATGCAACAGAAAACAACCTTGTACCATAGTCTTATTTGTTAGTTCTATCATTTTAAAGGTGTATTTATAAGTACACAGCTGGGTCCTTAAAACCAAAGATTAGACTGGAATGATAAGAATGTCTGTTGAAAACTCAATGGTATGCGGGCACGTGTGCTTGCGTGCCCAAGATCCTGAGAGGAGAATGGAGGAGAAGGGATTGCGGCGTGACCATCCCCCCTGGGGGGTGATTTCTCGCTTTCTGTCTCTATGTCTTTCTTTGTCTGTCTGGGGAGCGCACGCGCCCTATAGCGAAAAAAACCTCTCAAAAAAAAAAAAACAAAACAAAACTCAATGGTATGAATGTCTGTTGAAAACCCTAAGTAGGTATGCGAAAGCATAAACAAATTCACTTGCCCTCACCTGCCATGAATGTACAGCAAGTAGTTTTCTTTTATTTATGAATTTAAAATTAAGTTTTGTAATGGAGAACAAATGTGTATGCACAAGCATGCATACGAGAGACAGAGAGAAGGAACCATCAACAGGGTCTCATCATGCTAGAGCCCCTTCCCCCACCCTCTGGCTCCTCTGGATCTCAGTAGCCACATGTGTCCAGCATGTTTTCAAGCCAAATTGGTGATCTAAGCCCACAGTTGGCCGTGTGGTTTCTAACACTGAAGTCCACTAAACTATGTACTGCACTATTTTGTTGGGCCAAATCAGATCATTTTATACCAAATTCTGTAGTTAGAAATAAAATACTTAAGCCAGATAAACAATCCCTCCCTCCCAATTGCATACCTATTGCATGAAATTACCCTTACCCTCTCAAGGGTAGAATGATTCTGCTGTGGTGAATGCTATGAAGACACACACACACACACGCACACATATGCATGAACAAAATGAAAAAGAAAATTCCGTAATTACTATGCCCACTGCACGTAAAGGAGATCACCACCCTTATTTTATGATCCATTGCAAGTGAACTCCCACATTGTCAATAGTACAGTAAGATTAAAATATCATGGATTTCTAAATACTTATACATAAAGCACATTTTTTTCAGTAAAAAACTGAATGTTGTTCTCTTTTCCCATCTATGTGTATGCCACCTTCTTCTGTCCTTTCTTCAGCCAAAGGGACATTGGGAACCATGTGTTAAGATAGTGATCTCACCAAATGGAGGAACAAGAATCCCCACATCTCCCCCCTGTAGGAGAGCTGTTGTGAAGAGTCATCAGCACATATTTGATGCTGGGTGAGCAAGAAATAAACCATTGTTGCATACACTAAGATTTTAGCACAGCAAAACCTATTCCAATGATGCCCTAGGTATCAGGGTATGCTAATAGAAATGATCCTACAGAAGTGGAAGGGGGCATTGATGCAGGAGGGGGTCAGGGACAGTCACAGAAGCAATTTCCTGCATAGGCATTCCAGAGTAGAAGCAAATGGCTTCCCTTAGCTAAACATATGGATGATTCATCTATTTCCACAAACAAGACAACAGAGTATGTGGGTACAGAAACAGGGAAGTTGGTACATTCAGTGGAGGGAGGGACATGAAGTTTTTTTTTTAATTCTTTCTATATGTTGAGTTAAAAAAAAAGGAGAAGAAACATATTGTTGGCTGAAAATGAAGAAAAGATTGGAAAGCCCAAGACCAACAAGATGGTGTAAATCAGTACACAGAAAATAAGACATAATTATTAAAGAAATGTTGAAAATTACATGATCTGACATGGACTCATGGACTTAATAGGGGTTGGTTTCCTCTAGCTATGCTTAGCTGCTTAATCATAGACTTTGTCCAAGTAGACAGTATAATACAGCCAGGGTGAAATTTTTGCCAGGCAGCACTTACAATATATAACACATAACACAGAAGTAAGAATCAAGAAAAACAAAGAGACATAGAAGAGTTTTATTATCATAGTGAAACATGAAATATGAGCTAAGGAGAGGTAAGAACATGAGGATTCTAGAGGAACCTATTAGTTTGTGAGGGCTGACATAACAAGATACCATACTGCCTGAGTAGCATGAGCAATAGAATGTATTTTCTCACAATTTGGAGGCTAGAAATCTAAGATGGGGTGCCAGAGTTCTTTTCTTCTGTGGTCTTTCTCCTTGGGTTGCAGATGGCATCTTCTCCCATCATCTTCTTGTGGTCTTCCCTCTGTGTCCCAATTTTCTGTTCTTACAAAGACATCAGCAAAATAAATACCCAAATAAATCAGCCAAATTGGATTAGGGCCCACCTAACAGACTCATTTTAACTTATTAACCTCTTTAAAACCCCTCTCCAAATATAGTCACATGCTGATTTTCTCGTATTATGACTTCAATATATGAATTCCAGGGGGCCACAATTTGGCCCATAACAAGAAGGGTGAGATAGAAAATGAAAAAAAAAAAACAATAGCCAGTAAGTGAGATGCTAGAAACTGACCTCTCAGGAGGCAAAAGTCTAGCATATGACCCAGAGAACAGGTGTCAGAACTAAGGGAAAAGACAAAACATTTTGTGATGAAAAGTCAAGGACAAAATCACCACAATTGACAACCAAAATCATGAAGGAGAAAAATGCATGAAGTCAAAATATATTCATGGCACATGAGAAAAAGAAGCCACCCTCTGAATATTTCAGGGAAAGCAGTGTTCTTACAAAAAGCCATATTTTATTTGGAACAAGAAGTTGAGGAAAATACATGAAAAATGATCGAAGATAGGAGGTTTCTTTTAATGACAGACTGAGATAAGTGTTGCTGATGGTCACAATATCTTTCTCTTCCCCTTTTAGCATCATGGAAGACAGGATTTCTCAACTCCATTGTCCTTGGGCCAAGCCATCTGGATACTTCTGGTGAAGAAATTTGAGAAAAGGTGAGCATCACTTCTGGGCTGAAACAATGAAAAGCCCATATGTGATTCTCCCATTTAACTCTACCCTGTTGAGGCCACTGTGAAGGATTCACTTCCAGATATTTTGGTAGAGCATTGTGGAGCCCCTGTCTGCTTCACTCCTGGATGACTAAGTATAGCTGACTCCCTCCAACCAATCCTGAACCTAAAGAAAAGGTGAAAATACTTGTTCTGTGAAGGGCCAGTGATGTTTAGGGTGCTGTGCATGTGTGTGGTTGATTTGCTACCACGGTGAAACCTAGTCTCTCTTGAGACAGACACATATGAGTTCCAGAATGAACAATGGAATTGCTGGGGAGGGGAGGAGGGAGACTGGGACTCACCAGAGAATGTGCACAGGCATATCAAGGATGACAAAATAAGGGTCTTGAGTTGATAAGCTAGGGCATCTTGTGGTGACTGAAGAAAGCTAAAATGAAGAGCTCAGTGACAGCTTAGAAAAACACAGATCGTTAGGTATATATAATTGCAGCTTCCCTCAATGGGTCTCCTGGGCACTTTGTGGTGGAGAGTCGGGGAGTGTGGTCAGGAGTGAAGGGCAGAGGTGATGCCACAGGCCCACACAGTTCTGCAACTGGTTTCTCTCACCTCTAATATCCTGTACTGGTAAAAAGAAGTATTACTGTGATTTTAATTTTTAAGAAGGTTTGTACAGGACAAGCACTGCTAGGAACACACACTGGGAAATGGAGGTCTAGAATCATGTTGGATTAAGCTCCTATTCACTACAAGTTCTTGAAAACACCATGAAAAGTTTGTTTCATGTGTTAAGATAATAATCTCACAAGGTAGGTATTTTTCCACTTAGTGAAGGAAGCTTCCTTAGCAAAAGTATGCTTTACTATAAAGGTATGAAGTGAAATAAGCGGGACTAGCAGAGTACCTGAAACCAGAGACCCAACGGCCAGGCCTCCTGGGTGAGCTTGTTAGAGGGCAAGCAAGTCCAGAGAATGTAAATGGATTGTGACGTCAGGCAAGGCAAAGGTAACAAAGCATACAGGAAAATGCAAAGGAAGCAGAACACACAGGAAAAGGAAATGGATGATGATGAAGCAAAGCCAAACTCCCAACATGGAGGCTGGAATGGGATTGAGGAGACACAATAGAATCAGGACAAACAGTGGCAGGGCACGGCTAAGACAACATCCTTCAGTGACTATGCTTAGGAGAGGATTCAGAGTTACAAAGAAACAATAGAGAAGAAAAGAAGAAGCAAAGTTGGGAAATTGCAAAGCTATCAAGAACCTGCAGGTTCTTCCATCTCTACCCACTACCTACACGGCTTTCATAGGGAGAGAATGGGACATACGGCCTAAAAGAACACTGAGGGAAACGGGGCTAATACAGCGCAGTGAAGGAACACAGGTTCGGGACTCAGGCCAGACTTTCCCTAAACCTTGGCTTTGCCAGAGTAGTCAAATGATCTTCACCTCTGTGCGCCTCCATCTCATCTGTAAAATCGCAGTGATAATTACATTCACTGCTTAGGGTAGTTGGAAGAATTTAATAAAATATCAGCCATAAGGAGTCAACAAAATGGATGCAACAGAGAAAATGTTGAAATGAAGAATAATTCTCATTCCCAGAAGGCAAGACTAAAATGTTGACATAACCTCAGAGGGCTAGAGAATATTTACCAGCTCTAAAGACAATAACAATTGTTGGTATAAATTAAACGCAGTCCTGTGTATTTTATGCTTTACTCAACTCCACAGTAAATTCAGTTAAAAGTTCATCCAGAGGGTAAATATTCTCTTTTGGTATAAAAGAAAGTAAAAAACACTAAAATGATACTGATAAATGGAGACTATCTAAATCCCAGTGAAGTCCAGTCCCAAAGACAATCCCTAACAATCTCCCTGACCTGCTGGTGGGAGAACTTGAAGGAATGTGTTTAGGAGGCTGTTTAAATGCTTGGTATACTCCCTTCTCAAGGAAAAAAGAAAGTGAAGTGCCGGTATTGGTAGAGACAAGATGAGGAGTAAAACAGCAGAGCCACCTATACAGAGAGGGCTACCCTGAAAGCTTTTATCGTCTGTTTTTTCAGGATGAACAAACCCAGGCAGGAAGTTCTTCAAGGGTGTACAAATGCCCTCTCTTCTGAGAATAGTCAATACAAAGCAACCACTGCACGAAATTTTTAAATGGATAATGGTTTATAGATTATGCATATTTCTGCACATGCACTAACCCTTTTCTACTCCTTCGGTTCAGAAAACATTTATTAAAACCTCCCTATGTGCCAAGCCATGCATGAAATACAGCCTATTACACAAATGATAAGAAACGGTGTTTGTTTGCTAGGGTCTTCCTAACGAAGTACTGCACAGACTGGATGGCTTAAACGATAGAAATTTATTTTCTCACAGTTCTGGAGAACAGAAGTCCAACATTCAGGTATCACCAGCTTAGTTCCTTCTGAGAGTCCTGAGGGAAGGATCTGATCCAGGCCTTTCTCACTGGCTTCTAGATGGCTTCTCCCCATGTCTTCACATGTCTTCCCTCTATGTCTATCTGGGCACAAATCTCTTCTTAAAAAGACACCAGCCATACTGGATCAGGGCCAATCCTAATGACCTCATTTTAACTTCATAACCCTTATAAATATCCTATCCCCAAGTAAAATAAAATTTTAGGGCTAGAGTATCAACATATGAGTGGTGGGGTTGGATCACAATTCAGCCCATAAAAGACACATTCCCAATTTCAGAATACTCATATTTGATTGTTGATTGAGATGACCCCAGAAAGATCCAAAGGCAAAAATTTGATATTATACAACACTTGCCTGACAGAGTTCTACTGCCCAGAAATGAACTACAGCTTTTTTATATTCAAATTGCTTGCGGCATCAAGTCCATCTTACTCTCTCTCTCTCTGTCTCTCTAGACGAGCACACGATTTTTGGGCCAGTAGGTGGCATGGAGGTTAAGGTAGCTGGATACTGCATGACCAATTCTACTGTTCGAGTCTGAGTCTGGACATAGTGGGCTGACCTTGCATGTGAATGCACTAAAAATCCCGAGAGGAGAGTGGAGATGAGATTATGGTGTGGTCATCCCCCCTGGGGGTGATTTCTCACTTTCCCTCTCTCACTCTGTCTCTATCTCTCTCTGGTGAGTGCATGCACCCAATAGTAACAACAAAACAAGCAAATTGCATTCACAGTAAGTCTTTATTTTTTTTTTATTTTTTTTTTTAGATTTTTGCCAAATGGCAAATACATTTGGCAGAGAGAAACAGTGAGAGGGAAAATGAAAAAGTCATCCCCCCCAGGGGTCATGGCCATACTGCATTCCCTTTTTGTTTGTTCTTCTTCTGGTATTTTGAACATGCATGTACACACAACCAGCATGATTTTCAAGCAGTCAGGTCAGTAATTGAACCATAGTTATCCATGTAGGAGTCCAATGCTTTAATCATTACACTATCTGCTAGCTCAATAAGACTTTCTTAAAAGAATTCTAAGCTCCTACTAAATAGTCTCTCTGCTAGAGAATTAGATAGAATATGACATGTTCAAAATCATGCGTGATTACACATCATTGTAGCTGGATGTTGCTAAAAGATATGCATGTTTGTAGGAGATAAAACAGTGGTGAAATAACAAAATTGGTTTATTACAAAAAGAGTGAAATGTTTAGCTACCCTATATACTATCCACACTTCTGTTTTATCTGTGTAATTCTCACAAAGCAAGTTCATTCTTCACAGAACTCTGTTCTTTGTTTGCATCCTAGATGAGTCCCCACAGGTCAGACTTTGAGAATAGAAAATTCACACACATAAACACATTTTCTACTTAAATTATTATAATATATTATTAAATATTAAAATAAAGGCATAAGCATCTGAAAGTAAACCACTCCTATTCTGCTAATTTAATGAATGATATTTATACAATGTTATTAAGAACCACTTAGCCACAAAAAAAGCACTTCATTTGTTCAGTGTCCCATTTCAACCAAGCTTATAAAATGTACTCATTTGCTGAAGATTAGTTGCTCATTAACTTTAGGGTCGATTTCTGCTTCTGCCTGAGCAATGTCAAAGAGGTAACAGAGGAAAATCTAGAGTCTGAGCAAGGAAGTCAGCCTCATTCTTCCCTTTTGTTTTCGTAAATGTGCTTTAAAGAGGAATTTAAGATCAATTTCTTTCACAATTACAAAGGATAACAGAGCATTTTTAACATTTTTGTCCATGAAATCCAAATTCTTAACTACTAAACACATAATGTATACAGTGGTTGGAGATTGCTATTCTATTATCATCTATTCAACATATCACATGCACAAATCGAATTTACCAATTTCCTTTTTCCCAGCAGATTCATATCATTCTCTTAAGTATTCTGTTTTGGTTAATAGCAAGAAGATCTTCCCAGTTACCCAAAGGCGATATCTTGGAACCACCTTTCATTCTTTTACTTCCCATATCTCCTCAATCCTCCAAATCTTTTGATACTAACATCCTCCTTCAACTTTATTAGCTGGATATCACATGCCTGGAACTGAGCTCAGCATTGGGGAAATAAAGACTCATAAGAAATGGTCTTTTATCAAACAGTTCATCGCATAGTTGAAAAAGAAAGTCAATTATTACCTGCAGTGATAAAGGTCATGATATTGTAGAACTATATTTTGGGTATTTGGGGGAGCTCACAGGCAGTATCCTTAAAGGGAGTTTTTCAATGCAAAAGAATAAAATAAGGGCCGGATTGAAGCAGGGAAGGAGAAAAAGGGCAGTGGAGAGAGTTAGTTCAAAGAATATTAAAATGCACACACATAGAGCTACATGATGTCATTGAGGAATTCCCACATTGCAAGATAGTTGGCACAGTCTGTGGTGTATGGGCAGGAGATAAAATTATACAATAAAGCAGAAGATAGATCATAGAGAGCCAGACCTATAGCCTAGTGATTAAGAGAACTTGATTTCACATGGCCAACCACATAGTTCAAGTCCCAGTCTTAAGGTTTGAAAAACATGCTGGGTGCATGTGTGTGTATGCCCAAGATACTGACAGGATAGAGAAATGGAAGAGAAGGGATTGCAACATTGACCATGCCTCTTTGGGAGGTGCTTTCTCCCTCTCCTTCTTTTTGACTCTCTGTCTCTCTCTAGTAAGCACACATGTCCTCTTAATTTAAATAAAAGAAATCATGGAGTACTCTGTGTTTGAAGTTATGGGTGATATATTAAAGTAGTGGTACCATCAGTTATCTCTCCTAAAAAGTCTGCTCTTGACACAGTGAGTATATTAGATTGAATGGATAGTTGCACCAATGTGGAGGGAGAGAAACAGATAGGAGCTTTTGTATAAATGTGGAGCAGGTAAAGTGAATAGTGTCACTAATGCAGTCAGCATGAAAAGATCTTAGGTTTTCATCCTGGGCCTCCCTCTAAATGTTGGATGAACACATGTGTGTGTGATCTGAGCTGACTGAGAGACTAAGGGTGGATTGCAGCATGGGGACCCTATTAGGGGTGCTAGTTTTCTCTCTCTCCCTCTTAAGTAATAAATAAAATAAACTTAAATTAGGGGCCAGCAGTTGGTGTAATGGTTATGTTGCTAGACTCCCATGTAGTCAACTGCGGTTCGAGTTCCAGACCCGGTGGCTTAAACTCACACCTGGTATGTGTGCATGCGTGCCCAAGATCCCAAGAGGAGAATGGAGAAGGGATTGCGGCATGACCATCACCCCTGGGGAGTGATTTCTTGCTTCCTATCTGTCTCTCTCTGTCTCTGACAAGCACATGCACCCTATAGCAAAAACCTCTCCAAAAAATTAATTAATTAATTAATTAATTAATTGAATTTAATTAAAATGTGAAGGGGAAAGAGAAAATTATCTTAACCTATTGTCTCCATTCTCCCTACCATTAGCTATAAATAAATATGAAAAGATACAAAATATTTTTATGAATTATTTATTTAATTTTTATTTATTATTGTTGTTGTTTAAATTTTTTGCTATAAAACACATGTGCTCACCAAAGAGAGACAGAGAAAAAGAGAAAGTGAAAGAGAAAAAACAAGCCTCCAGGTCTAGGACTTGAACTGTGGTTAGCCATGTGGGGGAACAGTATCTTAATCACCATGCCACCTGCTGATCCCAGTATAAAATACTTTTTAAAAATAAGAACACCAGTGAATAAAATTGAATGTGCAAAGGCTATTCTACTCAGGTCATTGTACTAGTTATCACAATAGCCACAGAAACAGGTTAAACAATGCTGATAGTATAAGGGTCTTCCAAAAGTTTGTGCAAAATACATATAGACTTCTCCTTACCCTATAGGGCAGCTCTCAGCTCTCAAGCAGAGCCCACTTCCATCTGTAATCTCCTTCCCAATCAGGGAAACTGAGACAGTCCACTGGCTCCAGCTCCAGCCCCCAGCTCTCAATCTCAGAACCCCCGCTCTTCCCCGCCAGAAAGGTAGACTGGTTTTTTTTTCCCCCTTCTTTCTTTTGCTAATTCTCTACTTCTCCTTTCCCCATAGGGCAGCTCTCAGCTCTCAAGCAGAGCCCATGTCCATCCACAGCCCCCTGCCAAAATCTTGTTTTTTCCTCTTTCATATTCTTTTTTTCTTCACCTTATGTTGTCATCTTCTCCTCATCCTCCACCCATCAGAGGGACTAGACATGTCTAGAATCATAGGTTTCAAACATCCTAGCATCATGAGGCTCCCAGGGATCCTCACTCTATACTGAATCACCTGAAAAAAAGGAGAAACTGCTCTTCAGAAACCTGAATAGAAAATTCCTCCCATGGGGATCACATTGCTAAACACAGCAGAAGAGAAACTTTGGCACAGAAGCAATACACAGAAGAATAGAAGCAAACTACTTCCCAGTGGCAGAAACATTCCCAAAAGTGAATACATTGCCCAATGGGTAGAAGTCACAGAAGAGACACAAGTTTGAAAAAACAAAACAAAACAAAAACAGGAAATATGGAAATATGTCTACATCAAAAGATGACAATAAGTCTCCAACAACTCTTGGAAAAAAAAAAAAAAAACAGAAGAAGTGGAGCCAGCAGCTGACATGATAGTTAAGGGCACTGGACTCCCACATGGTCAACTGTGGTTCAAGTCTCAGACCTGGCAGCTTGCTTTCTCACTTTCCCTCCCTCTCTCCTTTATCTCTCTCTGTTTCTGTCTCTCTCTCTCTCTCTCTGATCATTTCAGATCAAATTTAAATTAAATAAATAAATAAAGCTAAATAAAAATAATTCAAACAGAACAAAACAGAAGTTACCAAAATGTCAGAGAAAGAATGCAGAACATTCAGAGTGACAAAACTCTATGAGTTGGAGCAGAAAAGAGACGATGAACTTCAGGAGATGAGGAAGTATTTCCATGATTTTAAAGAAGAAATGAACTCCATAAGAGAATCAAATGGGGACCAGCTGTCAGTGTAATGACTATGTCGCTGGACTCCCATGAAGCCGACCGCAGTTCGAGTCCCAGACCCAGTGGCTTAAACTCACGCTGGGCACGTGTGCGTGTATGCCCAAGATCCTGAGAGGAGAATGGAGAAGAAGGGATTGTGGCATGGCCATCCCCCTGAGGAGTGATGTCTCGCTTTCGGTCTCTCTGTCTCTCTGTGTCTTTCTGGCAAGCACACACACCCTATAGCAAAACCCTCTCAAAAAAAAAAAAAAAAAAAAAATCAGAGATGAAGTCTGTAATACAGAAAACCAAAAACTCTCTTGAAAGTATTAAAAGCTGATTAGATTGTGATGAAGATTGAATCTCGGACGTAGAGACAAAAATAAATGCCAAAAAGATAGAGGATAATATGTGAGAAATACTAAATTCCATTAAATATCCAAACATCTGAATAATCGGTATCCCAGAATATGAAGAAACTAATAAGGCCATGGAAAATCTTTTCCATGAAATCCTGGAAGAAAATTTTTCAAGTCTAGAGAAGCACTCAAACATCCAGACCCAAGAAATACAAAGGACCCCAAATAGAATCAACCCAAGAGGATCCTCTCCTCAGTACGTCTTAGCCAGACTGGTCAAAACCACAGATAAGGACAATATTAAAACTGGCAAGAGAG
Organism: Tupaia tana; assembly: GCA_026018925.1. Lineage (NCBI taxonomy): Eukaryota > Metazoa > Chordata > Mammalia > Scandentia > Tupaiidae > Tupaia > Tupaia tana. The sequence continues at coordinate 9,593,382 of JAKSZU010000020.1, forward strand.
AAGCATCGAGTGACTTACAAAGGTCATCCTATCAGGCTAACACCAGACCTTTCGATGGAAACAATGCAAGCAAAGAAAGAATGGGAAGAAATACTGAAAGTGTTAAGAGAGAAACAATTCCAATCAAGATTATTATGTCCAGCAAGATTATCCTTCATATGCGAAAAAAAATTATTACAATCTTCTCAAACAAAACATGAATTTGCCAACAACAGACCAGCTCTCCAAGAAACTCTGAAGAGAGCCCTGTTCCAGGAAAACTAAAGAATGAACAGACAGAAATAAGAGAATAAAAGACAACCAAGACAATGGCCAACTTAAAGGTAGGAATAAGTCCAGAAATACCGATAATGACATTGAATGTTAATGGATAAAATTGTACAGTCGAGAGACACAGACCAGCTAAATGGATTAAGTAAATAAATAAATAAATAAATAACAGAAACCCTCTATTTATTGCCTACAAGAAAGACATCTCATGAAAAAGACATACATAGACTAAAAGTGAAGGGCTGGAAAAAGGTATTCCACACACATGGGAACCAAAAAAAGGGCTGGAGTTGTGATACTAATTTCTGAAAAAATAGGCTTTAAAGAAAAATCTTTACTGAAGAGACAAAGAAAGATATTATATAGTAGCAAAAGAGTTAATTCATCAAGAAGATATAATGCTTATAAATATCTATGCACTCAACATAGGAGGGCCCAAATATGTGAAGGAAAGACTGTTAGATCTAAAAGGAGAGATAGACTGCAACACACTAATTGTTGATGACCTTAACAGCCCATTATCCCCTTTGGACAGATCATCTAGACATAAATAAATAAATAAATAAATAAGCAAGCAAAAAGATAAAGGATTTAAATGATAGCATAAAACAAATGGACTTAACTGATATCTACAGAATCTTCCACCCAAAAACCATACACTTTTTTTTTCCAAGCCTACATGGAACCTTTTCAAAGATTGACCACATGCTAGGGCATAAAGCAAACCTTTACAGATTCAAAAGCATAGAAACTATATCCAGCATCTTCTCTGACCATAATGGAATTAAATTTGATATTAATTTCAGGAAAAATTCTCAAAAATACACAAATACATGGAAACTAAATAACCTACTCCTGAATGACTTCACAACTACTGAAGAAATAAAGACTGAAATGGGACCAGCACTTACCATAATGGCTATGTCGCTGGACTCCCACGTAGTCGACTGCGGTTCGAGTTCCGGACCCGATGGCTTAAACTCACGCCAGACGCATGTGCGTGCGTGCCCAAGATCCCGAGAGGAGAATGGAGGAGAAGGGATTGCGGCGTGGTCATCCCCCCTGGGGGGTGATTTCTCGCATTCTGTCTCTCTGTCTCTGTCTGTCTGGCAAGCGCACGCGCCCTATAGAAAAAACCTCTCCAAAAAATAAAACAAATAAAGACTGAAATCAAAAGATTCATGGAAGCCAATGATAATTAGTACATGAGCTTCCAGAATCTTTGGGACACTGCAAAAGCAGTCATAAGAGGGAAGTTCATAGCAATTAGTGCACATAAGAAGAAGATGGAAAGAAGGCAAATGAACAACCTGGCATCATGCATCAGAGAATTTGAAAAGCAACAACAAAAATCCAAAAATACTCCAAGGGAAAAGAAATAATAAAGATCTGAGCAGAAATAAATAAAATAAAAAATAAATTAACTATACAGAAAATAAATGAAAGTAAAATTTGGTTCTTTGAAAAGATAAACAAAGTCAATACACCACTAACTAGATTAATTAAGAAGAAGAGCGAAAGGAACCAAGTAAATCAAATTTGCAATGAAGCAGGCAATGTAACTTCAGATATAATAAAAATACAAAAAACATTAGAGAATACTATGAACAACTATACACCAACAAACAAGAAAACCTGGATAAGATGGACAAATTTCTGGACACATATAATCTACCAAGATTGAGAAAGAAGGACATAGAAAGTCTGAATAGGCCATAACAAGTCATGAGATTGAATTAGTAATAATCTCCCAGAAAAGAAAAGCCCTTGTCCTGGTGCTTCAAATCTGAATTCTTCAAAACTTTTAAAGAAGAGTTAACCCCATTTTATTCAAGTTATTTCTAAAGATTCAAAAGGATGGAATCCATTCTATGAAGCCTACATCACACTTGTCCTTAAAACAGACAAGAACATGACAAGGAAAGAAAACTATAGACCAATAACTCTGATGAATATAGACGCAAAAAAATTCTCAACAAGATACTAGCAAATCGTACCCAACAATATATAGAAAATATTATACATCATGACCAGATAGGACTTTATTCTAGGAATGCAAGGATGGTTCAACATACACAAAACCATACATGTAATACACCATATTAACAGAAGAGAAAGATAAAAAACTGTATGATCATATCAATTGATGCAGAAAAAGCATTTCACAAAATACAATATCCCTTCATGATCAAGACTCTCAGCAAAATTGGCATAGAAGGGTCATACCTCAATGCAATTAAAGGTATCTATGAAAAATCCATAGCAAACATCATCCAGAATGAGGGAAAGTTGAAAGTTTTCTGCTAAAAACTGATAAAAGACAAGGATGCCCACTTTCTCCACTCCTGTTCAATATAGTACTGAAAGTCCTTGCCTATGCAATCAGAAAAGAGAATAAAATAAAAGGCATTCAAATAGGAAAAGAAGAAGTGAAATTATCTCTATTTGCAGATGACATAATTGTATTCATAGAAGACCCAATGGTATCCATGAAAAAATTCCTAGAAGTAATAAATGAATACTGTAAAGTTGCAGATACAAAATCAACATACAGAAATCTATAGCATTTTTATATATGAACAGCAGGCAGACTTAGATAGAACTGAAGAATGAAATTTTACTTGCCATAGCCACAAAAAGTGTAAGATATCTAGGAATAAATCTAACCAAAGAAGTTAAATAACTCAACAAGGAAAATTATGAGAAACTAAAAAAAATAATTCAAAATGACACAAAAACGTGGAAGGACATCCCATGTTACTGGATTGGAAGAATTAATATAATTAAAATAGCAGTTCTACCCAAATTAATCTACATACTTAATGCAATACCAAAGTACCAGAGACATTCTTCAGAGATCTAGAAAAGACAATCATAAAATTTGTCCGGAATCATAAAACACCTCATATTGCCAAAGCAATCCAGCACAAGAAGAGTGGGGTGGGTGGCATCTCACACCCTAATCCCAAAATATTCCATAAAGCGTCAATAATCAAAACAGCATGGTATTGGCACAAAAACAGACATGTGTACCAATGGAAAAGAATAGAGACCCCAGAAATAAACTCCCAAACATACAGCCAACTGAATTTTGCTAAAGGGTACCAGTCAATCCAGTGGAGAAAGGAAAACCTTTTCAGCAAATAGTGCTGGAAAAACTGTACATCCACCTGCAGGAAGATGAATTTTTTTGAGATATTTTTGCTAGAAAGACAGACAGAGAGACAAAAAGTGAGAAATTACCCCCCAGGGGGGATGGCCTACCTCACAATTCCTTCCCCTCCATTCTCCTCCTGGGATCTTGGGCATGCATTCACACACCCTGGCATGAGTTCAAGCCACCAGGTCTGGGACTCGAACCACAGTCGACTACATGAAAGTTCAGCGACATAGCCATTACACCAACTGCTGGTCCTGAAAGATGAATCTTAAACCCCTACCTCTCAATATTGACAAAAGACAACTCAAAGTGGATCAAAGATCTAAACATAAGACCTCAAACTATAAAACTACTGCTGGAAAACACTGGGGAAACTCTGGGAGACATTGGGGTATGCAAAGACTTCTTAAATAAGAACCCCAAAGCACAGTCAATAATCCCAAAAATATACAAGTGGGATTACATCAGATTAAGAAATTTCTGCACGGCAAAAGACACAGTAATTAGTATGAATTGACAGCCCTCAGAATGGGAAAATATTTTTGTAAACTATGTTTCGGATAAGGGATTGATAACCAAAATACACAGGGAACTCAAGTGGCTTGCCTGAAAAATGATTATCAGCCCAATTAACAGATGAGAGAATGAGCTGAAAAATCATCTCTACCCCCTAACCCTAACCTTGGCCTGAGATTCAAGCCCATGGACTTGGAAAAAAATTTTAATCTGCATAAATTTGAATATTCATTTGCATAACCACTGGGACTACCCCTAACCCTACCCCCCTAACCCTAACCCTAACCCTAACCCTAAGCTGCACCTGAGACTTAAACCCAGAGTCAGACAAAAACTTAGGAAGAAAGACATATGAATAGTCAAAAGGCATATGGAAAAATGCTCAACATCTCTCATAATAAGGGAGATAAAAATCAACACCACAGTGAGATACCACCAATCACCAATCCCAGTCAGAATGACTAAGATTAAAAAAAAAAAAAAAAAAAAAAAAAAAAAAAAAAAAACCTCTCTACACTGCTAATGGGAAACTAAATTGGTCCAGCCACTGTAGAGAACAATATGGAGATTCCTCAAAGAACCACAAATTGAACTTTCATTTGATCTAGCAATCTCACTCCTTGGTATCTATCCAAAGAACAAAAGAATGCTTAGTCAGAAAACTGCTTGCACATCTATGTTTATTGTGGCATTACTCACAATTGTTAAGATACGGAACCAACCCAAATGTCCACAAACAGAGGAATGGATTGAAAAAGTGTGGCACATATACTTTATGGAATACTACTCAGCCATTAGAAACAAGAAGATCATGGCTTTTGACACAAAGTGGGTGAATATGAAAGATTTACTGCTGAATGAAGCAAGCCAGGCCATGAAAGAGAGACATTATATGTCTCCACTTAATATATACCGACTGTCCATACTCTATGGCTGAAACTGAACGGCTAGAGGATATAGAAACATAGAAAATTGTTATAGATGCCAAATACAGTGTGAGAAAAAGGTGAGAGAAGAAGAGTCTAAGAAAAGATGTTAAGGAGAAAAATAGAGAGGCAAGTATTTATGGGACAAAGAAATGGGTTATTATCTGTTGAAGATAATATGTATAGCATCCCCAACTGGACTGGTGATAAATGTATGCATGTTGAAACATTCACTTTACAAGCTAAGTAGCATAGGTGATTAAACGTATAATAGAAATCGAAATAAAATTATTTTTAAAAAGTTTTAAGAGAAGAAAACAATTAGAGATATTATTTTTGGCTAAAAGTATGTCTTTTCTTTGTGAATTGTAAGATTACATCATGCAAGTAAATGATTATAAAGGAGTTTATTTTAAAAAAAAGAATAAAGAAAGAAAAAAGAAAGAAAGAAAGAAAGAAAGAAAGAAAGAAAGAAAGAAAGAAAGAAAGGAAGGAAGGAAGGAAGGAAGGAAGGAAGGAAGGAAGGAAGGAAGGAAGGAAGGAAGGAAGGGGAGACATCTATTAAACTAGAGAGTCAAATGGTGGTGCAGTAGTGAAACCTGATTCCCTGAAAGGTAGACTCTCGTCGGAAGATTTCCAGATCCTGTGCAGAGACCATGACTATGCTGAATGTATGCACACCCATGTACGAAGGCTGGTTCAAGCTGGGAGGGAATCAAGGCATCAGGACCATGTCAGGGATGCTATCTTTCCTTCTCACATACATGCAATCATTGATGAAATGAATTTTTTTAAAAAATCTATGTGCGGATTTCACTTTATTTTGCACCAAAATTGTATTTTTTTCAAAAACTTTTTAGTTTCTTTATATAATATAATAATTAAAATATGGACTTGAGTATATAACAGATCTTGGTCTAAAATTATTGGTGGTATAAACTTAAGCAGGTTACCGAACCTCACTCAACTTCAATTTCTTTGTCAAGTAAATATGATTAATAAGCATATCAACCTTTCAGTCATTGTAAGGAATAAATGGGCTAATTCATACTTTTAGCAAAGTCCCAGGGACATGGTAAGCAACCTACATATAACACCTACATTTTTATACCCATATCAAGTTGCTTGCCTCTGTACTAAACCTGCAATGAACTAAAGAGGAGAATCCTGGACTGAAGCCTGAGGATTGATTTTTATTAGGTATTTGACTTTAAGTAAGTTAATTCATATCTCTGAGACTTGATTTTTTTGTATAGATGACAATTACTATCCTATTATATAAGGCTATTTTATATATAAGATAATATATGTGAAAGTAGTTAATGAATCCATGCAAGTTAAATATGCCCTGGTCATAATATACTTTCTCTGGGTGCTCTGGCCATAGAGAGATCATCATGAGCTGTGGGGTGGAAATAGTGCCAGAAGAACACTGGGTCCCTGACTGATGAGGGGCCTCTGACTCTCATGTGGACCATAGTCACTAACCGACTTGGAGCTTCCATTTCTTTGTCCAACAACTAAAGGGGGTGGATTCCATTGGACCATTTGAAATAAAATAATAAAATAACAAAGTTGGACCATTTTATTATGGTCCAATTCACTTCTTCACTACGACTTTAAATATTCAATATTCCACATTTTTCTCTTGACCAATAAACTCCACTGAAATGAAGCAAAGACAGGATTTACTATGGGTCAAGAATCTTTCTAACCCAGAGTCAATGCAATCTCACATTATTTAATCTTTCATATGCTTTAATCAGTGATGACATTCAGAAGTGAACAGATTTAATACAATTAGCCCACCAGAACACGGCTATCAGGCTTCACCCTGAAAGGGATTTATGCGGCACCTTTAGTTGAAAAAGGATAACTGGAAAGACTCTAGTCAAAACCAGAGAAAAAGCAGCTGGTAATAAAACTCAACAAAGTAAATTAACATGGGACTTACTATCTATTATATTTTCATTATTTTCCAAACAAAAAAATAGCTCTTTTCTATTATTTCCTGCTATCCAACTTTCATCTGACTACAATACGTTGTGGGTTTTTTTTTTGTTACTTTTTTCCCATAGGCAATATAATAAGAAAGGTTAAAGTGAGAAAAGGCTGAGACCAGATAATACTTTGAGAAAATTATTTTTCTGGATAAATCAGTAAGACACCAAACTCTCCCATTATGTTCAAGGTCCTGAACTGTAAGTCCAGTGGAAAACTGCATAAGATTTTATCACTGTTGATATTGTTGCTTATTTTGAGTAGTTTCTCTGAGTGAAAATCAGTGTCCCCTGAAGAAAAGAAAGAAAATGGTAAAATAGTTCATTCAAAGTAGAATTCCTCAGTGCTAGCATTATTACATTCTAGATCGGATAATTCTTGGCTAGGGTGGGGGTCTGCCTCATTCCTTGTGGGATGTTTAGCAGCGTCTTTGGTCTCTGTCTACTAGAGGCCAGGAATAGCCAATTGCCCCAGCCATGACAGTCAAAAAAATTTCCAGACATCACCCAATGTTCCTGAAAGACAAACTCACTCCTGTTTGTGAAACACTGGCTTGAAGCAAGCTCATATAGACTTGTCCAAACCTGTATCATCCTGTCATTACCAAACTGAGGGCATCCTTTATCCATGGTAACACAAAACAAGGCAGTTATTGGTAAAGAAGAAAAACAAATTTTAAATGTCTCCTTCTCAAGAGGTATAATCTAGTGCTCGCTTCGGCAGCACATATACTAAAATTGGAACTACACAAAGATTAGCATGGCCCCTGCGCAAGGATGACACGGAAATTCCTGAAGCGTTCCATATTTTTATATTCCACAGAAGAGAGTTGGAACATAAGACTCAACTGGTGAAACAGAATTTTATGACTTTTGAGTAAACATTACTGATTTTTTTTTTACTATACTTTGTTTTCCCAATTTAAACAGCTTACTTTCTTTTCAGTTGTTGATAGGTCTAGCAATATGTTAAAATATTTTTCTTGTTTGTTTCTTTAAATGGAAACATAAACTTTTCTTCCTTTCTGATCTCCCTGGAATTGGAAAATATTTAGGAATATTCTTATTTTGTGGGAGAAGGGTTATTTGCATCAGTTAAATAACGCTTGTTGTATTGATTCAGAAATTGGAAAGACTCATTATTGGACAGGGCTTTGACTGGAATGTCATATCTGAAGATTTATTAGAAAACTATGGAACTAAGGTGGATCTCAATTAAGCTAACAGAAGCTCTTAGAAAGAGTTAGTTCTGCCTAGCAGAGAGGATTAGAGAAGATATATGAAAGAATTTATAACATAAAATAACCTTGACTTTTCCAGTCCAGCATTGTAATCAGTAGAGATTGCAAAAGAGCAACCACACCAGAGAATTATCTTGAGAAAGACTTTGAAGGAAGAAAAAGAGACTAATCTTTGCTGGCAGATGGTTTATCATAGAATACACTTGGGCAGGGCTGAATTGAGAAGGTTTGTGAGTGACTAGTGTACTGGGCATTTACTTTTCAACAATTTGAGTAGCTGACATGTAAATATTTTCTCAAAAATATTTAAAACCACACTGTTTCTGTTGTTACAGAGTCATAAAGAAAATTATACAAAATTACAAGAAATATTTCAAAATTTTGATAGTTGTTTATGAACTTCCAAGAACTACGGAGTATGAGTTAAATTTTTTTTATATAAAAAGTAAATGTTTGTGGAAAAATGCAAAAAAAAAATCTGTTTACCAAATAAATGGAAATTCCTAACTTTAAAATAAATAAATAAATAAAATGTATATATAAAAATATATATGTATACATATATATACATAATGTGGGCAGGGCAAGCAGGTTATGGGCACTGGATCCCACATGGCCGACCACAGTTCGAGTCCCAGACCTGGTGCCTTGATTTCTCACTTTCCTTCTCTCTCTCTCTCTCTCTCTCTCTCACTTTGTCCCTCTCTGGTCAAATTAAAACAAATAAATGATTAAATAAATAAAGCTAAATAAAATAATTCTTTAAAAAATTTTAAATAAATAAAAAGAGGTATAATTTAATGGTAGATCACCTGGAGTATAGTTACAAAACCTCTTATTTCATGATTTTTCATTCACAGATTTGCTGGGATTTTCAGCACCTTGTAAGATACAGAAAACAGGAAGCTTTAGGTATAAAAGTATGGGTGTGTGTATGGGTGTGTGTATGTGTGTGTGCGTGTTTTCATTTGTATCTTCTGTTGCTATATATAAAATCCAGAAGGCTAGATGTTGGGCAATGGCACAGTCATAAAATATGACACTCCACCAGGCTAACTTACATAGGAGAGTCCCAGGTTTTCCCAAGACCATCGAGTACACTGGGCATACACATGTCCATGAGCCAGGACTAACTAAGATTGGGATGTATTGTGCATCAAAATCCTATTGGGGGTGCAGTCTTTCTATCTGTCTCACTCATGGAAGAAGAATAAATAAATAACTCTAAAAATAAAAGTCTGGGACCAGCAGTTATAGTGTAATGGCTATGTCGCTGGACTCCCACGTAGTCGACTATGGTTCAAGTCCTGGACCTGGTGGCTTAAACTCACACCAGGCACTTGTGCATGTGTGTCCAAGATCCCAAGAGGAGAATGGAGAAGGATTGCAGTGTGGCCATCCCCCTGGGGGGTGATTTCTCACTTTCTATCTCTCTGTCGCTCTCTGTCTTTCTGGCGAGCACATGTGCACTATAGCAAAAACCTCTTCAATAAATAAATAAATAAATAAATATCTAGAGGACTCTCCTTCTTATAGTTTCCTCTCATAAGCTTTCTCTGTTTCTGTCTTTAACTTTCTACCCCTTCCCTTCCAGCCACAAGAAAAACAAAAACAAAAACAAAACAAAAACCTCAGAAGCTAAAGTTTATGACTAAAAATTTCTGAAAGGAAAGTGGAAACAGTATTTGTTTCAAAAAAGGGTAAGATAGATGGGTGGGGGGTTGATGGAGTGTTTTTTTTTTTTTCATTGTGTTCTCTTCCAGGCTGTCTGCCCATTTTACAACTTGCATGAATTAGTTTTGAAATTTGAAGAACTACTCATCAAAGTAAACTTAAATTATGATTTACCACAAAGAGTGCACAGGGTAATATGATTTTACATTAGAGTAGCTGTCACCACTGATCTTCCAAAAGAGTAGTTTTTTGGGACTGTAATTTGAAAGCCTCTGAGGTTGTTCCTGAGTGAGAGCACAGTAAACACTGCAGAGAAAGCATGACTGCCGTGCTTCAGACAGCACGTGAATCTCAGGACTACTGTGTAAGGTAGACTCCCGGGTCTCTAATGATGGTGGGGTAGGGGTATTCCCCATAACCTAGCATTTTGGAGAAAGTATCCCTAAAAATTGCAGTAGTTCAGACTAAAGTCTCAAACTACATTTGGTGCATTGAATGAGAACTTTCACTTACATAGAATAACTAGATTAACAGAAGTTCATTGTGAATCCTAGAACCTATATGACATATAAATGCAGATTGGTAAAATACATGATAAATAATCAATATGTGATGTGTGTTTGTACCAGTTTAGAAAATGCAACACATACTTACTCAGGGCCTACTCAGTACCAGGTACTGTGCTGGGCATGAGGGATATGACACTGATTCAGACAGGTCAACCCCTCCCTCCTGGCACATACCTTTAACTGAAGTGTTTAGAGAATTTTTAACTTTTTTCCTTATACACTTCTGTAAATTTGTCATTTATAATTATTTACTTTCCTTCTGTTAGTGAAAAAAATAATAAAAGCAAACAAGAATGTAGCTAGATGGAAAGTTTTGCTCACCAGAACTCCTGGGTGCTGCTTATCCCCACAGAAAGAAGAAGCAAAGAGAAAGTATAGGGAGAAGAAAGGAGGAGAGAAAGAAAGGAAGGAAGGAAGGAAGAAAAGGGAGAAATAAAAAGCACAGCACATAAGTTACTACAAAAGACACTGGGAAGTAAATAAACTTTTTTAAAAGGGGGAAATTTGTGGGGTGAAGAAGCATGATGGGGTAGGAAAAGAATGACAATGAATGGATAAATGAAGTGAGAGAGAGATGGTTGAGCACAGACAGACAAGTGGAAAAAAGGAGGAAGAAAAAGGGAAAAACTATGAGGCAGATTATAGATAGATACAGATAGATGCAGGATAGATAAATAGATACAGATAGATGATAGATATAGATAGATGGAGAATAGATAGATAAATAGATACAGATAGATAGATGATAGATATAAATAGATGATAGATATAAATAGAGATAGATAGATAGATAGATAGATGATAGATAGATGATATATAGATTAGATGATAGATAGATAGATGACAGATAGGCCTTGGTGACTTGCTGTGACCAACAGAATGCATCAGAAATAATGCAGTGCCAATTTCAGACTGTCAACTTAATATATGGTTGAACTGGGCCTGAATTTCTTTTAGCTTTATTTGCATTCTAGTGGTAGGATCAGAAATGGTAATTTATAATGCCAGCTCCAGAGGTCTCTCTATGCTTTATTGTCTACCTACCAGCTCAAGATATCTGTGAATTCCCTTTGTTCTGTCTCCCCAAGTCATGAAGTTCTCACTGGCCCCTGCCTATTGTCCTTCCCCTGGCAGTCCATGGGCCATTATCCCACAGTCAGTAAGTTCCAGTTTGACAGGGAGAGGGGCTTCTCTCAGCTCTCCTGAACTGTGCCTACCTTTAGCAAGCTGCTTCTCTATTCTGTGAGCAAAACTAGATGGCTGGTGTTCCCTTGTTCTGTGATTGGGGCATCTTGGGGTATAATCCAACAAACCAACCCACATGCATTGTTAAATGTGTATTGAAAGTTCATCTGGGCCCATCCACATGGGTTCATGCTGCTAAAATGCTGTGCCTGGCAGGCTGGGACCACCAGAGGATACACCTAATTTTGATTCTTTTTTTTTTTTTTTTTGAGAGGTTTTTTTCTTTTTTTTTTTTTTTTTTTTTTTTTTTTTTTTTGCTTTAGGTTGCATGTGCTCGCCAGACAGAGAAGACAGAGAGACAGAAAGCGAGAAATCATCCCCCAGGGGGGATGGCCACGCTGCAATCCCTTCTCCTCCATTCTCCTCACAGGATCTTGGACATGCACGCACACACGCCTGGCGTGAGTTTAAGCCGCCGGGTCCGGGACGCGAACCGCAGTCGACTACGTGGGAGTCCAGCGACATAGCCATTACGCTAACTGCTGGTCCTTTGATTCTTGATCCCACTTAAAGGCCAGTTGTGCTGGCATGCATCCTATAATCCCAGCAACTTGGAAGGCTGAATCAGAAGCTCGGGAGCTTGAGGCTGTCCTGGGAAATGTAGTGAGACCCTATATTAAGAGAGCCAAGTGCCATGGCATGCTCCAGTAGTTTCAGCTGGGAGGCTGAACATGATAATCACATGGAGAGATATGTCTTCTTAAACAAACAAACAAAACAATCTGTTCTATTCTTACCTAGTTTGAGTTGAAGAAGTGCCTCCTCCACCACTCTCCCTGGGATGAGAGCTGCCATAGATCCATCTTTCCTAGAATGACTTGCCCTTTTCTATAATTTAATTCACTGTCTTTCAAAACAGAAAGTAGAAGTTCTTGCATATAAATATAAGTGTTTAAAGTTTATATCTTCTACTCAACAGATTAACCAGCCATAAATGACCTATCAAGACCTGCTGAAACTTGCTTCCCACTTATTAGTCTGTAGAACTGGATGTCTTCCTCCTGGTCTAGCTCTTGAGCCAGTCCTCACCAGGGGAGAAGATAAGTCAGCAATTTCACTGCTTTGCCTACCAGTTTTCAATTATGCATAGGGGGTTGAGATGGAAGCTTTAGTGTTCGAGTTGGTATATGGAATAGTCTAGAGGACTGTTGACTGTTCATTAGTTTACCAATAGTTCTCTGCAGCGCAAGAACCTGCCCTTCCTTCCCTGACACCTGCCATCCTCTTTCCATGTATATGACTAAACTTCAATGACGTAGTGGTATCTGTATGATTCCCTGAGTTGCATCCTCTTCAGCCAGGATCCTGATGCTACCTACATTTTGCAAGCCACTGAGAGTTCTCAACCTGCTTGCCTCATATCTCCCAACCACTAGTTTGCAATCTGCTATTGTGAAGAACTCCTCTCCTGCAAACACAATACTATGCTCATCTGCTTGAAGCATTAAATACCTGTTTTGCATCAATATTTTACAGAGAATTTATGAGATCTTTTTCTTTCTTTCTTTCTTCTTCCATTCTTTCTTTTTAGAGGTTTTGCCTTAGGGCATGTGCCCTCTTCAGAGAGAGACAGAGACAGTAAGAGGGAAAATGAGAAATAATCCCTCAGGAGGATGGTCAAATCGCAAACCCTTTTCCTCTATTCATCTCCCAGGATCTTGGGCATGCACCCAGTATGATTTTTAAGTCGCCGAATCCAGTACTTGAACTGCTGTCAGCAATGTGGGAGTCCAGCGATGTAACCACTACACAATCTTCTGGGCCCTATGAGGGTTTTTTTTTTTTTTTTAGCACTGTATCTCCAACACAGTCCCTAACACAAAGTATTTACTCAATAAACATTAATGATTGTGTACACTGTTATATTATTAGTGATCATTTCTATCCACATAGAGGGTAAAGGTACCATGGCAGACAGATGAAGGAAGACACTTCATGAGTGAGTCTTATCATCATAATTAGGATAAGCTTTCCCTGTAAGTTGAATTGTTCCTGAAATGTCCCTAAGTATACCACTCTGAGGTGTGGTTCAGTGGTTAGATTTCCAGTTTGAATTCTGACACTTCAAATTTGGATGTAAAATCAAATGTATCCTCTGACAAATAAAAAAAATAAATAAAAATTAATGTGAGGCATGAGTACATGAAAGTAACATTACCTGCCAAGAGCTAAGCTGTGTTGCTGAGCCAACAGGTGCTGGAACTGTCAATTAAAAAAATAAGCCAATGGACCAGCAGTTGGCATAATGGCTATGTCGCTGGACTCCCATGTAGTCGACCGCGGTTTGAGTCCTGGACCCGGTGGCTTAAACTCATGCGGGGCGCGTGTGTGTGCATGGCCAAGATCGAGAAGAATGGAGGAGAAGGGATTGTAGCATGGCCATATGTCCAGGGGGATAATTTCTTACTTTCTGTCTCTCTGTCTCTCTCTGTCTTTCTGGGGAGTACACGTCCCCTATAGCAAAAACCTCTCAAATAAGTAAATAAGCCAAAACAGAAGGAACAGGCAAACCTTCAACTAATCAACACCACCACAGTCTAAGCAAGAGGTCCGCCAGGGGAAAGTGCCGACTCCTTTACTGTTCATTTCCCCCATTGTTCAGCACTGGGTAAGGGCCAGGGGCATGAGTGCAAATGTGAGGAATCACCGCACTGCCCAGGGAGCCTCCACCAAACACTTGCAGTTTTGTGGTTCCAGAAGTCCAGGGAGTGAGGGGAGGGCCAGGAATAGAAAACTACTGGGGACTGGTCAGGCTAGAAAAAGTATCTTCAAAATTTCCCCCTCCCACAGATAAGGAGGCCTCAGGAGAGGCACAAGAAATGCTTCTGCCAAAGTTCTCCAATTAAAAAGTCTGTGAATAAAGGTGTGTGAGCTGTGAGCTGAACAGCTATATATAAGAGCCTGAGCAGCGGGGGGTGGGGGTGTGGGGGGGGAGACATGAGACCTTGACCGAAACTCCCTTCCAAGACCGGAGTGCACCAACTATGCACCTAGCCTGGGCTGAGAAAGGCAGCCTTCCATACAAGGACTGCCTGCGAAAGCCTTTGCAAGTTCCGATGGCCAAGCCTGGAAAATGAAACAGGTTTTCGGCCATGAGCCAGACTCCTCATAATCTACCAATAATAAGCAGGAATGAGCGGGGGTAGAAAGAGGGAGATCCCACAGGCCTGCTCATTTACTCAGCCCAGAGAGCTCTAGTCTGCTGCAGAGGGTGGGGAGAAATTCGGCACTCTGCAAAGTTCTTTTCTAGGTAATTCTTCCTGATTTCTGTCCCATCTAAAGCAGTTGAGCCTGGGGTTTATTGAATACATATGCAGGAACTCTTCTAGGGCTAAGGGGTAAACATGGAGACAACTTAACAAAATTATCTATGAGGAATGGAAGTTTCAAGATGGAAAACACGGGTATTATGATTTTCACATCGAATCAGAAATGAAAAAATCTACAGTGAACTTCATTCTGTTCATTATTGTTTATCACTATGTATCTATGGCTATTAAGTGCTGAGAACTCAAATAGTTCTTCAAAAGATGCTATTTTTGTCCTGAAACAAACTTCATGTTTTTTTTCTTTTTACATTTACATATAGTCACTGTGCATCTTTAGAGTACATATGAAAACAAATTACATTCTACAGATGTGTTTAGATCCAGAG
Source organism: Tupaia tana (assembly GCA_026018925.1). Lineage (NCBI taxonomy): Eukaryota > Metazoa > Chordata > Mammalia > Scandentia > Tupaiidae > Tupaia > Tupaia tana. Next base: position 9,608,638 of record JAKSZU010000020.1, read on the forward strand.
AAAAGCCTTTACAGACTGATTCATGCCAACAATAATAAAAGAAATAAATGGCATGGAGCTCCTTATTAAATGCAGTCTTGTAAAAGTTTAGATTCTTTTAAAGACTGAATAGACATTATTTTATTATGATATATCCACAGTTTGGGGACAGTCGAATCTTTGTTTTATTTGAAAGAATCAATAAAAAAAAGAAAGATATGGAGCAATTTATAATATCAGCTTTGAACTGTGATTCTGGAAAACAGATGAGGTACTTGGAGACAATAAATCACGTTTTAATGGGATTTGTAATGAAAATGCTGTGGAGGGAAAAATACTCTGAGAGTCTATGTCACACCGTATAATAACAATAGTAATTGTTGGTGATTATTTCCAGAGTCAATGTCCTATAAAATCTTGACTTGCAGAAAGAAGTGTGTAGTCCTGATACTATCCTGCAGAGTGAGCTAATATCCAGTCCTGGGTGCCTGGCAAAGTGAAGAGCAACTGCACAAATATTTAGATAGAGAAGAGAAAGAGAGACCTCACTCCAGTTTCTGTGCCGTTCTTTCCTGTGATTCTTTTCAGAAATAAATATGCTCTACTGCCTACCCAAATACTTAGTTGCTTCTTCTCGAGGGGAGAGGAGAAGAGTGAGAGAAAAATAGTAAAAGAAAAAAATGAAAAGGCCTTGAAAATGACTACCACCTAAGTCAGATAAGTTTGGCTTGCCTAGAAAAAAAAAAAATTAAAGGTTTTTCTGTGTTTAACCAAAAGAAATGCTATTTTTATGACAGTCTTTTTCTGCAAATATCATCTCTAGCCCTGGCTTACATCCTACGTTCACTGGAAGCCATTTCCACTTCATTTTACAGCCATCAACCAATGAGTAGGTCTTTCGCACCCACTGCGTAGCAATGCTGCTGTCTCTAAGAATTCTTTTTTTTTTTTTTTTTTTTTTTTTTTTTTTTTTTTTTTTGGAGAGGTTTTTGCTATAGGGCGCGTGCGCTCGCCAGACAGACAGAGAGAGACAGAGAGATAGAAAGCAGGAAATCACCCCCCAGGGGGGATGGCCACGCCACAATCCCTTCTCCTCCATTCTCCTCTCGGGATCTTGGGCACGCACGCACACGCGCCCGGCGTGAGTTTAAGCCGCCGGGTCCGGGACTCGAACCGCGGTCGACTACGTGGGAGTCCAGCGACATAGCCATTACACTAACTGCTGGTCCCTCTAAGAATTCTTACTGAAGTGGTGGGCTCTCAGTGAGTCTCGAGCAGTAACTCGTTAGGTGGATGAAGCTACTAAATAAATGGGATTTGCACTGGACCCAATGTATTACAAATACTCCTTGGAATAATGTTCTCAAGAAAACAACAGTTGACCTATTTCTGAGCATTATTCCTGGAGAGAGCCTCTAGCAGATGATGCTGACACAAACATTAAAGTATTCGAAAATCAGCAAACGATTTCAAGAAAAAGTGTTGACAACTCAGTATCAGAGAGTTTAAAAAAAATGGGGGAAACATAGGAAAGATATTGAATGTTGAAGCGGGGAGATTAATGTCTCTGTACTGACTGACATGCATGGCATTCCCTTTTGAAAAAGCAATGTAATACACTGTAAAGTTGTATGTAATTCAATGTAATAAAAAAATAGATAATTAAAAAAAAAATAAAATAAAAAAAAGTAATCCTTAATAAGACTAATTATTGTGGGATTGGATGATCTTAGCAGTCATGTTTCTGGTGCAAATAAAACCCACAAGCACTAGCTCTTTCCTATAGCTTAAATATTCAACTTAGTCATTTTAGTAATAGCATGGTTCACTCAAAGGAAAGTGGTTATTGCCTCTCTGGATATGTTTGCCTTTCTTGTATGCCCTGTTTCTGCAGTGGGAACTGTTAGAAACAGCACTAAACCAAAGTATTCGAATTAGGAGTGTAATCTTTCTCACTATTTCCCTTTTTGTTATTTTCCAGATATTTGTTTTAATGTTATTTTTTCACCAGAATCCTTTGAGGGTAGAGGATAATTTCTCACTTCTCAAAATTTAGTAATACAGTCTGACAAACAGTAAAGTATATATGTATATATATAGACAGATAGGTAATTTGTTAGAACCTAAATCCAGTAATTTTAGAAAAGTCCAAAGCACTTCTTCGTTCTAAGGTTGGAAAGTTCCAGACAGGCTAAGGGGCTCAAGATGATCTCACAGAGAACATAGAATTTGAGATGAGATTTGAAAATGAATTCAATTTCAATGCTATGCTTTCTAGTCACTTCAATTCTTAAAATTTCACATTGTAAAAAGATTCTAAAATCCTATCAGAATATGCAAGATAGGAAAGCAGGATTCATGTGTTTTATTTGACCCTTTTTAGATGCACGGTGCTCTTATTAAGATTGTATGAACTGATTTTATTTTCCACATAACCGTATCATAAGGTAAAGAGAAAATATTCATAATTATTGGGAAACAGGTACTATGGAAAAAATACTACCTTTGTGTGTGTGTGTGTGTGTGTGTGTGTGTGTGTACACATACCTTTCTTTGCTGACTTGTAAGTTTTCACAGACCATCCCTCTAATCTTTTACTGATTCCATTATTCACAAAAGGAGAAATTTCTGTCTAAAAGTGCACCTTACTGAAACGAGCCTGAAATGGAAAGATTTGCATGGATGGCCTCATACAGAGGTGCCCGCTGGCCACAGCCAGAATGGAAATCTATCATAGTAACACTGCCTCCCTTGTTTTCTGCTTCCCAATCTCACAAAACTCCAAAGTTACTGACAACTGCATATATTTTAGCACATTTAATATGCCCTTTAAGCTAACTTTTTAGTTGTACAGTACATGATACAAATATACTAAAAGTATATTTACCTCACCCAGAATGTTATATTTGCTTTAATCATAATACCTCATGGTCTCTAAGAAGAAAGAATCAAGACTCAGATGACAGCATTTCATGTCTTATCTCTCCCACATACTGAGTCATCTCAATCTATTCATTCATTCAGCACAAATATATATTGAGCACCAGGGACTGTTCTAGGCACTAAGGACAGAGCATGAACCAAAGAAACAGAAAACTCCCTCTTGGAGTTAACATTTCAGTGGGAGAAGCAGACAGTAACAGATGTGCTTAAGTGAAAAAACACAGCACCGTACAAAGTATTGAGTGTTACCGAGAAAAATAAGCTGGGGGCAAGTGATTAGAGAGACATATTATGGTAAAGATGATGCTCAAGGAAGGTTTCACCAACAAGGTCCCTGTGTACCTAGACTGAAGGCCGTGAGCTAGTGGGCCAGAAATACAGTGAGAACAGTGCTCCAGTCTAAGTGGCAAGATCCACAGCAGCAGCCTGTTGGTGTGTTCTGGAGCAGGAAAAAGGAGAGATGGGAAGAAGCTGGCCATGTTGGGGAATGGCTATCCAAGCTCTTGGTGTTTCACACAGAGAACTGAACAAGGCACACCTAAGTAAAAGATAGTTTATCAAGAAAAAGTGAGTATTCTCCGAGAGGTAGGAGACCACCCGAGCAGAGAAAAAGTGGCTCAAGGGTTCTGCAATTGCCTGCCTTGGGATTTATAATTCCTTAATCGTTTGATCATTGGCTGGGCCCACTAATTGCTTTCTTATCATTGGCTACATATAAAATGTGGCTGGGCCCACTGATTCATCTCATTGGCTATCAGCTAGGCACCTCCCACTAGAAATCTCCCACCTACGTTACCTCGAGCCGGGAATTTTCTGTCCTGATAGGATTTTCTAACCAGTCAAGGGGCAGATCCTCCAGCCTCCTTATCCACTTCCATTTTCCAACTTGCTTCCCGCTTCGGTCAGAGCTTTGTGAGAAAAAGGAGCCCAAGCAGGTAGGAGATGAGGTCAGAGAGGAAGAAAGAGATGTCACCTTCTTTTTACATTTCTATTTTGTTGTTTTTCCTGTACACTCTCACTAATGTTATACCTTTCAGACTCTTTCTACTTCTTTCATTGTTTTCCCTCCTGAATACAAATTTTAATTAATCTGCAATTAATATGAACTTATTCCATGTGGGACAGAATTGGTAATGAAGTATAAAGCCACTAATTTGTTCCATGTTTGCTAAAGCTTTGGGCTTTAGGCTGTCTTCACCATGCCCTTTCAAAACCTGCCTCCTAGACCATCCTGTGTCCTCCTTACCTGCTCACGCCCTCAGTTTTGCAATCCAATGACAATATGTCCCCCAATGTGTTAGTCCTCTGTCTTTAGAAGCCAGCAAACAAACCAATGAAGGGATTAACACAAAAACTTAGGTCTTGGATGGCATAAATCATGGAAGTTGACCCAGAGCAAAATGAAGAGGAAATCCAAAGGACCCTGTTCTCTGAGAAGAAACCATAAGCTACAAATAGAATCCTCCTCCCTACTCAGAGCTCTATTCTATTCAATAGTCTATCCAGAAAGTGAGCAGAAATGATAAAGGCTATGAGCACAACACTCAGAAGTTCACCGGCCCCTAAGTACATGAATTGTCTGTGTAGAAGAGAGATGGGAGATCTACAGAGAATCTTGTATGGCTAAAAATGCAAATTGTATTTATTATATTTATTTCTGTTGTTGGCATCCAGTCTGTCAGTTTTTGTTATGGCAGCCCTTGAAAATAAATAGTTTCTATATACGAATTTAGTAAAAATAAAATTTCTGGTTCCAATCCTACTCTCACCATGAAGGGTTAAACACAAGAAGCCAACTAATGTCATTGCACTAGTTTTATTTCTGCACAGATGAATAGAGTGAGAGAAAACAAATCCATACTAGATGACAATGATCCTGCATTCCTGTTGCTGACACTATGATGCTATTGACTAAGATTCTTGTGACAAATCCTCCTTTTATGCTTTCCATGGTGGCCCTTCTCCCAACCAATTACCTGCTAACACAGCCACTAGCTGTGCATCTGCACTCACAGGCATCAAAGGATTCTTTGCAATAGCACGACAAGCCATATAGAGCTGGCACGGAGATGGGTTTTTGACTAAAGAGTATAAGGACCCAGGACCAGCAGAAGGCAGAATGGTTACGTCACTAGACTCCCACATATTCAACTGTGGTTTGAGCCCCAGACCTGGCGGCTTAAACTCACACCAGGTGTATGTGCATGTGTGCCTAAAATCCCAAGAGGAAAATGGAGGAGAAGGGATGTGGTATGGCCATACCCCCTGGGGGCAGGGGGTGATTTCTCACTTTCTGTCTCTCTAGCGAGCACATGTGCCCTATACCAAAAATCTCTCTTAAAAAAAAAAAAAGACCAGAGTATAAGGACCTAATCAACTTTTTTTCTTTATAGTTCCCATATATTAATGAAAATAAGAAGAAATAATAGAGAGGAGAGGTTACAAATTCCAATCAATCAGGATATTGAGTCTAAAGAAAACCCCAGATTAGTTAAAGGGAAAGTCAGGTGACAATTGAAATTCTGAAAGGAAATTCCTCAAATCAGTCTTGCCAATCTGGGTTGACTATAGCAGAATGAAAGACTGATGGTATGCATAGACAGAGGGAGGCCTGAGACAGTATCCTGCATACTCGAGTCTGGATATGACATGTAAATAACCCCAAGGTATTCTCTGTCCCAGAGGTAACAGCTGATGTCACTAGCAGGTGAGTTCTCCAGCTGGAGGAGCACAGTGAGAGCAGTGATTCTGGGGGCAAGAGCAGAAGGGTTGGGTGTTAAGCTGAGCTTACTTGGGAGTCACAGCCACCCCTCAGGGTTCTGAAACAGCAGCAATACAGAGGTGAGGAAGGAAGGTATACGTAGGAGCAGCACAACCACTTGGAACCCACTGCAGTATTAGAGTCAGGAGAACAGTCACAGACAGTTCAGCAGCAGAGGCAGTGAGGCTAGTCTTTGCCTATAAACAAGCAGGACAAGGCATGTTGGCCAAAGACTTGGTGGATTGGAGCCTCCTGCAGCTTCGAGTTTTAATTTCCACCACTCATGTGACAGCACTCCAGTCTCCTCCTGCACCTGCACCTGCACCTGCAGTTGTGCAGTTGTAAGAGAAGAAATAACCCTCTGAACAAATTGAATACTAAAAGAGGCCGTTTCGAGGGGCCTGCTCTATGGTGCAGTGGTAATGTGCTGCTCAAAAGAAGTAGGATTCCCCATGGCAACTGCATTCCAAATTCCAGATTCAAATACATAGTTTGAATTTGCAGTTCAAATCCACAGTTCAAATCTATGGCCGGGCACATGCCAAGTTCCCCAAATCCCACGGGCTGGAAGACTGGAGAGAGGGGACTGCCATGTGACCAGACCTTGTGGAAGGTTCACCTCTCTCTAACTCTCATATGCACATGCTCTATCAGGAATAAAGGAAACAAAAATTTAATTTTAAAAAAGGGGCTGCTTTAGCCAGAGGAACTAAATTATATTTAATTGTCAAATTTAAGTTTTTACCCCATAAGCACAAAACGGATCACAGTACAAGATAAAATCACATATGAAAAAAAAAAAATCCCAAAGCTCCTTCTATGCCCCTCAGGAGTTGTACTATATGAGTATAGTATATTTGTATATTTCTATTCCCTCTTCTTCCATTGTAGACTTTTGTTTTTAATAAATAAAGCAGGGGAAGGACCCTCTAGCAACCTCCTGAAAAGACCATTTTATGGAATGCAGGATTCAGGCAGCTCCCTGGCTGTGTGATGGAGGATTGCTAGTGTGTGTGTGTGTGTGTATGTGTGTGTGTGAGAGAGAGAGAGAGAGAGAGAGAGATACAAGCCAGCAGAGCCCTCCCCTGCACAGTCTGGGGGTTGGAGGTGGGATATGGCGGAACAGGCAGAGAAGGAAAGGTGTGGCCAGTCACACCCTGTGTGTGGCCCCCAAACCTTACCTTCCATCTCATCACTGACAAATACTGGTGTCTTCACTGCTTTATTGAGAGAAGTACAAAACATGTGACAAGAGGACACAAGGAAGACTTTTGCCCTTCCTTATTAAAACAAGTGTATATTTTAGCACACCCTTCAATATTCCAAGGGTAACAGCAGACTGCCTCATTTGCATGCTCCCAATTTCCGTGTGACTATATCATTATTGCTGTAAGTAGATGCAGATGCTTAAGTTAATTTTATTGTTAATGCCTCAAAGCATTTTTACGAAAAGTGCACAAAGCTTTTAAAAATCCAATAAATTATATAGAACCTTAATTTACTTCCTGTTATACCTTGAACTGAGGAAGGACATAAAGTGCTCTTGAAATTAGATCTTGCTTTTATCACCAGTTGTATAAGTATTGGACTTACTAAAGTGGTCAGGATGCTCTCTCACAATTCACATGCTAACAATCCCTCATTAGTTGGATAAAGAATTACATCTTCACTGAAATGGATAAAAAGCTTATAAACTATCTTATTAATCTGCAAACAATAATAACTTGTAGGCATATATTATGTCACGCTCATGTCAACAGAAATAGAAGATTTTCTGGAATCATTCTGTGAAAACGTCTATTCCCCACTTTGCCCTCTGGCCATAGAATCTTGTCTGTAATTGTCAGCAGAAATTCCCTCAACTCAAGCAATTATATGTAATAACCTCTGGGGGATATTAATTAAGTCTTTTATAAAGACAAACAAAGATGGAGAATGATTAACTACACACTATAGATGATAGCATAATTGTCTACTATTTAAAATTCACTTTACTCTCTTTTACTTCAAATGAGACTGGTCTCAATAGGCTTTTCTTCTGTCCTCCCAAAGGTGCCATGAAGTCATACTTGATATGTCATATCTCAACACACAAACACACACTCTTTGAAGCAAAAATCCCACCTTTACTGAAGTGTCCATATGGAAATGAGAAAGAGTTCCAATGTAACTCTGCCCAGAAAAACATCTGAAATGTTCTTGCTTACACTTTTTTTTTTAATTTGCTATTGTGATCAAGTGCTTGCCAGAAAGAAAGCAACAGAAGGAAAGTGAGAGAGCAACCCCAGGAGAGATGGACATAACACAATCCCTTTTCCATTCCCTCAGAATTTTGGATATGCACATACATGTGCCCAGTGTGTTTTTCAAACTGCCAGGTTTGGGACTTAAACTACACTGTATAAAACTTATGGCCAATGGTAAGATATTCTCAGTGAGTGTTTTGCTATTCCTCAAGAATAACAGTTTAAAAAGAATTCTTATATTTTTTTAAAGTTATTGACTTATATCAGAATTCACAACAGGATTTTAGGATTTCTCAAGCTTCTGGAGCCACACCCTCAGAAATTCTTTAAAGATGGACAGTCTACACTGCAGAACCCAAACAAAAACAGGTTACCAACCAGAAATTCCCTTGAATTTTCAGTCATTTGTGACCTGCCCTGGAGACAACCTAAGTTAGTTTTGTCTCAAAATACTTCTCGGTTTCTGTAACCTCCAATTCTTTTTTCATTGCTCAGTCTTACTTTAACACTCTTTAGTCATTAAATATTTAGGATATTTTTATAAAGTAGTTTAAGTTTCATGTGAATCTCAGAATCTGTCTCAGTCTGTTCATGCTGTTATAACAAAAACATGAAACTGGGTAATTTATGAATAATAGACATTCATTTTTCAAAGGTGTGGACACTGGAAAATCTAAGATCAAAGACCCAGCAGATTCAGTGCCTGAGGATGGCTCTCTCTGCTTCCAAGATGGCACCTTGTTTCCACACCCTCTCATGGTGAACAGGTAAAAACACGTGCCCCCACATGATGGAGAGATGGAAAGGCAAAGCAGCTCTATGACACCTTTGTGATAAGGGCATTAATCCCATTTATGAGAGCAGAGCCCTCATGCCCTAACTACCTCCCAAAGGCCCCACCTCTTAGTATCATCCCGTTGGGGTTTAAATTTCAACATGAGTTTCAGAGGAACACATACATTCAAACTACACAAGAATCAAGTGCATTTTTAAAATACATATGCTTTGGAAATCCCCTTAAGCTATTTCATTCACAAATATGGGTCAAAAAGATGTTTCAACAGATAGAGTATAATTTCAGTACTTTTTGTATTTTAACTTTTAGCTCCTATGTTATCAAGCTACATAGTTTTCCCTATCAAAGGCTTAGTCGGGACCAGCAGTTAGCGTAATGGCTATGTCGCTGGACTCCCACATAGTCGACCGCGGTTTGAGTCCTGGACCCGGTGGCTTGAACTCACGCTGGGCGTGTGTGCGTGCGTGCCCAAGATGAGAATGGAGGAGAAGGGATTGCGGTGTGGTCATTCCCCCTGGGGGGTGATTTCTCGCTTTCTGTCTCTCTGTCTCTCTCTGTCTGTCTGGCGAGCGCATGCACCCTATAGCAAAAAAAAAAAAAAAAAAAAAAAACCTCTCAAAAAAAAAAAAAAAAAAAAAGACTTAGTCTACCAAAGCAACATGATTCTAAGTCTCCTTTCCTCCTCCATTCAGCATAATCTTTAAGTATTAAAGTGTCATTCTATTTACATAGATACAAATATATGCTTAAATAAAATGCAGTAGTATAAAACATATAGCTTGTGGTGAAGCTTGAGGCTAATTTGCAGGAGGAACACAGTTCTTTGTCTCAAATACTTTGTGTTAATGCCAAAGTCAGTTTGATTGCAGAGGATCATTAAAGTGTACTATATCAGCTAGTCTTGATGGTAACACATGTCAGAACAGTAGTAACATATTTTACTCATCTGCCCAACAGCTTTTTCTAAGAATTCTAAAGAGAGCAGCCTTATGAATAAAAATATATTCCAAAACTTTTCTTTTCCAGGGCTAGCACACCTAGGCCAAAAGGGATTAAAGATTATATCCATGCAGATTTGTATATATTCGAGTTTCTGCAACTAACCTGAATCCTGTTTGGAACATAAAGAAATCAAGTAATAATCCCAAAAATAGACAAGTGAGCCTCATCAGGTTAAAAAGCTCCTTTACAGGAAAACAATAATTAAAGTGAATTGGAAATATCCTCAGAATGGGAGAATATATTTTTATACTATGCCTCAGATAAGGGACTGATAACCAGAATATACAGTGAACTCATGAAACTTACCTGCAAAAAATAACCAACCCAATTAAAAGATGGGGAAATGAGCTGAGCAGACACCTCTCTAAGGAAGACATGTGAAAGGACACAAAGTATATGAAAAAATGTTCAACATCCCTTATCATAAGTGAGATGCAAATCAAAACCACAATGAGATACCACCTAACGCAGTCAGAATGGCTAAGAATAAAAAGAAAAATTTAGGGACCAGCAGTTAGCGTAATGGCTATGTTGCTGGACTCCCATGTAGTCGACCGTGGTTTGAGTCCCGGACCCGATGGCTTAAAACTCATGCTGGGTTCATGTGCGTGCATGCCCAGGATCCCGAGAAGAGAATGGAGGAGAAGGGATTGCAGCATGGCCATCTCCCCTGGGGGGTGATTTCTCGCTTTCTGTCTCTCTGTCTCTCTGTCTGTCTGGCGAGAGTACGCACCCTATGGCAAAACCCTCTCAAAAAAAAAAATTAAAATAATAAGTGCTAGTGAGGCTGTGGTGAAAAGGGAACACTCTTACACTGTTGGTGGGAGTGTAAATTAGTGCAGTCACTGTGGAAAATGTTATGGAGGTTCCTCAAAGACCTGCAAATAGAATTACCATCTGACCCAGCAATTCCATTCCTGGGTATCTACCCAAAGGATAGGAATACATTCCGTTGAAAAAGTACCCACACATCCATGTTTACTACGGCATTATTCACAGTTGCTAAGACATGGAACCAACCAAAAAATCCATGAACAGAGAAAAGGATTGGAAAAGTATGGCACATATATGCTATGGAACACTACTCAGCCATAAAAAGCAACAGGATCCTGGCATTTGGTAGAAAGAGGATGAATATAGAAGATTTACTCCTGAGCAAAGCAAGCCAGACTATGAAAGAGAGGCATTGTATGTCCCCACTAAATATATACCAAATGTCTGCACTCTACGGCAGAACTAAAAGAGTGGAAAATATAAAAACATGAGGAACAATTGTAGATACTAGAGACAGTGTGGGAGGAGGGTAGGTAATAGGGGATGGTGAGAGGAAGAGAATCAAGGGGGAAAAGAAAGAGGCAAAACATTTGACACAAAAATGGAAAATTATCTGTTGATTCTCAACTTCACAATTATCTGAAACTATTCACTCAGTAATCAGTTCTTAGCAGTATGATTTTTCTGAGTTGCCAGAACAATCTCACTGTGCTCCAATGACGACTAAATGTGGTAAAACCCTCAAAGTGCTTATCCCAGAGCCTGTAGTACAGTGAGAGCTTAATACATAGTAAGAACTTAATCAATACATGATAGAAAATAAAAGCTCTTTGACACATTGTTGATTTGGCCATCTATCTTAACAAACAAAAATTCTATTGAATATACAATTGGTTTTCTTGGGCGTTATGGTTCTGTTTTGTCTTTTCTGGCATTAGGGAAAATGTCCCATACTTTTAAAACAAAAATAATAATAGTTAAAGTCAGGTCCAGCAGGTAGTGTGGTGGTTAAAGTGCTGGACTCCCACTGTTCGAGTCCTGGACCTGGTGGCTTTTCACTTTCTCTTTCAGTCTCTCTCTGGTGAGCACACGTGCCCTATAGCAAAATTTTTTAAATAACAATAAACAAAATTAAATAAATAATTCTTTAAGAAAAGGGTTATTTATTCAAAAACAGTTGAAGTCTAGCTAACAGTTCATTAATGAAAAAGTAACTGTTTTACTCCAGTAGTATCTTTAATTTTGGATCTTTGATAGTTTTAGAGTATTTTACATATAAATAATACTGTCCTGAACATTTATTATAAAAATCTTTATCTGCAAGTTTATTCTTTTGTTATTTTCTTTCAAATTTCTACTTTAATATAGTTCACTTGGGATCAAACAATAGCATACCAATAAAATATGATGCTTTTCATGGCAATCCTACATAGAAGGTTTCTAATTCAAACCTGGAGAGCTTCCTGAGTACAGTGGCCGTGCACTTACTCATGACCCCAAGTTGGCTGACGGCTCCGGGCAGATCACAGCATCGAGGCCCTTTGGGGGATTCTGTTTCTCTCTCTCTCATCTCACTTATTAAAGAAATGATTAATTAAAGTGTGTGTATGTGAGGGGGGACCAGCAGTTGGCATAATGGCTATGTCACTGGACTCCCATGTAGTAGACCACAGTTTGAGTCCTAGACCTGGTGGCTTAAACTCACGCCGGGCTCATGTGCATTCATGCCCAAGATCCTGAGAGGAGAATGGAGGAGAAGGGATTACAGTGTGGCCATCCCTCTGGGGGGTGATTTCTCACTTTCTGTCTCTCTGTCTCTCTCTGTCTTTCTGGCAAGAGCACGTGCCCTATAATAAAAACTCTCAAAAAAATTAAAGAGTGTGTGTGTGTGTGTGTGTGTTTAACTACCAAGATTTTCTAAAAGACACAAAACGCCAAAGAAAACCAAAATTAAGAAGCATGTAATATATTCTTTAGCTGGCTTGCTTTCTATTAGGTCAATAAATTCCTGATGGAAAACTAACTATCTAAAAATTCAATCTCATTTCATGGGTTAAAAGAGATGCTCAATGTGATAAGAATTTTTTTAAGCAAATGATGACTTTATATGCCACTAATTTAAACTAGAATATACTTTACACAGAAAAACACTACAACTGGTATTTTTCTTTAGCTTCACAGAAAAAAAGATGTTTCATCACATTTTTGAAGGGTCAGATGAATGAACCTTCCTCATAAGACTAAATGTTTACTTTCTTATGCCATTTACTACAGTGTGCTAGTTGACAGTAGGTTAACAATCATGCTTATTAAGTCCATAGCCACAGACCTAGATGAGCAAGCAGACTTTAGACTCCAACCATAACTCTGCTTCTGCTTACCCATAGATCTTCCCACTGGATCTGGACCTAGATATGCCAGACATTTATGATCCTACCCCTCATCTGACATCTCTGTCACAGCCCCATCTGAGAAGCAAGAGGAAGGACTGATTTGTAGGCATTGCTTAGAAGAAAACATGTTAAAAGCTTGTCAGAATTTAAAGTATGCATTCTTTGAATAAGCCAACATCCATAATGCCACTATAAAAATTATCATCAACCACTTATCCAAAGAGAACATTAACTTACATCATATGTAACCTAAAGAATACTAATTCAATGTAAATGTCTATAAATAGCTTTAAGAGCGAAGTCTGTTAAGAAGAAAAACATTGAAACAGGAAAAAGAAAAGATAATAAGGCTGATGTACTTGTTTGTCAAACTCTGCTAAAATACAATTATAATAATGGACTATTGTGAAGCTAAGACAAACAACTAAATATAATCTCTGTGCAGAAAAAGCTCATTGTCTTTCAAACTCTGTGAAAACAAAGGCACCTCTACTAACCTCAAAGAGGTTTTAGATTCGTCATAAATAAGCGCTTAGTTGAATTTTCTATTCAATTACCATGTGCATAGAAATGTGCCAAATTAATCCAGATTAAAGGGTTCAGTTATAAATCGGGACAGAATATCAAAAAGGGAAAATAACTCACTCAAAAAGATACGTTAAACTATATTAATTTTCTATCAAATATTTATTGACAGCCTACTATGCATGCTTAGCAATATGCTTGACATTAAGTTTCTAGGGAGCTTAAAGTAGATCGTGAAAGTAAATTATTTCACTATTAATATAATCATCAATTTGAGCATGATAGCCCGCAAAAGAACTATCTAATCAGATTATTTTTAGATGAATTATTTCAAAATATTTTAAGTAAGCATTCTTCAGTAACTTACTAGAAAATCTGCTTGAATAATGGCCTTGATGTTCAAAGTTGTTTTGGGACATCTTTTCACCATAAAAGAAAGCTTCCAATTATTAATATTTCAAGTTGAAACTTCTGCCAAGATTAGAGTCAAGGAGAGTTGGAAGGAGATAAATATGAAACAAAACAAAATAAAAACAAAAAAGGGCTTTTGCCATTTCTTTTAAAAATGGATTTGTGTGAAGGAACCTGTAATTTGTGAGGGAAATGGTTAAGTTTGTTCAGAGAATACAAAGCAGATTAAACACATTTTTGCTTTCTGCAAAAACCAGGGTTTAAAAAATTTTAAGTACCTGGCTTCTTGTAGTCATTCATCTCCACAGTGTGGTACCATTGAGAGAAGATAGCAAAGAACAAAACAAAGATGTGACTCTTAGTCCTAAAAAGTTTTCTTTTTTTTTTTTTTTTTTTTGGAGGTGTTTGCTATAGAGCATATGCACTCGCCAGAAAGACAGAGACAGAGAGACGGAAAGTGAGAAATCACCCCCCAGGGGGGATGGCCACGCCACAATCCCTTCTCCTCCATTCTCCTCTCTGGATCTTGGGCACACATGCACACGCACCCGGCGTGAGTTTAAGCCACCGGGTCCAGGACTCAAACCACGGTCGACTTCATGGGAATCCAGCGACAAAGCCATTACGCTAACTGCTGGTCCCAAGTTTTCAATTTTTTAAGCAGATGAAATTGCAAAAATTTAGATACAGGGCAAAAGTTTAGGAAAATTAGTCAAAGAAGTTTCATTCACCCTTTAAAAATTTATTTTATTTATTATTAGGATGGGTAGTATTCAGAGAGGCAGAAAGAAAAGCTGAGAATGACCAGAGAAAGGAAACGGCATGAGAATGCTGTTGGACAATGATGAACAGGCAAGTTCAGGGAGGCTGAGGGGATCAACCTAACATGCTGGAGCTCTGAGGTCAGCTTGTTAAAGTCCACGATGAGAGGGGACGGATCTTCCAAGCGATGATACAGAAAGGGCAGAACAGGGTATATGCGGATTTGCCGGATGCCTGAATACAGTGTGTGGGAGTGGCTCTATGAACAGGTAGACTGAAACTGAGAGGCCTACTTCACAGTTTGACACGCTAATAGTGAGACCCCCGATGGAGTTTTCCCGATGGAGTTTTAAAGGAGAATACTCAAGCTCCTACTTTTAGTCAATATTATTTCCACAAATATTTGTTGAATTACTTCCTTTTCCATTAAACACCTACATGGGAAAAGCCTACAACTGAATAAACAAGCCCTGTATGTTTCCCAACAGCCCCCATGCCACTGAGATAGGAGCTAGAACCCTAGGAAACAGGTAATCAGGACATAAGGCCCAAAGAGGGAGGTACAATAGACAAATCTGCACTAGGAATGGCTTTCTCACAAAACACAGTTTGCAGCAGTGACTCTTTGATTAGCCTATGCAGCATGATTTAGAGCAATTTTTTTTTTTTTTTTTTTTTTTGGAGAGGTTTTTGCTATAGGGCGCGTGCGCTCGCCAGACAGACAGAGAGAGACATAGAGACAGAAAGCGAGAAATCACCCCCCAGGAGGGATGGTCACGCCACAATCGCTTCTCCTCCATTCTCCTCTCGGGATCTTGGGCACGCACGCACACGCGCCCTGTGTGAGTTTTAAGCCACCGGGTCCGGGACGCGAACCGCGGTCAACTACGTGGGAGTCCAGCGACATAGCCATTACGCTAACTGCTGGTTCCCGATTTAGAGCAATTTTGACTTTTTTCATGTTCTCACTTATTCAGGGCCTAGATAATGGTTTTTAGGCCCCAAAGCTTTCAAAGACTTGAGCAAGTATTGACCACTAGATAATGGTCTCTAAAACCTACAGCTCTCAGACAAAGACTTGAACAATCATTAACTAGAAGTTTTCTAAATGAATAGCTTCCTAAATGTACAGTATGATATACTTAATATGGGATCCTCCCTTTGGGAACAAACATGAACAAGTTCCTCCCAGCTAAGATAAAAACTCCTGCCAAGAGCCCAGAATCAGCTCTCCATTTTTATAAGACCTCTCTTTGCTTTGGGAGCTTTCTTATTATTCTTCAATAACCTCCCCTTTGCTATCCCCCCTCTGTGTTCATATCTCTAATTTTATGTGAATGTTAGCCAAGAACTGGATCTTACACTGGTTTTGGTCACTCCAACATCCTGCAACACCACCACCCTGATTTCAAGAAATCCTCTAAAACACTCAGTGACTGACAGCTTCAACCTCTATGTCTGGAGACAGAATTTAGATATCACTTAAACCTGGAAGGTATCACAACTCTAATCAGAAACCTATCACTCCCATATGAGGACCCATTGTCAGACTTGCCAGATTTTAAGTTTCAGTGCACAGCTGAAATCTAGACTCTTCAATGACATCTTCTTTACCTCTATTTGCCTCTCACCCCACCCCATCCATAAACCATCAGCGTGAAGCCCTGTTTCTTCAATACTATCCTACCTACCCCTAAATAAGGGTGTCAACCTTGGACTGGAATTTTTAGAGTCAATTAAACAACAATTTCCCCCCAGGCTTCAAGCTTGCCAGTCACTAAGCTAGGTTGGAGTGGATTTTATGTCAATTCATAAACTTCAATCCACCTTACTCCTCCTGAGCAGTAGATGAGGCACAGGACAGTCCCACCTTCAACTGTTATTTCTAACATTGTGACTTTAAAAGACTTGATGACTTCCTTGAACCCAATATTTGCACATAACCACCCACATCTACCCTAGCAATATGAAAAATGTTTAATCTTGGAGATAAGAGGTAGCAGATTTGATATTTTCCTCTCCACATCATCATTTCCACCAAAGGGATCTCGACGCCTCCTAGTAAGTTGTCCTCACTTGTCCAAGTGTCCTTCAGTTGCCACATCTCAATTATTTCCATTTAAGAAAAAAAAAAAAAATACTATGTTCCACTTATCAGATGCTTGTCATAGTGAGGAAGAGCTAACACTTCAATTGGTAGCTTGAGAGTAAGAGAAAAGAGAGACACACAGAAACTAATAAAGTGTTAAGTTGTTATTACATTGTTTTTTTATTCACCATCCTGTGTTTCAACAAGTAGGATTTAAGGTGAAATGCAACTAATTTAGTGACTATTAAAAAATTTACAATTGATTGGTGCAACAACATGTTGAAGAATAACATGTATTGTAGCTTCATAAATATCTGGTAATTACTTCTTATTTCCAAATGGTGTTTGTATGGATATGACATGTTTTTAAAGTATTTTATTCCTTAGGCTTGATATGTAGACATCTTTTATTATGATAAAGCAGTACAAAATACTAAGTATTTATTTCCTAATCATTTCAGGGTAGTGACAAATGAAGAACTATGACACAAATATGTTTTCTCAGGTTAGGGGAAAAAAGGATGCAAGGATGCAATTCAAAGACTGAGAAAAGAAAATCAATAAATCTTAGTGTTTTAAACAGAACCATAGTACTTTCTGCTCAAAATCCAAAGAATAAAGATAAACATTTAGAATGGTACACTCAGATATTCAATATAGTTTGAATGTAACAGTCTTTAAGTCACCACAGACTTTAATGATTCTGTAATGACTAAATATCTGTTATGGTTTGAATGATGATTTGTCCCCTAAAGTTTCATGTCTGGAATTTTGTATTGGGAGGTGGCGATTCAGTCACTACTAGTGGATAGAGATCGAACCATGGTGATTGCATCATGGAGGCAACACTCTGACGTGTAGAGTAATGAGAGAATAAGTCCAAAAACTCTCTTTCTCTCTCTCTCTCTCTCTCTCTCTCTCTCTCTCTCTCTCTCTCTCTCTCTCTCTCTCTCTCTCTCTCTCTCTCTCCCCCCCCCCCCCAACCCCTGTGCTTCTGCTGGCCATGTTGCAGGCTGGCCTGATGTCAGGCCTACACCTTCAGACTTTTCAGCCACCCGAATTGTTGAGTCAATAAATCCTTATTGTTGAGTCAATAAATCCTTATTTCTTTATAAATTACCCAATCTTAGGTTTTTCTATTAACAACACAATAATGGACAAAGACAACATGTAAGCTTAAAGTTCAAAGAAGTAATTTAATACGGAGAAGGGACAGGACCATTTAGATTACCTTAGTCTCTTCAGTACAAATTGAATACAGCTGAGGAAGAAGTCTCAATTGTTTCCAGTCTCTGAGAATACATTAGACCACTTAATATAACATTCTGGTGTAGTGTTTGCTTTTTTTGATAGCCAAACAGATAGAGTGATTGATTGAGTCACTCACAGGTATTCATTCCTTCAACTAATATTTATTGAGGGATTATCATGTCAGACATGAGGCTAGAGTGTTTTCTCACATCACTTAATAGAAACTCAACAAGTATTCACACGTTATAATGAGGATTAAATGAGCTAATATTTGTATAGTGTTTAAAACAGCAAGTGCTATATAAATGTTTGTTAAATAAATTCTTTGAGAAGCCAGCTATAATATGATCTTATAAAATTTTGGTTGTTCTATTTCTTCTTTCTCAGAGGTTTCTGTCAGGATAAGAGATAGCAGTAGAGCCCTGAACATCAGTCAGGAAGCTCAGCACAGAAAACAATTTCATCAATACAAGCCCATATCAAAATCACCTGAGGGTAAATTTTTCTGGAGAAATAAAAATTTTGCTAGACTGACATAAAAAGTTTTATGTCACCTTGAAACATTTATTTTACATACACTTATGAAATATTACATACCAGGTTCTACTATAACTATTTTTAGTATAGTATCTCATTCCGTTCTCACATTACTCCATTTTATAAATGGGGAAACTGAGACTCAGGAAGACTGAGTAACTTGCCAAGATCATATAGCAAATAAGTGGCAGAGCCTATATTCACACCCAAGAATTTGTACCAGGATTCTCACAGTCTCTGTCTTCCTGACTCCGGATTGTTCTGTATTTGGTTTAGCTGTCATGTACTCCTGTAATAGGAAGAATAAGCACAGGTTTTTACCTTAGAAAAAGAGATGGGCAAAAGACACTTTGTAATATTCATAAATCATACAAAAAGTCAAAAGAGAGAACTGCAATCACAAATGACGATTTGAGGCTTAAATGAGTCTTAAATTTCACATGATCATAATTAACCATTTTTGGTATTCACAAGTCTTTTGCAAGAAAACTTGGAAATCATCAGGCACAGCCAAAGAACATAGCAAGCATTTCAGACCCTTCTCGATTGAACAGAAGACTTTCCAATTTCTTTGTCTTGGCCCAGAGCCCCTGTTTTAGATTAATCCACCTTAAATAAGGACATACAAGCCAACTACAGATCACCAGGGCAAGTAACTACCACCAACCACAAACCACCACTTTTCTGTACTAGATAAACTGCAGCAATTTCGGTGGAATTGTTTTGAAATTTCTCTTCAGTTTAGAAATCATGCTTCAGGAGGACCAGCAGATGGTGTAATAGTTATGTCGCTGGACTCCCATGTAGTTGACCATGGTTTGAGTCCTGGTCCCAGCAGCTTAAAGCTCACACTGGCGTGTGTGCACACGTACCCAAAATCCCAAGAGGAGAATGGAGGAGAAGAGATTGCAGTGTGGTCATTCTCCCTGGGGAGGTGGGGGGATTCTTGCTTTCTGTCTCTCTGTCTCTCTCTGTGTCTCTTGTGAGCACACATGCCCTATAGCAAAAATATCTCTATCTCAAAAAAAAAAAAAAAAAAAAAAAAAAAGAAGAAGAGATGATGAGATTGTGCTTTAGGAGATAAAGTAATGGAAACTAGCTTTTTTAAAATAGCCACGAATGAAGAAATATGTTAAATAGGCCCACCCTTTCATGAAGACAAAGTAGATACTTTTCAGTCACTGATCAAGAACTAGAAAAGCTAGAGAACTGTCTGTAATTTCTCTGCCTCAGAAAGATCAAGACAGACCCATCCCAGGACTCTGGCTTTCCAAGGACACAGCAGAGTTTGTTTCTCAATTCTTCCCACAGTTCTGCTCCAGCGAAAGAAATAAAAAGGGAGTCAATGAGAGTGCAGAGGCTTTCTAAAATGTTTACAATCACAGATTCTGCCAACTGCTGCTCACCCGTGAGTTGAGCATATTTAGGGCCACTGCAACGGGGGGGTGTGAGCTCTTGGCTTGTCAACAACTTAGTAAACAGAGAGACTTCAATATGTTTTCTGCACAAAACGCTGAAAACAGACACAGAGGCTTCGTAGGACTGATGCCTGAGCCTCCCACAAATACTCAGCCATGCCACTCTATCAATCTTGATTATCTGGTGCCCCCCTCTGGCCTCACTGTAGTAACTTCACTTAGCTCCCCTGAGAAACTAAAAAGAATTCCTGAACAAAAAGAATCCAGGATGGAATCACAAAAATTAGCCTGCAAAAGAACCCTAGATTTGTCTGCACTTAGGATAATTATCTAACTCTCCAAGGCAAAAGAAATGTTAGCGGGGCTGACTGCTTGCTTTTAAACTCATAATGTACTTAAGGTGATAAATTTTGCTTTATGTATTTTTAAATATCCCCAGAGGAGATAGAGAACTCAATAAGTTTCTTCACAGTTAAGATAACTAAGCTACCTGGGTTTCACTTAGAAGAGTAAGGCAATTTACCTGGAGAAATCTCTAAAACTAAGACAGCCTTAGAACATCATGCAGTTGAAACCTGCATCAAAAACTCAAGTTAAATCCTATTCATTACTAAAGTCACACAACTACTATCATTTCAATTTATTAGTTAATCCTCACCCAAGTCCCCTGGGGGTTTCAATTAAAGTGACTCAAGTTTTGTCCACTTTCAGAAAGCTTCCAGTATCCCCAAAGTGAGTTTCTTCTCCATAGTGAAGGTCTCCATTACTCCGCACCCCCTACCCCACAATCCACCCTGGCCCAGTAATTGTGTTCCTTTGGTTGAGCTGACATGGTCTGATCTCTTATAAGGACAACATATCAAGAGTTTCCAGTTTATGTCATTAAGAGGCTGGATAAGGGAACAGGGCACCTCATGCCCACAGTTTCTGAGAGAGAGTGGAGCCAGTGCAGGTGCCAGAGACAGGTCCCATGTGGCTTCCGCACAACTCTAAAGCTGTCAGATCCTAACAGGGCAGGACAAGGGGGAGTCAAGCTGTAAGGCCAAGAAGGTGAAGCGCCACAGAGGCCCCTCATGGGTAGAGAAGGTGACTGTGGAGGAAGTCTTTGTGCAGGGCTTTGGATGTTAGTGCCAGCTCTTACTACAGCAGGTGTAAATAAAGCATATGTGAGACACCTTAGGAAAGATCACAAGGCAGCCCTGATTCTTCTTTTCTTGCCCCTTCCTTCAGAGCTCTGAAATTCAGAGATCTCCTAGACTGCAACATGTACCTTATTCTTATATCTAAGGGGAAAAAAAATCCAAGGGAAAGAGATCAATTAACATCCAGCCTGGGAGTAAGGAACAAATCAAGGCGGCCATAATACCTTTTCCGAAAACCTCTGAAACAACTGTGTTTATACCTAGTGAATATTTTCAGTTGAGAAAAAATGGTCCAAGGAAGAAAGTAATAAAACTAATCACACTGAAGACACATCATTGCATTCAGATGTTACAGACACCATTGTTCAACAGAAGACCAGAAGGGCAGGGAGCTAAATATACACATTGCACTGAACATTGTGAGTGTCGTAGTTTACAAGTCTAAGGGAGGGCTCTACTGAAAAGTCAGTATTCCCTACTAGGCAATACTTGGTAAAATTATTCAAATAAATGACAATTTGATAAATCATAACTTCCAGCGGTGAACAGAGGTGACATTTCCTCACTACAAAATATTTTCTTTGGCAGATGAGATTAACTGAATCAGAAATCCCCTGACACTGAAAGCACAGAACCATATTCCCCATCACGGCACTAATCACATTATGTTAGAGTTGTTTGTTAAATATCTTCAGTGTCTTTCCTAGATGTTACAATATTTGCCTGTTACTCTCTAATGCCTGCCAAGAAGTTTAACATATAATAGGTACTCAAATGTTTCTTTGAATTTAATAGAATGTCTTTTACAGCCATTTTACTCACGGATTTCATAAGGGAATAGTAGCCTATAAGTTCTGGTCTGTTGTGGCTAGTTAAAAATAATAATAATGATAGTTAATGAGGATTGATATAAGAAGTATTATATTGTTTTAGATCAAAATTTTTAACACTATTTTAGAAAAAGTTGGGAATTCTGGGCCAAATTTATAGCTATAAGTTTCTAATTGGACCCCATTTTAGTATCTACAGAGAGAAAAATAAATTATTATGTATTCATTAAATGAAAATGTAAAAATATAAAGTTATCTAAGTTGAGAATACTTACATAAAGAATAAAAACATTGACAGTCTCAATTTTAGCTGTCAAGAAGAATTTCAAAACAGTTTTTCAAGGGACGAACATAGTGGTTACATTGCTGGGCTCGCACATAGTTGACTGTGGTTTGAGTCCTGGACCCAGTGACATGAAAATCATGCCAGGTACATGTGTGTAAGTGCCCAAGATCCTGGGAAGAAAATGGAAGAGAAGGAATTATAGCATGGCCATCCCCCTGGGGGCTGATTTCCCACTTTCCATCTCACTGTCTCTCTCTCTCTCTGGTAAGCACACACACCTAAAGGCAAAAACCTCTTTAAAAAAGTTTTTAATACTTCCAACCGTTCTATGGAAAATACAAAGTGAGATTCTAAGATAACAATTTCCTCCAAAGTACGTATGTGGAAATTGACACAAAACACCATTTATTGGGGCCATGACGGAAACAGGTGGCCCATTTAATCAGACAAGTCGTTCGAGTTCGGTTTTTCACCTGCAGTCTCGTCCAGCACAGCAAGACAGACGAGCCCCAACAGGCAAGGCAAAAGAAGGCTTCAGTCCAGTCCTGTCTGAGTCGGTGATCCTCTCTGATGTTAGGCACAAATTGAAGGGAATAATAATGAATCAGATGGTTTCAGGTAACTCATCTCCTCCCCACCTTTTACCTAGCAAGTAACATGACTCCCCTGTCTTATTTGCAAAGAGGAGACACACAGCTTGAATCACGAGTAGGTCTGGGACCAGCCTCAGTGAGGCCTCTCAGAGTAGGCCTGTCCCATTCAACAAGCATGTCTTTCCAAATGACCAACAGCCCTTCAGTGCAGAGCTCAGAAATTCCAATAGCATCCTCTTATCTAGTCTCCTATTCTGAGAGAACACAGACATTCATAGAGGTAATAACAACTATAAAATCATGTTTGATTTTATTCTATTTTTGGCTTCCTGCTCTTTGATGCTTGTACCAAATCAACCATTCATTGCCTTTTGTAGGGGAAACAGGCTTGTGCAAGATTTATGACTTCCTTATCTCACTGCCCTCCCTAGGATGAAATTAATACAAAAAAAAAAAAAAAAAGAAAGAAAGAAAGAAAGAAAGTCATTAAAATTCTTCACACAAGGGCACCCTCTCCCTGCTCTCTATTTCACACACTTCATCGTCTGCAAGTGATCATGGACTTATAAGTTCTAGTCTAACCTCCTCAGGAGATCCAACAAGTCTGTCTACGGCATGAAAGCTTCCCTTGCTCTTTCGGCAGGTTACACAGTTCCAAGGATGCAACAAATCTCGTTTGCGAGCTGTACACCATCACCCACGTATTAACTTGTCACCCTGAGTAATAAAGTTCACAAACTCCATTTCATTTTTTTCTTCACCATGCTGCCTGATAATATAAAAAGATGCCACATCCCTTTGATTTGTAGCTTGTGTTTGTGAAACAGCAGCTCCACAAACAAATCAATGAAGTGCAGGAAGCTAAATGACTTTTTTTTTTTAACACCCGGGTTTATTTCCCAGTAAATATTCATATGCATAAACATAAAAGTGTTAAATGAGGTGAAATCTTGGTAATTGCACAAATAGGAAAAAAATAAAAGCATGATTGTTCTGAGTGGAGTAGGCATTTCTAGACTCATTGACCGTGATTAAAGCAGTGATCCCCAAATTACACAGGTAGGTATGGCATTCCCAGACCTTTGAATTACTAAGATATCAAAAAATGCCACATTGGTCATATATAATTGAAAATAGCTATCTGCTCTTCCACAGCTTTCCTTAATTTAGGCATCTTCTGTGATATGCAAAATATATTTATACCTGATCCATTTTAACAGCCTGTTTTCTAAAGACTATGTTTGCAGTTCACTTTGACAGACACTTCACTAACAGTCGTTCTTTTGCCACCTTATGTGGAGAGAAGAAAATAGCAATCAATCATAGATGCCATTTTGATTTCTAATAACCACATTTCCAGAAAAATAATGGAGGTTTTTTTTTTTGGAGATTTATTTATTTTCTGTGTTGAGCTCATCAACTGTTTTCATCATTATTAATCAGCTTAATTCTGAAAGGAATGATTTTTTAATAGGGGTATGTGTGTGGGGGGGGGGTGGTCACAGACTCTTTCAAGGATAAGATAAAATGCCTGAGTTTGTAGAATAATCATAAGTACTATTTTCGATCTAAATTCAAGGCCTCATAGGCTTCTAAAGTTTATCAACAATTGATGATTTCAGTTTAACTATCTCTGCTCTTGGATTAGGATTATGCCTGGTTTGTTTATTTGTTTTGTTTTGTTTTTTAGGATTTTTAGGTTTTCGCTATAGGGCACGTGCACTGACCAGGGACAGAGAGAGAGAGAGACATCTCCTGGGAGTATGGCCATACCACAATCCCTTCTTCTTTCATTCTCCTCCTGGGATTTAAGGCATGCACTCACATGCACTCAGAATGATTTTCAAGCGACCAGGTCTGGGACTTGAACCACAGTCAGCTATGTAGGAGTCCAGTGCCTTAACAACCATGCCACCTTCTGGCCATATACCGGTTTTTAAGTTATTATTATTGTTACAGTGTGGAGAATGAGTTGGGCTGAGACAAGAAAGGATTCAATGGAAAACTAGAAAGTAGTTGCTATATTCATTAAAATCAGTGAGGGTGAGGGTAGTTTGACACGGTTTAGGAGATAGAAGATAAGAAAATAGGAAACAGGTTCAGCCACAGTGGCACAGTAGTAGTAAAGCTCTGTAGTGCTGGATGCCATATGGAAGATCGGAGTTTGGTTCCTGAGTCAACCGATAAACAATGGGCGTGCACACAAATGCCTGTAATTCTGGCTGACTGGGAAGGGCAGGAGGGAAGACTGCTGCATGAGATCCTGATAAAGGTGCTTCTCTCCCCTTCTGTCTTTTTTTTTTTTTTTTTGGAGAGGTTTTTTTTCTTTTTCTTTTTCTTTTTTTTTTCCTTATTGGGTGCGTGTGCTCTCCTGAAAGACAGAGAGAGACAGAGAGATAGAAAGCGAGAAATCACCCCCCAGGGGGGATGGCCACGCCACAATCCCTTCTCCTCCATTCTCCTCTCGGGATCTTGGGCATGCACGCACACGCACCCAGCGTGAGTTTAAGCTACCGGGTCCAGGACTCGAACCACGGTCGACTACATGGGAGTTCAGTGACACAGCCATTACGCTAACTGCTGGTCCCCTTCTGTCTTTTTCTAATGAAAGAAGTAAGTTTTTAAAAAACTGAAATGAAATCAGCAATACCTGGAGATTAAAGAGTTTTATCATTAATATCGATATAGAAAGAAAAAAGAAAAAAAGACCTTACTTATTTATAATGTCCGATATTTTAAAAAATCAAAAGATTATCAAGTAGAAAATTGGCCCTTCATAATTTTCAGTACTTTATTGTCGTATTTTTATTTTGAATGAAAATAATTCTTTGAAAACTAGTAAAAAGAGATTACATGTACAGAATATGTTTTTAGTAATTAAGTAGATTTGCAATTTGATTTTATCTAGAATTTCTAAAACTTAGTCTCCAGTTCATCCATAAGTTGCATTCTTTAACTGTAGTACCTCATGGTTGCCAACAACACACTCATTGCACTTACAATGACTAGAAAGGGCAAATTAAAAATGTCTCTGCTTCAGAAGGAATAAGAAACATGACATATAACATAACCAATGATTATGCAAGGAAAGTTGGCAAAAAAAAAAACAGACATCCAACAGCCTGACTGAGAAATGCGTCAGGTGCATGTGAGAGCATGGCCAAAATCCTGAAGAGAGGGAGAGATGGAGAAGAGATTGCAGCTGGAGCATTTCCCTGGGGGGCTGCTTTCTCCTTCCCCTCTCATTTTGTCTCTCCACTCATCTGTCTTTCTGTCTTTCTCTGGCAAGTACACATACCCTCTAGCACAAAAAAAAAAATTAAAAAAAAAGCTAAATTTTTAAACAAATTAATAAAAGAAAAAGATAATGACTTTATTTTATTACCAAATATTATGCTTTTGGGGGGTTGTGTTTGGCAACCAACAAATTAAATTGATCACTTCTATTTATCCCTATCAACTGTACACTTTGTACATTATAGAAATTTCCAGGTCATTAAATTTGCATACCCATCATTTTAATCTCTATTCTCAAGCCCATGTGCCAAATAAGCCCTGAAGAAAACACTCTGCAAGGAACAGCAGATGGCATAATAGTTATGTCACTGGACTCCCACATAGTTGACAACAGTTTGAGTCTCGGACCCGGCAGCTTAAAATTCATGCCCGGCTCATGTGTGTGCATGCCCAAGAACCCAAACGGAAGAGGGAAGCGAAGAGATTGGGGCATTGTGATTCCTGTAGGGGGTGGTTTTTGCTTTCTGTCTCTTGGTCTCTCTCTATCTCTCTGGTGAGCACACACACCCTATAGCAAAAATCTCTCTTAAAAATAAAAAGAAGAAGAAGAAACAAAAACACTCTACAGTTAATTCTACATGCACGCTTGCCTTATCACCTAGACGATAAACTTTTCAACAGCAGAAATCAAACCTGGTTTACACCTAGACTTCTCACCAGCTAGCACCTTGTGGGGCCTCATTAAGTGTTGTAAGTAATCCTTTTTGAGCCTGGGCCATGCTGTCACAGTTGGTAACCTTTTGAACTGCAGTGCTAGAAGCCACCTGCCTACTGCAGGTTCAAATGCCCAGGCCTGTCAATCAGAATGAAATATCCTGGTGGGTGCACACACACCCAAGATCCTATCCTGGCAAGCTGGAGGCATGAGGGATGGGGATAATGCTGTGACGACACCCTGTAGAGGGTGCTTCTCTCTCTCATGCACTCATATGCTCTATCATGAATAAAAAATTTTTTTAAAAGAAAGAAAATATTTTTTAAAAAACATCCTTAAATATTCCAAACATCTCTAAATCTCTTAAAACAGAAGAAATAAGAGAGATATTCATATGAGTATTAAATATATTAACAAAGATCTATCAAAATAAGAAAAATAATTACTATTTTGAGTTAAATATGGCTGCAATTAAATGAAAAAAATTAAAGCCTTTTATTCTAAGGTAAAAGCAATGGAAATATTTGGAAACATTCATTTAATAGCATAGTACTTATGATGCCTACTAAATAAAGCATTAAGATAGATAACCTGGGTTTTTCTAGTGTCATGCATGAAGTATTTACCAATGGCTGACTGCATGCTAGACACTGCTTAGAAGAATTTGGCAAGAAGACATGTAGAAATTAACAAAATCTCTCTTCAAAGAGCACAAGGTGTAGCAGGACCAAATTAAAGAAGCATAAGGTATCCATTCCCTTGGAGGATATACAAGTTTACACATTTCAGTCTGGGAGGAAATAAAATGCACTGGCATATCATTTCTAGAAAAACCTAACTTAAGCAGACCCTTGAAAAACAAGTCCAGAAGACTAAAAAGAAACAGATTTTTCTGGGGGGGGGCGGGGAGAGGTTTTTGCTATAGGGTGCATGCACTCACCAGAAAGACAGAGAGAGAAAGAAAGTAAGAAATCACCCCCCGGGGGGGATGGCCACGCCACAATCCCTTCTCCTCCAGTCTCCTCTCGGGATCTTGGGCACGCATGTGTATGCACCTGGCGTGAGTTTAAGCCACCAGTCCAGGACTCGAACCACATGGTTGACTACATGGGAGTCCAGCGACATAGCCATTATGGTAACTGCTGGTCCCAAGAAACAGGTACTTTAAACTGGGCTAATAAAGTCCCCTGGCTTGCACAGGAATGAGGGTCTGCCTGGTATGGGGGAGAATTTCAGGGCTAAAACCAAGGAAGTTCTGGACATATTAGGACAGTTGGTTACCCTGTTCTAAGATGGAATACCTGGTTGAAAAGTAAAAGAAAACATAGATATTTGAAGGCCTAATGAATTCTGGAGTTCTGGAATATACATAAAGGAGACAAGCAGCAAATGAAAATGTAGGAAACTAATCATTCTAAGAGGCATTATGTGCTGTATAAAAGAGTTTGGAATATAATCCTAAATTAGTGGAGAATCAGTGATGAATTTTGCTCTAAAGAGTGAAATGTTCTGATTTGTCTTTGGAAAGATCGTACTGACTGCCCTGTGGAAGATAAATTGGAACGCTAATACAGAAGGAAACTGAACTGGTTAGGGGGAACTATATTAATTTATGGGAAAAAAGACAAAGAGAAATATAGCACCTTTAATAAGGACATAGAGGGAAAGATAAATTCGAGAGATATTTAGACAGTAGAAACAATAGAATTTAAACACTTGTATGAGAAAGATCTATAATTACTCCCATATTTCTGGTTTAATAGCTCAGCAGATGGAGGCTTCATTCATCAAGAATGGAAATATAAAAGAAAGAATAGACTTTGAGTGGAGATGTTTAGGGAGGGAAGATCATGAATTCTGTTGGATCTGTTAAATGTAGGAGTCCCATAGAATATCCCAATTAAAGGAGTAGAAGGTAAAAAAAAAAAAAAAAAATTTAGAGGCTTTTGCCTTAGGGTATGTGTACTTACTGGGGGAGAGAGAGAGAGAGAGAGAGAGAGAGAGAGAGAGAGAGAGATCACCCCCAGGGAATGGCCAAGCTACAATCCCTTCTCCTCCCAGAATCTTGGCCATGCACATGCACCCGGCATAATTTTCAAGTCACTGGTCCAGGACTTGAACTATGGTTGGCCATGTGAGAGTTCAGCAACATAAGCACTACACCACCTGCTGGCCCAAAGATAAGTATTTTTAATATAGTACCTATGTTCATGACTCAGCTTTAAGATAGAGACAAAGATTTATAAATTATATACAAGCAGCAGAGGGAGACAATAATACTACTAACTAACTAACTAATAAAAAGGAAGGAGAGTAAAGGGAACCCAAAGATTTGGAGAAGTGTCCAGTGGAGAAGTAGAAACTCCAAGATAAACTGGTAGCAGGGAACAAAATAGGGAAGAGTTTTAAGAAGAAGGAGATAGGTGAATGTGTTAGGGTTCTCCAAGGATACAGAATAAATAGGAAGCAGATAGATATAGATAGCTATAGATAGAAAGAGAGAGAGAGATGGATGATAGATATAGATAGATGATTGATAGATAGAGATAGATGATAGAGATAGTTATAGATAGGTAGGTAGATAGATATAGATAGATATAAATAAATGATAGATGATAGAGAAGATAAGCAGATGATAGAGATATCTGTATAATTTAGATATATATATATATGCATATACATATGTATATATATATATATATATGTGTGTGTGTGTGTGTGTATATATATATATATATATATATATATATATATATATAAAATTATTTCTTTTGAGGAATTGGGTCATATGATTATGGAGGTTGAGGAGTTCCCCATCTGCCATCTGCAACCTGGAGACCCAGGAAAGCCTATGATGGAGTTCTAGCCCAAGTCAAATGGCTTAAGAACCAAGTGTGCCCTCACTGTAAGTCCTAGACCTGCAGCAGGAGAAGAGCAGTATCTCAGCTCAGTCAGTCAGAGTGAGTTCTCCCTAACTCTGCCTTTTTGTTCTATTCAGGCCCTGGGTGGATTAGATTATGCATACTACTTTGGGAAAGGCAATCTGCTAACTTCAGCCTACCAATTCCAATACTAAACTCCTCTGTAAACATCCTCACAGACACACCCAGAAATAATGCTTAGGGAAATACGTGGGCACTCAGAAATCCATTCAAGTTGACAAATAAAATTGACCATCATAGTTGGTTGCAAAAGCTCCAAAGAGAATAAATAATAAACTGAAATGTATCCAAAGACCTTGCTTATTTGGAGTGCATTGGAGACCTTTTCCAGAGTAGGTTTAGTGCAGAGATAGTGACTAAAACTTGATGAGGGTGAATGAGAATATCAGAAAGTACGGAAAGAAATTATAGGCTAATTTTTCAAGATGTTTGGCTAAAACGATATAAGAATTGGGCCCTGCCTCAAAAAAGTGACATTGTTGGAAATTAAGAATCATCTGCTGAATATCATTTATGCCAACAAACAGTATTTGTAGCTATTCCACAACATTCTACAATATCTTTGGTTGACAACGCTGCAATCAATAAGTGTTTAGTGAGAGACCCAAAAACAAAGCAATCATGTCTGCATCTAGTATATACATTATAAATCAAAGTTACGGTCAGTTGAAGTTTCACCTTTGATAAGAAAAGTAACATTGCTGACGGTATGCCCAAGGAGGTAAAGATTGGTTTCTATCAATTCAACACAGTACATAAAAAGCTCTAGCAGCAATAATAAATTTTTCAAGTAATTTATTCAGCTGTTTCTTTAAAAACTGTACAGTATATCAAACTTTTTGGAGTTCCAGTCAAAAACCAAATTGAAATCTATGAAAATTGAAGCAATACCCTTTGATTTCTAGAGATGGAAAAAGTTCCAGGTATCAAGTGGGATTTGTTTTCCCCAACCTGTGGAACCAGAAATTATGTTTTTGGTAAATTGCCCCCAAATATACCCTACTGTCAGAAAGTAAATGTCTAAATAGGCTAGGGTATGTTGTAATAACATACAACCGCAAGGTTTCAATGACTTAAACAAGAAAGATTTGTTACTACATGATAGGTCCAGAGTAGGTCACAGGAGGTTCTGCTCATTTTAGCCATGTAGAAATCTAGGCTTATAGAACAGCCACGATTTCAAACATCACAGAGCAAAAGAGCTCCAGCAAGACTCATGATCAGCCTGAGAGTAACAATAATCACCTTTTCTTGTAAATATTTATCTACAATTAGTTACATGGTACTACCCAGATATAAAAGGACCACCGGATTATGGATTCAATCCTAGTTTGACCCCAAGAGATGAAGTGACAGGTGTACTAGAAGAATTTTGTTAATGACTACCACACAGGTCATACTGGTTAAAACTGTATCTTCTCACAAGGTGTATCTATAAATATGCACCCATACACACATATACACACATACATACACACGGTACATACACATGTTTGTATGCATAGCAATCAAAAATATAACCTGAGAGGGAAACCACCTTTGAGTGTTGGTTCTGTCATTTATATCATTACTTTCTTTTTTTCCATTTTTTTCCTTTTTTTTTTTTTAGGTTTTTGACACAGGTCGTGTTCGATCTTCAGAGAGAGAGAGACAGAGAGAGGTCAACTGAGAAATCAGCCCCCAGGGAGTTGGCTATGCTGCAGTCTCTTCTCCTTCATTCTCCTCTTGGGATTTTGGTCATGTATGCACATATACCTGGCAAGATTTTCAGGCCGCTGGGTCCAGGACTTAAACCATGGTCTACTATGTAACCTAATGTCTTAACCACCATACCACATGCTGGTCCCAATATCATTACTTTCTATAGTCACACAGATGTTTTAAAACAGAAACACTCAAGAAACCCAAGGTAGAGTGTTAACTATTACTCTAGGTAGAGTTATTTGAACGTACAAAAAGAACAATCACATTCAAGGAACCGTTGTACCTTCTTAAAGTACATGACAAAAAAATAAAATAATTTTCTAGAAGTATATCCAGGTAGTATGCTATTCATGAAATGCAATTCCACTTTTCATTAATAAATGAGTATCTTTTTTTTTGATAAAGAGATGATCAAGGTTTATTTTTCATTTGGGAAAAGAAAAGGAGAAAGGGAATGTTTTCGTAGATATCTATTGTCGTGAGTTTTCTCCCTGAACAGTTCCCTCTAGCTATGCTTTTAATTGATTGGCTCCTCTCCAAACATCTTTAGATTATGTAGGGAAGCTATAGAAGAAATGCAATGTGTTAACCTTGACCTGACAGTAAAGATGACTTCAGTGTTTTTCTTCTAAGCCTCTTGTTTCTCAAAGCTGGTCAAGCTTTTTTTTTTTTTTTTTTTTTTTTGCTTTTTTTTTTTTTTCTGCAATCAGGTATTTCTTCCAAAGTTCAGTTTATAAATTAATTATAACATGAATTTATTAATAATACATTTTGAAATTTTATTTTATGCTCATGACAATATTTATGACTATAACATACATTTTTTTGTTTTCAGTTTATTTTTATTTCTGTGTTTTAAGAAAGAGAGAAAGAGAGAAATTTTTGATAGGGTCTTGCCACTCTGTGATCTGCCCCCCCACCCCCAGCTTCCCAGCCAGCAGGGTGACAGGCACATGCTGACATGGACAGCACGTTCAGATCAACCTGGGATCCAAACTCAGACCTTCCATTTGGCTCCAGCATTGTACATTAGGCATCCTACTGCCTGGGTCACCCTGCCACAGGCTAGCATTTATCTTTTTCTAGTTAGCTCATTTTCACTCTTCCATCTCATTCGTAACTTTTTGTTTGTTTAATTTTGTTTCTGTACTTGCCAGAGAGAGACACAGAAAGAGAGAGAAAGTGAGAAATCATGCTCTAGGACGGATGGCCATGCTGCAATCCCCTCTCCTCCATTCTTCTCTTGGTACTTTGGGCATGCACACACATGTGCCCAGCATGACCCTCAAGCTGCCAGGTCCAAGATTCAAACCACACAATTGGCCATGTGAGATCCAGCTGCCTTAACTTCCATGCCACCTGCTGGCCCCATGTACTCGGAGTCAATGAATATGAAGTAATGGTCTTGCTAAAGCAAAACTTACCTTTTAGAGCAAAGACTGTCTTTGGTTTTTCCTTCCTAAATCAGGACACTTCCTAAGGGATTAAGTTTCTAGAGTTAGTTTGCCCTCTCCTTTTGAACATATAAACAGAATCTACTATCCCTGAGCTGCCTTTTCGGTATTGAGTTCTGGTGATACTTGGATTCTTGTGTATTCATGCAATCTAAACGTACACAAATCCCTCAAACTAACACTGCATACATTATTTGGCCAGGTAGCTTTTCTAAAGGTCAGGTCTATTTTCAAGTTAAGCAGAATGGTCAAAATTAATTACTGACCCCAACACTAAAAAGTTACACAGGTACCCCTCGTGTATGTATTCTCATATGTGGTTGTTAATGAAGCCTTAGTTTGAGGGCCCCTCACTTGCTCAAGACTTGGAAAGAGTGCATAGCACTTCCTGTATTCATCATATCTATTATTTTTCTTTAAAAAAGAACCTAAAATTTGTGTAAACTTCAGGCCTTATAAAATTTGGATCTACCCTGATATATACTATTAAAATAGATATAACTTTTCATGCTAATGGCAAATCAGAAAAAGAAAGAAATGGTCAAAGAGAGAAAGACATTCCTCAGTTATGAAAGACTTGTCTAAATTGAGCAAAATTAGGGTATGGCAATGCTTGAAAGTGAGATGATCAAAAGAACAAATCTAAGTGCTAAAAAAGTAGAAATATTTTAAAGAACTAGTTGTAATGGAAATTGTTATAAAATAAATTAATACATATATAGACAAATGAAAATTACTTATAACTTTTAATGTGAAATTATGGAAATTCCCTCCTCTTCATTTTCTTTTTCCCCACCTTCAAGGTTAACTTGAAGGTTTTCAGAACTTTCTATAACAGAAACCCATTGAAGGTCAAGGCCCAGAGTCTTCTGACTGAACCAGCACTAGTGAAACAGCAGGACCAGCTTAGAAATCATGGAGGTAGTATTGAACTCCTAGGAATAAGGGGTTCAATGTCTCTACATAGGAGAGCAGTTGTGAACGTTGGGGAGATCAGGGTCTTCAAGATTCTAATGAACATGATGGATGCTCCATTCAGGAAAATTCA
This sequence comes from Tupaia tana, assembly GCA_026018925.1. Taxonomy (NCBI): domain Eukaryota; kingdom Metazoa; phylum Chordata; class Mammalia; order Scandentia; family Tupaiidae; genus Tupaia; species Tupaia tana. The sequence continues at coordinate 9,642,476 of JAKSZU010000020.1, forward strand.
TATTCACATTTTTACATGGGATTTCAGCAAGTTCTTTTCTTTAATTTTTCTTTATTTTTTTATCCTCAATCACTGTATATCATTTCAGCATACCAAATGAATTTTCCTATCATGAATACACTGTGTTTTTTTTTCTCCTATAAATATTTTCTTTTTATTTATTTTGTGTTTTGAAGTTGCAGATTTAAGTACTATTAACAGAAAATACATAACAAAAGCTTCCTAACAAGTGAAAAAAATAATTATAAATGCTGAAAAAATTGGCCTCATTAACATATTTACAGACTTTTACTTAATACATACTCCTTTGGAAATAATGAATACACTGTTATATTTGGTTCAGTCAAAGATATAACCATACCCATTATCATCAACAGGTAATTTTCCATTTTTATGTCCCTAAAATGTTCTAAGTTTCTTGAACACAATTTCAACAATGGTTGTAATTTTTTTATCATCTATACCTTATTATATATTTATATTATTATACTGAATAGTATATAGCATTCTTTAGTTCCAGGGGAGTGCTATCTAGCAGACATATTAATACCTTGGTTAGTCATTGTATATGAAAGATTCACCTTCTTTCTAAATAAACTTTATAAAACTTACTACAAACAACCCTCACACACAGGTGTAATATAGACTTCAATTTAATTTCTATGTTTACTTCTCAGATAATTTCTTTCATTTTTTAACTCTAAAAAATTAGTTCCGTGATAAATGAGCCTGAAGTAAAGAGAACAGGACAGAGAAGACCCAGGGCATGGAAGGATCCACACAGCTCAGAGATGGAAGGGAAAGCAAGACTGCAAAGACCAGGCTGGCTACTCAAACCACTCTGATGTGTGTACGGCCTCCCTGGTAGTACAGCTGATAGCAACCTGAACTACAGCACTGGAAGCCATATGGCTGACCGTGGGTTCAGAGCCCAAGCTGGCTTGAAATCATACCAGCCATGTGCCTGTGTGCCCAAGATCTTGAGGGGCTGCAATGCTAGAGAAAGGGAATAGTAACATAATGAGACCTTGTCAAAGTGCTTCTCTCACTCGCTCTCTTTCTCTCGCTCTCTCCATGTACACGTGCTATCATGAGTAAAATAAACTTTAGAAAATCTTGTTTGATGTGTATATGAATGACATTTTTGAATATTTTATGGATACTGGAGGTGAGAAAGACCTAATAAAAAGCTCAGTTAACTAAATGATTTAATTCTTTCATTAAGACTTCATTCGCTCTCACTGGGCCTTCAATCATTTCCCCAATCTCATAAGTGTGCACTGAGGGATCCATGCAGCAGAATTAATCAGTGCTCTATCAAGAAGCATCTAAGGTTTCTCCCTGTCACTGGAGCATCACGCCTGCTACCTGGGTGTTTACTTGGTTTCTATCCTGAGCCAGGCCATGAACTTATACTGCTGGATGTAGGCTAACCTTAGTTTCTCATATTGTCTTTCTATGGTGAATTTTTTAAAATTCCTTCCTTTGACTTATTCTTCAATAATTATGTTTTCTTGGCTCCAGGTCAGTGGTTCCTGGCTTTGAATTCTACCTTCATTCTGTCCCCTAATCCCTAAACCCCAACTTGATCTCAGCCTATTTCCTGTAGCACCATTGTGTGCACAGACACATTCAGCCCCATTCACACACACCCAGAGTACCCACTCACTCACTCTCAGAGTCATCCACACTCAAGTTCTCACTTTCCCACACTCACATTCACTCCCCTCCGTTTACACTCAGATCCACTTGTACTCACACAAACATTCACACCTGTCTCATCTACTCATGTTCCTCCTCACTCTACAGACTTACTCATACTCACAACCAGTCACCCCACTGACTTCCATTCATTCCTGCTTCATCTCACTCAGCCCCTCCTATATACACTCCCCCCAGCTGGCTCATTCAGTCATGCAGGCACTCGCACTCATACGTTCATGCTTCCTCACATTCAGGTGCGGATGCCTTGTCCCCGGAAAACTCATGTTGAGCCTTGGTCCCAATGCAACAACATTGAGAGGTGGGGCCCAATGGAAGGTGATTAGGTCATGGGGAATCTGCCTTCATGAGTGTTCTTGAGGTAGTGTGAGTTAGTCCCTGTGAGAGTGGGTTGGTATAACGTGAGCCTGTGCCTCACGTTTTGAATCTTTGTACATGCCTACTTGCCATTCTGCTTCTCCACCATGATGTGACACAGCTCATGGCCCTCACCAGAGATGAGCAGACACCAGCACCATTATCTTGGGCTTTCCACCTATTAGAATCATAAGCCAAAGCAGATTCTGTAGACTGGTGGCTAAGGCAGCTGAACCCCACATGACTGACCATATGTTCAAATGCTGGGCTCAGCAGCTTGAGAACATGCTGAGCACATGTGTGTTCACCTCAAAAATCCCAAAAGAAGAGAGAGATGGAGGGGAAGAGACCATATTATTACCTTGCCTCATGGGGGGGTGGAAGAAAGTGTTTTCAGTCTGTTTCTATCTGGTAAGTGTATGTGCCAAAAAAAAAAAAAAATTATGAGCCAAATAAATCTCTTTTCTTTAAAAAAGTACCCAGCATCAGGACCAGCAGGTGGCATAGTGGTTCAGGTGCTAAACTCCCACATGGCTGACCATGGTTCAAGTCCTAGACTCAGTGGCTTGAAAAGTATGCCGGGCACATCTGTGTCAAAAAATCCCGAGAGGAGAATAGAGAGGGGATTGTGGCATGGTCATTCCCCCCGGGGGAGTGATTTCTCACTTTTTCTCTCTCTCAGTCTCTTTCTGTCTCTCTGGCAAGCACACACACCCTATAGCAAAAAATCTCTCTAAAAAATAATTCATTAAAAATATTAAGAAAAAATAATGATAAACTCAGCGTCAGGTGTTCTGTTAGAGCAACACAAAATGGACAAAGACACACAGTCACACTCACACATAGCTCTACCCAGGTCCACTCAACCTAGTCCTACTCAGTCCATTTCCTCCTAGTTACACTCAGTCCACTCACACATAACCCCTCATAGTTCTACTCACACCTAGTGACATTCAGTCCCACTCACTCCTAACTTTTGAGGTTGAGGGAAATCTTCGGTTTTACTGGAAGCTGAATGAAATGCTCCCTCAGATTTACCATTTTACCAGTGCTCTCCAGAATGCCAAAAATAAAGGGAATATGCCACAAAAAAAATGGGTGACCAACTCCTTGAAGTTTGTTTGTTTAATATCAAGTGCTTTCCCTGGACTTTCTTCAGATTCCATTATCTCCTCAATTATTCTGGAAGGACTAGAAAGACCAGGGTATGATCAGTCTCTGGTTGCCAGACTTTTGATTCTATATCCTGCAGTTTGGCTTGATGAAGATTACTTTCATTATTAAAATGTGTTTTCCAGGAGAAGACTTAATTATACCATGACCTGTATTGTCACATTTATCTTCGGGTAAATAAATGCAAATCAGACATGCAGAAGCTCACTGAGCAGAATTCCAGAATTCCCTCTCCTTCCAACACTCCAGAAGCTACAGGAAGAACACTCTGGTGGTTGATATGCAACCCAGTTTTCTACCCAATGCAGAAATCTCTTCTTGGTAAGTGATTATGTATTACTTCATGTTTACTGAAAAAAGCATTCGAGGACCTACTATGCACCAAGCAGTCTTCTATGTGCCAACACACAGTGGTGAATATAAAATAAAAGATCTCCCAGGTCAAGACTCAAACAGTCATTCATTCACGTGGAATCCAGCCACCTTAACCACCATGCCACCAGCTGGCCCAGGAGATCTTTTTCACTGGAGTCTTAGAAATGTGCGGAGGCACTTTTGAAGGTCATTTGGTAACATGGGGGTGTTGCTGGTATTTCCTGAACAGGGGCCAAGATACTAAATATCTACACTATATTCAAAATACTGCTGCTCCTGAAAGAATTTTCCTACCCAAATACCAATACCTCCTTTGAGCAATTCTGACAGAGAACAGTGAGTGAAAAATAAATTGATAGAGTGGTCATAGAGCTAGACATAGGACACGCAAGATAGGGCTTCTGGACCAGTTACTAAAAATGTGTCAAAAGTCATTACATTCCTCATGATCAGGGAAATGTTCCATAAATCCTGGAGAAAGAAAACACAATGCCTTCATGTATACATAGCATTCTCTTCCTCTCTGGAGTCCTGATCCTTAGAGGACCCTCTGTACACATAGCTTAAGTCTGACTCTGTCATTTCTACTTAAATCTCTAGTACCACAAAAGAAAGCCCCAGAAAATGCCTGCCCCTCTTTGTTTTATGGCCTGCCTTCATGTACCATTACAGCTCATTCTCTAGACCAGTTCTAGGCTCACGTCAAGCTTAAAAATAAAAGACGGGCAAAGCAAGTAAAGCAAAAGGTTTTATTTGGGCCAAGGTTAGGATAATTGTACAAAATCCAAGTTGCCTTGGACAATGTGTCCCTAGATCTAAAAGTATTTGATCATTTTAAAGGCAAAAGTTGAGAATAGGAGGGCAAACATAGCAAGGGGTCTCAAATAGCAGTGATGGCTAAATTCTGTGATAACAGCAGCAGGATGATCCCCTCACCTCTAGTCATTTTGCTTAGTCTTAAAACAAACACATTTACCTCGCAGGTTAAGGAGGAATGTGTTTGGCAATAAGGATGCTCATAAAATAAAGAGCTTAATGAGAGACGAGCAGGTCCCATAGTGGTTAAGGTGCTGGACTCCCACGTGGCCAGCTGTTTGAGTCCCAGACTGGTGGCTTAAAAATCACACTGGCCGCATGTGTGTGCATGCTCAAAATCTGGAGAGGAGAATGAAGAAGGCATTGTAACATGGCTATTACCCCTGCAGAGTGATTTCTCACTTTTCTTCTCTGTCTCTCCCTGTCTCTCTCCAGTGAGTGCACATGTCCTTTGGCAAAAAACTAAGCCCAATGAATTTAGGTATTGAGATATTTCAAGTGTTCTTTACTAAGGAACTCATGAGATGTGCATAAGTTTTGTTTCCTCATTTCACTGACTCAGGTAGACTGGAATCTCCTGTTTTCAGGAAAATAAAATGTTCTATTTGGGGATCTATCGGCTTCCTTAAAATTTCAGTTTAATGGTATAACTTTTTAGCATGAGTGACTTCATTTGGTCTAGTCTGTTGGGGCCCAGAGCAGGAGTCTAATCCCAAACGATGACTTGCTAAACTGTTTACTTAATGCTCATTAGAGGGAATTCCACAGTCTGCTATAACTCACAGGTCCTTATTGAAATGAAAATGGATATACTTTTCCCACTTGATTGTTTTTCCTCCTTTGTCTTTGTCCTTACTTCTTAGTAACTGGCTTCTGGGACTCAACTCCCAAGTTATATTCTAGATGAATACTTCTACCTGAGCTGAGTACCTGCTATTGGTGTCAGGAGGCCTAATTCTCCTAAGACTGAACCTTACTCAACTTTTTGCCCATACTTTCAGCATTCAAGTGATGCCCCTGAACCCTGGGCCTACAGCAGATGCTCCATTACATTCAAGCAGACTTTCCTAATGCCCACCATATGGCTACCTGGCCATGCATTCATAGACCGTTTCATTGCCAGACGTGTCTGTATTCATGCTGTGCCCTTCTGCTGAGACATCCAGAAGGGAAGCAGTCCTTTGTAGCAAGAGCAGTGTCTTGGGAGTCAAACCTGGGTGTGGATTCTGCTGTAATAATTATTAACTATGGGCACTTCTTTAATCTCTTAGAGCCTCAGTTTCCTAAAGTAGTGGTAAAGATAACGATATTCATAATAACTTCCTCAAAGCTCTGTAGTAAGTAAATCATAACAATGTAGGCACTCAGATATACCTGTCATTGTCATTTTTATTCATAATTGTTGAACGTCCCTAACAAAGATCAAAAGCTTACACTTATCACCAGGCATATTGTATTCCCATTTACTGGTTCTGGTCCTCTGTCACCGAAGATATGAGCATTAGGCCAGGACTCTGAATTAACCTAGCTACCAAGTTAACCAAGTGACAAAAGACTATTGAACAGGAAATTGTGGGTGTACACTAAAAGAGGTAGACACTCAGAGATATTCTTGGAATACTAAAAACGGTAGAAATAGCTGAAGATAAAGCAACAGGGAGAATTGAGACAGGAGAAAATAGCAGGGAGTGGGAAGGGAGAACAAAGGAACCCTTATCCTCAATTATCCTGGCGGTTCTGGGCTTGGCCTACATTAGTAAAATTTTTGTTTAGCTTCTCATTTTGCTTTGACTGTAGAGATCTCTCCTGTTGGGATTGCAGGGGATTTTCTAACCCATCATCTCACCCCTCATTCTCCTATGGTTTTAGCTAATATGGAGGAAGACAACGACTCAGTGAAATTAGGTCCTTTCCACACAACACAGCTGCTTTTCTTCATAGAGATTTACTCTTGACAAGTAATTTATGTCGCTTTCAATTACTACGGACTATTATTAGGAGATAAGGGAGGAAAGAATTGGAGACAAGATTGCTTGGGAGTGTTCTCGTGTAGTTTGCTGCAACAGGTGGCCTGAAGAACTGCTGACTTGAAGCGATGTCACAGCTGTGCTAGCTGGCTTGGCTGATACCAAAACCTAACTGAGCTGGGACCAGGCGTAACCAGGTGCACCAAGTGAACAGCTGCCTCTTTCTTAATTGCAGCAAGGAGGTGGGAACAGATTTGAAAAATAATAAGAACCAGCGTGCAAAGAGATGATTTGCTTCCACTCCATTTTATTATTTGTTAGAAATAATTTTAAAAAAACACACTGAGTGAATTAATGATTTTTTTAAGTGGGCTTTTTCCAATGCTGCTGATTAGTGTAGTTTGTATTTCAATATGCATACAAATCCCTTAGGGATCTTGTTAAGATGCAGGTCTGATTCAGTAGGTTTGGGGTGAACCTGAGAATCTGCATTTTTAAGAAGTTCCGGATGATGCCAGGTCTGCTGCCCCAGGAGGACACTGAAGAGCATGATCATCCACTGCACTGCACTTCAGAATACAAAATTAATAAAAACTCTGTAAAGCTGTCAAATCTTAGTACTGGTCTATTGGTAGGGAATGAAAGTAAACTCTATACTGATGAGGCTTTAAAGGAAATTGAATGACTAGAGAAGTCATTAATATTGATGATTTAAAATTGTTCCTATGACCTCTTAGACTTCTGATCATACACTATGGGCAGAAGTACCCATTACAATTACATCGGAAATGGCTCAATACATGAATATTTCAATTTCTGGGAAATTTAACTGTAACTCTTTTTTATTTTTACTACATTGATCACACAACCAAGGGATTCTTTTAAATTATAGAATTCAGCAATGCATTCATTTGCAAAGATTTAGAAAGACTTTTTCCTCCACTCTGGCCACTATTTTTAATTCAGGGGTATTATAAGTCAGTGAAAATTAAGGTAAATCATGCGAACACATTGCACAAAGCAAACAGGATGCTGAGGAAGAGAGTGAAGGTGAGTCATTGTGCCATAACTGATAGAAAAGGAGATTTGGGACTACCAAACTCATGCATTGTCTGTTCTCACCCTACACTCCAGCAGCAATTCCAACATCATTGCTCAGGGAAAGAAGAGAAGGTGAAAGGCCCAAGGAAGGAAGATGTCCCTGTAAGATGAGAGAAGAGCAGGCAGCTTGGCACCCAGCTCTGGGAAGTTTGTGGGAGGGAGAAAGGGACAGAAGCAAAGATTGCTCTGTTCTCCCCATTGGTTAATTCAAGACTTACGGTAAAGATATTGGGAGTTAAGCCAACAGGCAGCATGTTTTGGACCCATTTCAGATAGTGAAGTGACCATCTAAAAGCTGTCCTTACTCAGCATGGGAGTGGCCACTCCAGAGTGAGAGAGGTGGTCCATTGCTGTTGGTAAGCGAACAGAAGGAAAGCCTGAGACTTTCTAGAACCTTTCTGGAGGCTTCCTCAGCTCCTGAGAGGCAGAGACAATAGGTGTGTGTTATGCACTGCAGAAGGACACAGAAGATAGTGAATGGCACTGGCTGACATGAGAGGTGTCTGCTATGAAGTTGAAATGGGCCACACTATGGAAGCAATAGGAAAGACCAGAGTAAGGAGTCAAGTAAGTTACAAACAGACTTCAGTAAGTCCACAGAACCATTGACTACAAACAAGGCGAGGCTATGCCTTCCGGGAGGGCCTCTGGCATGTAACAGGTATGAGCTAAGAGACCTCCATTGACCTGAGCAGAATGAGGGAATCTGCTTCCCAGAAAAGAGGTAGCAGTAATAGAACTTGTGGCCCTGGGACCTCTGCTATTCTTCCACAGCACCATCGGGCCACATCGCTCATAACTCCACACACCCTAAAATCACATGGAAAGAAAATGTGAGGAAGAAAATAAAATTTTTAAAGATGAGGGCTTGAGTAGGACCAGCAGATGACATAATGGTTACATTGCTGTACTCCCACATAGTTGACCCTAGTTCAAGTCCCAGACCTAGTGGCTTAAAACTCACACTGTGTATGTGTGTGTGTGTGTGTGTGTGCTCAAAATCCCAAGAGGAGAATGGAGAAGGAATTGCGGTGTGGCCATGCCCCCTGGGGGGAGGTGATTTTTTTTTTTCCGTTCTCTGTCTCTCTGAGAGCACACTCACCCTATCCCGAAAATCTCTCTTAAAAACAAACAAAAAGATTAGGACTGAATCTAAAAGAAACTGATTTGCCTTAAGAGCCTACACAAATCATTAAATTAGAATGACTAAATTTAATTATTTTACATAATCCCCCCACTTAATAATTAGAAGAATCTCAAAGAAGATAAAACCTTCTACAGAAAATAAAGCTGTGAGTCCTTTGCACAGCTCAGTGCCGCGAGTTAGTAACCCTGATTCACCAGTGACAAACATCACATTCCATCAGCGGCTCTCTTATTCTGAGCTAGACACGTCCAGATTGGCGTCTGGTCTGTCATCGCTCCTTCCCCAGTTCCACCCACCTCTGGGCCGAGCTCCAATCAGGATCTTCACCAGTAATTGTTAGAAACCTACTACCCTAAGCCTGGCATTCTGGGGGTGCCCCCAGCAGTCTGTGCTTCTCCATTCTGAGGCCACAACAGGATTTGTCCTGACTTTAACATTTTGTGTGACTAAATTTCCCGAGTGTATTCACATAACAAACCGAAAGAACAAGTGCTTCAGAGAGAGACTTGGTGTTGGATTCTGCTTTGGACATGTATCATCTTTCTAGCTGTGAGCAAGCCACTTTTTCATTTAAGCCTCCTTCTGTAAAGTGGATTTAATAATATTTACTTCCAAGGCTACTGGAGGGATTACTAAGCATGAGTTGATGGACAAAGAGATGAAACTCAGTATATCAGGGCCATATTATATTCCTCTACTTCTTTCCACTGTGCCTATAACTGCCTATTCACCTAGAACTTCTGCCTTGGACCTCTGTTTCCCTCTCCCACAGAAAGTGCCTAATCCATGTATTCCCAGTCCACGGACTCCCCTACCCAGAGAGAGAGCCTAATCTATGTATTCCCAAAAGCCCACAGACTCCTCCTGCCCACAGAGAGATTTCCAGCAGCACACAGACTCCTCTAGCCCACAGATTTCCAGCAGCACATAGACTTCTCTCCCCCACAGAGAAATCTTCAGGAGCACACAGGCTCCTCTCTCCCACAGAGAAATTCCCAGCAGTACCTAGACTCCCCTCTCTCACAGAGAGATTTCCAGTAGTATACAGGCTTCCCTAGGCCCTGGGCAGGTGTCATGGATGCTCTGCTTCCACACAGTCAGACACACTTTCAGGACTAAGGGTGCTTTTCCCTACTGAGGGCTGACAATGCTAGTTAGCCCTCTCTGCGAATTTGTTCAGCAAAAGTCATACCCCCTTCCTAGTGGGTAGCATATAACCAAAGCCAAGGGACTGGGGGCGGGGTGTGTGGATAAAGGCCATTTCCATGGCCCCAAGTCAGGGAAACTCTGAAAGGTCACCAAGGCTAGAAATTCTCACTGACCAAACCTTGGGAAGCTTTGCCATGACTCCATCACTTCTCCCTCTGCTCAATCCTACAGCCTTACCTTTTTTTCCACAGATGTAATGGTTACTTGTATGTGTCAACTTGACTGGGTGAAGGGATGCCCATAGCTGGTGTAAAACGTTATTTCTGGGTGGGTCTGTGACGGTTATTCTAGAAGAGATCAACATTTACATTGGTAGACTGAGTAAAGAATATCGCTCTACCAGTGTGAGGGGCCATCATCCAACCCATCGATTAGGGCCTGAATAGAACAAAAGGCAGAGAAAGAGGGAATTCACTTCTGTCTCGAAATAGCACATCAACTTCTCCTGCCCTCAGACATCAGTGCTTCTGATTCTCAGGTCTTCAGACTTAGACTGGACATTCACCACCCGTTTTCTCAGGTCTCCAAATTATGGATGGTAGATTGTGAGACTTCTGGCCTCCATAACCATATAAGCCAATTCCTATAATAAATATCCTCTTATATACCTACAGTCAGCCCTGCATACTCACAGATCTGCATCCACAGAGTCAACCTACCACTGATCAAAACTATTACATTGTTGGGACCAGCAGCTGGCTTAATGGCTATGTCACTGGACTCCCATGTAGTTGACCGTGGTTTAAGTCCTGGACACGGTGACTTAAAATTCATGCCGGGCGCATGTGTGTGCATGCCCAAGATCCCAAGAGGAGAATGGAAGAGAAGGGATTGCAGCATATCCATCCCCCCTTGGGGGTGATTTCTCACCTTCTCTCTCTCTGTCTCTCTCTGTCTTTCTGGTGAGTGTACACGCCCTGTAGCAAAAACCTCTCCAAAAAAAAAAAAAAAAAAAGCTATTACATTGTTGCAGTAGTATACTATCTAATTAGATTTATAATGTTGGCATCTGTACCGCACATGTACAGAATTTTTTTCTTATTACCCCATCAATAGTACAGTATTAACAACTATTTATCAGTATTTACATTGTAGCAAGTATTGTAAGGAATCTAATGATGATTTACAAGCTGTGTAAGTTTTATGCAAATACTATGCCAATTTTATAAAAGACTTGAGTATTCATAGATTTTGGTATTCATGGGGTTCCTGAAACCAGCCCGCTGTGGATATCAAGGGCCAACTGTATCTATAATCTATTGATCCTGTTTCTGTGGAGAATCCTGAGTCCTAGGGATTGTGATCCTGAGAGCCCTCCTTCATAAACAGGCTGCATGCTGATCTCTGGCTGAGTCAGCTCCCTGCAGATCCCATTTGGTGAAAATAGACCCCATATTCTCCCCTAAGAATCACTCACCTAGCTAATATTGTTGACCTTGAGAATTTTTCAACACAAACTAGGAAAAACAAACATTCGTAACCCTCTGAACCACTTTTTTTTTCACTGCACAGAGAAGCCAGCGTAATCCCCTAATTCTGGTTCTTTCTTCATAAGGGTCCTCTTCCACCTGCCCACCAGCCAAACCCACCCAGAAGTGGCCACTGCTTACATCGTAGCTCCAGGAGACTCATCACACTGGTGTGCTGGCTAGCACACACAGTCTTCCTTCGCTCCTGAACAAAATCTCTCAGCAGCCACAAGGAGGTTTTGAACATCATTGTCTCTGCCCTATTGTGAATAAACAGTGTCTGTGGGAAACATTCAATTTCTCCACACAGACTAAGCACCTGCTCATATTATTTCCCTGCTGTATACGAATGGGCCATTTTAGAAATCGAGTAGAACAAATAAGCTCTGGAAAATACAGTACAAACCGTACCCAATTTGTAGACAGGTTGTGTTCTCTGAGTTCATTTGCAAATTAGCTGTTTGGAACTCAGAATGCATTATCCCAAGTAGAAGTGTTATAAATGATGGCCAGCTTCACAAGTGTCATCTGCAAAACTCTGGTAAACTTATAACTAAAATGGCAAGGCCTTTAGTAATGGGCTATTCTTGATGGGAAATGCCCTTCACAGGGCATAAGAAGGAAACCATGTGGCACCAGAAACCTGTGGCTGTCTCACTCCTGGCTGTTCTCTCCTCTGTCCCACACGCTTGTTGTAATCACTCACTGTCAAGATAGAAGCAGAGTCAGGCAACCCAGCCCTCCCCCCACACTCTCTTCCAGAACTTAGACACAAATTTAATGTACACTTGGTGATCTCTGGCTCCTAGTGGATGATAAGCAAAATACAGATGCTCCAATAGTGTTTCTTAATGACTGGGCCACAGGGAAAACCTTCCCTGGCACAATGCTGTATATTTGCAGTTCGAGAATACCAGTATACATTTAAAAGGGTAAACCTCAAAGGAGCAGCATTATTTGCTATGCCAAAGCCTAACAAAGAATGGTTGAAATCAAAAAGCCTCCCCTCTGGTTTTAATGTATCTCTCAATAATTCTACCTTGTCATACACACATATCCTAATAAAATTAGATTTCTACAAGACCTTCTAAGGCAGAATAAGTGTATCTGCAGCATGATACAACATTTTCAAAATGTAAAAATGTAATCCCTTGAACAGCAGCATCAGCATCACATCAGACTTGTTAAAAATGCTAATCTTGGCTATTGCACTACCCCACTGAATGAGAAACTCTAGGGTTGGGACCAGGAAATCTATGTTTTCACAAGCCCTCTAGGTTATTCTGTGTACATAAAAGCTTGAGAAATACTGACCTCATGATTTTAAGAAAACAATGCAGGAAAATCAAGATAAATTTCTCTTTTTAGAAGAAATCATTTAAAACACTATCAATCTATTTGTTCTCTTTTTCATACAGCATATATTATTACATTTATGAACTACCTAGATGCTCTATCCAAAAAAGTTTATTTCTATACATGTAGGCTACTAGCTTGTCTGCTAAGGAAGATTAAAATGTGAGTAAGTTAGGGAGCAGCATTAGGGAACAGCAGATGGCGTAATGGCTATGTCACTGGACTCCCATTAGTCGACTGTAGATCGAGTCCCGGACCCAGTGATTTAAACTCATGGTGGGCATGTATGTGTGCGTGCCCAAGATCCCGAGAGGAGAATGGAGAAGAAGGGATTGCGGCATGGCCATCCCCCGGGGCCATCCCCCGGAGGGTGATTTTTTGCTTTCTGTCTCTCTGTCTCTTTCTGTCTTTCTGGTGAGCACATGCGCCCTGTAGCAAAAACCTCTCAAAAAAAAAAAAAGTGAGAAAATTAAATAATAAATAGAACAGAGTTCAAGGATTTGCAACCTTATGAAGGAAGGATATAACTAATACTGAAGAAATTATCTATTGTTTAATTTTTAAGAAATATAAATAAATCACTGTGAAAATAAAAAAAAAAACCAGAAAATAATTTTAGAGAAAGAAGTCAGATAGGATTTGAGGGCTTGACAGAGAAGTATACATTTTCACAATGGCAAAATGTGGTGGGGTGGGTGCAGTGAAGAAGAGTCCACTGAATTGCTGGGAGGCAAACTTTCTCAGAAAAGAAAACAGCATGAACATAAACCAAGGGGCACGTAAGCATGCTATAAAACTTTCCCCAAAGTGTGTCATAAATAGGCTATAACTGTGATGAAACAGATTCTCCTCAAATCTTGGGCACCTGGATGAAGAATAAAGCATCTAGAAATCCTAAGCCAATTACTCCTGTCAAGAGTAACACGCAGCTACCCTCTTGTGACTTACTGTTATTCCTATGTGTACCATGATACTACAGAGCTTGTTTAAGAACCAAGACAAGTGCACAGAGGTTAGGGTAGACATTTACTTATATTCTTGGATGCAATACACAGCAAAAGGCAACATTATGTTTAAGATGGAAAAGAAGGCATAATTAGCCTTGGATTATAAAATTATTATCACATAATATGTAGATTGGTTTAGAGTCAAAACATATGGAATCAGGCAAATTAGGATACTATCAAATTAGGACAGACAAGTTATTAAGAGCTCCAACTACTATGAAATAGAAAAAAAAAAGGAGAGAGTCCTAAGACAGTTTAATTTACCTTATCTGATTACCTATGATATAAAAGATTCATATCATCACTCTGGAGCACAGAAAAATTGCAAAAATAATTACCTTTTATTTTAAATAAATTAAAATCTGTTATGAGAACTATAACACCACTATGAAATAGTAAGTGGTAATGCAATTGTAATAAGAGAACAATAAAGCATTACAGAGATTTAAATAATTCCAAGTTCACTTTTATATGGAATAACCAGGAGTTATTTCCTGAATAAAGCACTGGTTTAGACATGAGTCCTTAAGGATAAAAAGTGTTAGTGTAATGGCTATATCGCTGGACTCCCATGTAGTCGACCGCAGTTTGAGTCCAGGACCCGGCAGCTTAAACTCACTCCAGGAGCGTGTGGGTGCATGCCAAGATCCCGAGAGGAGAATGGAGGAGAAGGGATTGCGGTGTGGCCATCCCCCATGGGGGGGGGGGGGGGCGGGGATGATTTCTTGCTTTCTGTCTCTCTGTCTCTCTCTGTCTTTCTGGTGAGTGCATGTGCCCTGTAGCAAAAACCTCTCCAATAAAAAGAAAAAAGAAAAAAAAGCATTAGCAAAAGAGGTGTAGGTAAGGACATTCTAAGAATAGGAAGCAACAGAGGCTAACGTAAAAAGGTAAGGGTAGGTGAACTTGTACTGGTTTAATAATACAATTTAGTTAAAAAGATAGGTGAAGAACTTGAAGATAAAGGTTAGAGCTATTACACATTGGTAATACTTTAATTGTCAGGGTCTGGAGAGTTAAAACTTAAGAAAATTAGTGAATTCATTACTTAAATTTTAACATGAAAGGAGTAAACTAGGTACGTCAAAGAAGTTTGAACTTGCCAGGTATGCAAGAAAGCTGACTTGCATAGTTCTCCGACTTTAAAATTCTTCATTTCACATGTTTATTTTTGAAACCAAAATAAACTCACATCTTCATTCCACATGCCCACAAACTTAATGAAGTGCCCTGATCTTACAAAGCTATAGCACTGACATAAGGATTCAAATTCTACCAAATGGTCCAAGGACAATTCATGTCAATACTCCACAGACTCTTCCAAACAATGGAAGAGGGAGTACTTTCCAACTCATTAGGTAAAACTAGTATTACTGTGATGCCAAACCAGATAAAGAGCTCTCTCTCTCTCTTCATTTTACACAACTATAGCACTGACATAAGGATAGGCACATAGACCAAGAGAACAGAATTGACCATGCAAAAATAAACTTTCATGGACAACAGATTTTCATCAAGAATGCCAAGATAATTTAATGGGAAAATAACAGTCTATTCAACAAGTAGCACTGAAAAAATTAGTTATCAAGAAGCAAAACAACAAAATACCATACACAAAAATTAATTAAATCGAGATAATAAACCTAAATGTAAGAGCTAAACACGTTTAGAACAAGTAAATATTGATGACCTAGAATTAGGCAAGGTTTCTTTAGATATAATATCTAAAACACAAGAAACTAAAAGTAAAAATAATCCTGGTAATCGTTGCACAATGCAGTGACTATTAAGTTTTACATTTTAAAAAGATCAATTTTGCAGTATGTCAATTATGTCAGGAAGGAAAGAAGGATTAAAAATCATTTTTCTTCACTTTCTACTGAACTTCAACAAAATTAAAGCCTATTGTACTTCAAAGGACACCACTGAGAGAGTGAAAACACGATCTACAGAGTGCAAAATGATCATTTGGAATGAAATGCCAATGTTTAAAATAAACAAAATAATATTTGCAGATGATGCACTACATCAGTGCCTAATATCTACAACAATCATTTAAAAATCACCACACCACCTGCGGCGAGCAGGTGGTGTGGTGATTGAGGCACTGAACTCTCACATGACCAACTGCAGTTCAAATCTCAGATCGGACAGCTTGCTTTCTCACTTTCTCCCTCTCTCTCCATATAATAATAATTAATGAAATTAAATAAATAATTCTTTCTTGAAAAATCAAGCTTAACAATGAACAACCCAATTTTTAACTACAAAGGACTTCAAAGCATTTCTTCAAAGAAGATAGTCAAGTTGCCAATCAGTCCATGAAAAGACACTCAACTAGTCAGTCATTAGGGAAATACAAATTAAAACCCCAAAGAGTTATGAAATACACCCACAAAGATGGCTATTTTTTTTTAAATCACAAATGTTATACAGCAAAGATTTAGAGAGAAGTCAGAACTCTCATATACTACTAGTTGAAGTAAATAGTACAGTCTCTGGAAAACAGTTTGGTACTTCCTTAAAAAGTTATAGAATTATTATATTACTCAATTATTTACCACTAAGGTATACAACTGAGAGAATTTAAATATATGCTTACACAAAAACTTGTACACAACTTTTTAAAAAGCCAAAATGTGGAAATCAATTAAATACCCATCAACTGATGAATAGATGAATCAAAAGAAAATTATTGAGCTATGAAAAAAGATTGAAGTGCTGCTTTGACATGGATGAGCCTTGAAACATTACGGTAAGTTAAGCCATACACAAAATGCCATATATTTTGTTATTCTATTATATTAAATGTGCATAAAAGACAAATCTTTAAAGAAAAAAAGTATATTATTGGTTGATAGGGTCCAGGGAAGGAGAATGAATGCTAATGAGTATGGGATTTCTTCAGGAAATACTGAAATATTCTGGAATTTGATAATGGTGATTGTTGTACAACCCTGTAAAAACCATGAAATCATACCTTTTAAAAGAGTGATTTTTAAGGTATATGAATTATATCAGGAAGGAAATAAGGAAAGGATGTGCCTGGGTATGGCCCATGGGATAGGCATCAGACCACAGAGAACTCAACTACAATTCAATAATTTTACATGTTGACAGTCTACAAAATAAACCATCATCACTTCAACTTGGTCTGAAGTGTAAGAATTTTAATTAACTTGCCTAGATGCACAAAGTTAATCTACTCAGTTGCAAAGTTTGGACACATTCTGATTACAAAGCAAGCCATGGACTTAGCTATGGCATCTATTGCCTCCTTGGATCTGAGGGTAAAATAATTCCTCACATTACACAAGACAGTTTTTGTCCAGAGAAACAGAATGCAATAGAAAAAAATATTAAAGGGACCAGCAGTTGGCGTAATGGCTATGTCGCTGGACTCCCACATAGTCGACCGCGGTTCGAGTCCCGGACCCGGTGGCTTAAACTCACACCGGGCGCGTGTGCGTGCGTGCCCAAGATCCCAAAAGGAGAATGGAGAAGGGATTGCGGCATGGCCATCCCCCCTGGGGGGTGATTTCCTGCTTTCTGTCTCTCTGTCTGTCTGGCGAGCGCACGCGTCCTATAGCAAAAAAAACTCTCAAAAAAATATTAAAAATAGGAAAGATATATCTGTTTTTGTGGAAATAAGGATGAGAAATACCCTTCGGTCATATAATTTCCTTAAAAGTAAGAGTGACTAACAAAATAAGTTGCATATGAGTAAGTTAACCATCTCTAGATGAGCATCTTTCACGACCACATATTTCTAAGGGTGAATAATTAGAACAAAATATTGAGTATAGTACTTAAAAATTGAAATAATCTTTTATGCATGGCAAAAAACAACTTTCTAACCCTACTGTAAAGCCTACCCCATAGTATAACAAAAATCCTGCATAGTACGATTTCTGATAGTATCAGCTAGCACAATTCAAATGCTTCTTTGAGTCTGATGTCTGGGTTCAAATATCATGTGACTAGTTGATGCATTTTAAATATATCCTTATCCCTGACAGCTACTTCAAAACCTCATACAGATGGATAAAACAAGATTCATCAACCCCAAAAAGAAAGCCCATCTAAGGGGAATCTAGTCTTATGGGATAATAGATCATTTTTATCATTGTGTATGATGGCCAGCACGTAATACAATCATCATTTATATGCCAACAGTATTATTTTTATATTTAAAAAAATAAACAATTTAACAATTTTTCCTATGTAAAAACAATGACCAATTTTCTCTATTTAGGATAGCAAGTAAAATTCTGTAACCCAGAAAGAAGCAGCTTAAGACTGAACATCAAAGGAAAAATAATAGAGAATATAATAAAGAACAAAACATATTCAGAACAAATGGAGGTCTAAGGATGGATAGGCCCCTGTAGAATAAAAATAGTGTAATGTTAACAAATAACAAAGAATACAGATTAGTCAATTCTTATTTTCTTCCAGTTTACCAACAAAATGAATATTATTGAACTGCCACCAAGGCACTATCAGAAGGAATAATAAGGAATGATTAAAGAAAAGAAGAAATGGTTCTAATGAAATATAAGAATATACAAATTATTTAAAATATATAAATCTCCATATTCACATATTATAGATGAAAGCATGAGATACAGAGTTTACATAATTTTTAAAGATCTCCAATGATGGACTTACTTGACTGTGTTTTGTTTTGTTTTGCTATAGAGAATGTATAGAGAACTGAGTGTGGGGAGAATGAGAGCTGGCCACACAGCAATCCCTTCTCCTCCATTCTCCTCTCAGGGTTTGGGGCATAGACACACACGAGCCTGGTATGTTTTTTGAGCCACCAGGTCTAGGACTCAAACCACACAGTTAGCTGTGTAGGATTCAGTTGCCTTAACCTCTACACCACCTGCTGGCCCCCAAATATTTTAATGAGCACAATAATTCCAGAAACTATGAGATATGACTTTAAGTTGGAAAAAAATTTAAGAATGGCTTACCATACTAAACATCATACAACAGAAAATACAATCTTTACAAATGCATGATTTTAGCTTTTACTAGGCTACAAATTAATATAATAATAAACCCTCTTTTAAGATTTTCAAAATATTTTGACAGGTTTAACACCAATTGCTGAAGAAAAACATCATAAGACGGCATGAAGCAGTGAAACAATTATTCCTATGTTATAGGGCAGTTCCTAGAATCATGATATATCATACATAGTAGACAACATGGCATAAACTTGTTTCTATTTACTGCTCCCCACTAAGTACAAATATAAATCCTAGAAATCATGCAAAAGGAACTAAAGGAGAACACCAAACTGAATAGATGAAGAGCAACTGATGAAGAACTCCAAGACTACAAGAATATAGGAGTAGGCCTATCCACAGAAGGCAACTTCTATGGTTTGAGAGTCCCCACAAAAGCTCAGGTTTGAATTTGATACTCACAGCAGCAGTATTGGAAGTTTTGACACAGTGGGAGGTGCTGAGAACAGATAGATCCCTCATGAATAGATTAATGCCCTCTCCTGGGGGGGTAGCAAGTTCACACTAATTAGCTCCCATGACATATTATAAAGCATGTTGGCCACCCAGAGGTTTCTCTTTCTATGGGTTCATCCATCGGCTTTTCCATTTTTCCTCTATGAGTTAAAGCAGTGCATGTTCCTCACCAAAGCTAAGGAAATGTTGGTGCCATGCTTTTTGGACTTTCCAGCCTACAGAATCATGAACCAAATAAACCTCTTTTCTTTATAAATCACCCAGTCTCAGGTATTCTGTAATAGCAACACAAATGGACTGGGACAATTCCCATAGTTTTATTTTTTCATAGATTAGATGGGAGTCCCAGTGACAATACCAGACAAGTCAAGCAACATTGACAGAGAAACTGATCAGAAATTTCATTGACAATAAAGGCCACAGAATACACTCTCCTCTGCTGGGCCTGAGACTATCCTTCCCCACTGAGGGTCACCAGAAAGCAACAGCAAAGGGGAATCTTACCACACCAGTTGCCCCACCTTAGGAAGCCTCTTAGTCCTCATAGCCAGAAAAATTCCTTCTCCTAGGCTACCCCAACAAAGGCAAAAATAAATGCCTGACCTACAAAGGTTTTGTCATTCCCAGAGGCCATTGATTTCCTTTTCCAGCTGGAGGCATCAGGAAGACTGGACTGTGAAAGCTTTATTTTCCCTGGTAGGCAGTGCCATCAGGAACCTATGAGAGCACAAAGTGCTCCCATGACACCAAACAGATGAAAATAGCAACACACAAAACCTTAACATTAAACTTCTACTGGAGCCAGAGCCAACTGAAATAGGGAAACATCTGCAGATTGAACCTAAAAAGAATTACTGTCTGCTAAAATAAATATTTAAATAGGACCCAGGGCTTTCTAAAATAATAATGAAAATGTCCAGAATGCAATTTAAGAACCAAAAAATTACAAACTGAATGAGAAAAGGCAACCAACTGACACACATGCCAATTTGAATTAGATGTTATAATGATTTGATAATGATTTAAAACAGCTATTAAAAGAATATAAAGTACCAGCAAATAATCCAATTTTAAATAATATAGTAATAATAATCAAGTGAAAATAATAGTACTGTGAAATACAATAGCTGGGAAAAGAAAAGCTCACTTCAAGGGTTCAATAGTAATGAATTGAATAGCGAAATAACAAAAAATAGACTTGGTGATCAAAAAAACTTATACTATCTGAAAAATAAATAGAGAACAAAAAGAGAACAGTACTTCAGGAACCTGAGGGTCAAATATCAAAGACCCAACTCTTATAAGCAGAGTCTCAGAAAAAGAGTAGGGCCAAAAATGTACTTAGAGAAATAATTACCAAAAGGGTCCCAAACTTGGCAATGGACATAAACGTACAGATTCACGAATCCAAGCAACCTCAAATATAATAAACCCAAAGTCCAATTCAAGACACATTATAATCAAACTTCTAAAAAGCAAAACCAAACAAACAAACAGACGAAAATCTTAAAAGCACCCAGAGAGAAATAAAATGTTATATACAGGAAAAGCCATCTTGCATGACAGCAGATTTCTCCTCCTAAACCATGGAGGATAGAAGAAAATGGTGCAACTTCTTTCAAGTGCTGAAAAAGAACAGTGAATTATGTATTCTATAACCAGTGAAACTACCATTCAAAAACAAAGAGATGATTAAAAAAAATGTTCACATGAAGGAAAACCAAATAAATTCTCCATAGCAGACCTTCCATTAAAGAATATTTAAAAGAAATAAATTCTTCAAACAGAAAGGAAATTATAAAAGATAATTTTGGAGGATCAGGAAAATAAAAAGAGCCATTGAAAGAACAGAAATATGAATGCATAAAATTGGTTATCTTCTCATGAATTTTATAAATCATATTTGACTATTGAAATAGAAACTGTGACACCATCGGACACTCAACACAATGATATTTAAAGGAAATAAATTTAAAAGAATTATGATTTCCACTGTCTTTCTCTGGAGAGTTCAAATTCCCTCTAGCAACTTAAAATAAATACCCAAAGGGGGAAAAGTGAAACAGAGTATTCCAACAAATCCTGCAATGGATAAAATAAATGATAATGGAATACTACAATGTTATGCTCATTAATTCAACAATTTGGAATAAATATGCAATTTCTTGAATACCACAAGCTTACCAAATCCTAATTAATATGAAACACACCATCTAAATATTCCTATAACCATTGAATAAGTTGAATTCATAACTTAAAAACCTCCAAAAAACAAATCTCCAAGACAAATTATTCCACTAGAGAACACTACCAAATGCTTAAAGAAGAATTAATACCAATTCTACACAACTTCTTCCAGAAAATAAGGAACACTTATGAGGTTCACTTTATGGGGCCATATTATCTGAACATCAAAATTATGCAACAATAAGACAAAACCCAAAAACTATAGAACGACATCTCATAAACTTATTCATAAAAATCCTCAAAATACTAGCAAATCAAATTGAGCAATATATAAAAAGAAGTAAATAAAAAGAAGTAAATAATCACCAACTGGGATTTATTTCAAGTCTAAAAGGTCACTCCAACTTCTAAAACATCAATCAGTGTAATTGTCCACCCTAACATCTGCTAAACAAAAAAAAAAAAATTTTTTTGGAGAGCTTTTTGCTATAGGGTGCATGTGCTCACCAGAAAGACAGAGAGAGAGAGAGAGACAGAAAGTGAGAAATCACCCCCCAGAAGGGATGGTCACACCACAATCCCTTCTCCTCCATTCTCCTCTCGGGATCTTGGACACACACACACATGTGCCCGGCGTGAGTTTAAGCCACCGGGTCCGGGACTCGAACCGCAGTCGGCTACATGGGAGTTTAGCAACATAGCCATTACACTAATTGCTGGTCCCTGCTAAACAAAATTTGTGAGAAGACTTTGTTGCGGACTGAGCTCCCACTATAGGCCTCAACAGTATAGACCAAACCAAAATGGGATCACCCCAGTTAACGCCCCATAATCAAACTAACTATAAGGAAGCAGATAGATTTCATGACAGACTACCATGACCTAAGGAGCTTATAAACAACAGAGATTTATTTCTCACAGATCTGGAGGTTGGAAAATCAAAGGTTAAGGCATCATCAGCATGGGGGCCTCCTCCTGGTTTACAGACAGTTGCATTCTCACGGTGTTCTCACTTGGCAGAAAAGGCAAATGAGGGCTCTGGAGCCATTTTATATGGACACAACTCTTATTCACGAGGGTTTTACCCTTATAATCTAATCGTTTCCCAAAGGTCCCACTTGCTCCGAATACCATCATGTTAGGGATTAGGTTTTAACACATGAATTTGAAATGGATATAAACATTCAGTCTATAAAAATAGGTTTAAAATATCTCCTGTCAATACTCTCAGCGAGGTATTTTATACATCTAAGCCTGTGTCTTTCCATATAAATCTTAACACAAGCTCTAGAACAGCCAAATCAAACTTGACAAGAATAAAGAGGGAAGAATCAGTCTACCAACATTATGTCTCCATAATCACGAGAGTGTAGTTTTGGTGAATCGACAGATGAACAGATTAATAGAACAGAACAGAGAACCCAGAAATAGACCCACGCTAATACAATTGATATTTTTACAGTGGTGCAAAACTAATTCAATGGAAGAAGGATAGACTTTTCAAGTAATAATCCTGGAACAATCAGACATGTATAAGGGGAAAAATGAATCTCAACCTAAAACATACAACTTATGCACATTTCCTAAAATGTATTAGATGTAAACATAAAATGGAAAACTATAAAACATGAGAAAATCATCTGGATCTTGAACTAGGTTAGGAGTTCTTAGACTTGATGCCAAACATTACAACCCATAAGAAGAAAAACTGGCAAGTAGAATCTCATCAAAAACAAAACCCCTTGCTCTGAACATGAGACTGATAGGTTCATGCACCTACCATTTGAACAGAACCCTAACCTGTTTCCTGGCTTTAAGCAAAGTTCCTTGGCATTTCTTTGATTTAAGTTAAAACTGGTTTTCTTAATAGTACCAAGTGAACTTACCATTGAAAGTAGTTAGATTATTTAAGAAATTGTGTGATCAATACAATATGGGGGTGGGGAAGGAATGGAAGACAATTGTAGACACCAGAGATAGTGTGAGAAGAGGGTGGGAAAGGACAGAGGGTCAGAAAGAGGGGGGAAAAAATTCTAGGAACTAGAAATGGAAAATTTTTGATAATAATATTCATGACTAAGTCACTATGCAGTATATTCTGGATGGGAAATCACATTTTGTATGCTGTGATGGTGCTTAGGCAAAGAATGTAAATTAAGTTACAAAAAAAAAAAAAGTTTCAGAAAAAAATATCTATTCAATGACTGCAGTAAGATATATAGCCCCAGCTAGGTGCTACTTTATAGGATGCCTAAAGTTAGACTTGTGTTCATGGAAATGTATATATCAGCTGTGTTTGCTATGAAAATATTTAGATTAATAATCTTTAGTAATTCAATAAAATGTGGGGAAAAAACAGTCTAGAAAGTAAACATAGATACCAGAGACAGTATGGGAGCAGAGTGGGAGATAGCAGAGGGTAAGAGATAGGGAATCAAGGATGGGGGGGGAAAAAGCAAAACATACAGGAAACAAGAAATGGAAATTTTATTGTTGACAATAACATGTTTGTTGATGTTCTTGATTGAGACAATATACAGTGTACTCTGGATGGAAAATCTCATTTTGTATGCTGTAATGATGTACAGTAAATGGATGTAAATAAATAACTTTTTTAAAAAAATTTTTTAAAAAGGCCCTGTCAAGAGAATAAAAAGACAAGCTAAAACTGGAAGAAAAAGATTTTAAACCATATGTTCATCAAACACTAATATCTAACATATAGGAAGAGCTCTCAAAACAACAAACAATCCAATTAAAAAATGGAAAAATAACATGCACACACATTACATTGCAAAGAATATACAGATGACAGCACAGGAAAAGGTGTTAAAATCATTAGCCATTAAAGAAACATAAATTAAAATTACACTGAGATAGCACTACATACCAATCAAAATAGCTAAAATTACAAAAGGAAAAAGAAACAGTCGCAACATCCTGACAAGAATATGGAGAAAGTAGATAACTCACAATTGCTGGTGGGAAATTCTGAAAAACAGTTTGGGAGATTTGTATGTATTGTTTTGTTTTGTTTTTCAAAAAAAAATTCTAAACATGTGGCCACCACATGACCCAGCAGTTGCATTCTTGGGCATTTATCACATAGAAATAAGAATGTATGTTCATACAAAAACCTGTGATCCTGTTTATAGTAGCCCCCAAATGGAAACAACCTAGATGTCCTTCCACAGGTTAATGGTTATACACATTGTGGTGCATCCATCCCATGAAATACCTCTCAGCAAGAAAAAAGAATGAACTATTGATACACACAATGATGTGAATGTTTATTCAAAGAATCCTGCTTAGTGAAAAAAAGCCAGTCCTAAAATGTTTACATGCTATATGATCCCATTTACATAATATTCATGAACCAACCAAAGTACAGAAATGGAGAACAGATTAGTGGTTACCAGGAGTTAAGTACAAGGTCAGAAGAAAGAAGCAGAGAAGTGAATGTGTATACACAAGGGCAACTTCAGGGATCCTTGTGGTGATGGAAATGTTCTGTACCTTGACTGTATTTTATCACATACATGTGGTAAAATTGAGTACAACTCAATACAAAAAGAATACCGATGAAGTTGGAGAAATATGAACAAGACAGATTGCATCAATGTCCATATCCTGGTCATGATAATGTGCTACAGTTTTGTAAGATGTTCCCACTGGGAAACACTGAGTAAAGAGTACATAGGATCTCGTGGGACCAGCAGATGGGGTAATGGTTACATCATTGGACTCCCATGTAGTCGAACACAGTTCAAGTCCCCGTCCCAGTGACTTAAAAACTCATGCCAGGTGCATGTGCATGCATGCCCAAGATCCTGAGAGAAGAATGGAAGAGAAAGGATTGTGGCATTGCTTTCCCCACTCTGGGGAGCTGATTTCTCACTTTCTGTCTCTCTGTCTCTGAATGTTTGGCAAGTGCACACTATAGCAAAACTCT
Source organism: Tupaia tana (assembly GCA_026018925.1). Classification (NCBI taxonomy): domain Eukaryota; kingdom Metazoa; phylum Chordata; class Mammalia; order Scandentia; family Tupaiidae; genus Tupaia; species Tupaia tana. Next base: position 9,667,806 of record JAKSZU010000020.1, read on the forward strand.
CTCTTAAAAAACAAAAAAAAAGAGTACACAGGATCTCTCCATATTATTTCTTACAACTACTTGTGATAAAATTCTTTAATCATCTTAAAATTTAAAATTTAGTTTTAAGGAAACCAGCAGTTAGCGTAATGGCTATGTCGCTGGACTCCCACGTAGTCGACCACTGTTCGCATCCTGGATCCGGTGGCTTAAAACACACGCCGGGCGCGTGTGCGTGCGTGCCCAAGATCCCGAGAGGAGAATGGAGGAGAAGGGATTGCGGCGTGACCATCCCCCCTGGGGGGTGATTTCTCGCTTTCTGTCTCTATGTCTCTCTCTGTCTGTCTGGCGAGCGCACACTCCCTATAGTGAAAAACCTCTCCAAAAAAAAAAAAAATTTAGTTTTAAAAAATGCATAGTGTATATGCATGGTACCAAGCCTAGGGAAAAAAAATAGCTCTTATTGGTTTTGACCAGTACGTTCAATTCCAGCAACAACAATTTAAGACAACTATGGATATCAGGAAAAGATCTTGATGAGAGTGACCTACTCAACTTCTGGAAACTTTGTTAATATTTGGTACTGAAGAAACTGGAACTATTTACCACGAAGTATGGAAGACTAAAAGAAACACACCAGTCATTAAAAGTGCTGAAATAGAAACTACATCCTCTATTAATTCCTGGAGCTGTGTTAGAATCATTGCAAGAGAGGGACCAGCAGTTAGTGTAATGGCTATGTCGTTGAACTCTCATGTAGCCAACCGTGGTTCGAGTCCTGGACCCGGTGACTTAAACTCACGCCGGGCACATGTGTATGCGTGCCCAAGATCCCGAGAGTAGAATGGAGGAGAAGGGATTGCAGCGTGGGCATCCCCCCAAGGGATGATTTCTCGCTTTCTGTCTCTCTGTCTCTCTCTGTCTGGCAAGCGCACATGCCCTATAGCAAAAACCTATCCAAAAAAAAAAAAAAAAGAATCATTGCAAGAGAAGTTTTACCTCACTGTAAAAATAAAATTAGTCGCTCAGTCCGTCTCTTAACTTAAAAGTTGATCTTGAAAAATTGGTAATAACCCTCATTGGCTTAATTAGATAAGAGACACAAATCAAGGCTTTCTCTCTGCAAACTCCAGAGAACATTTATGGTCCTGGCCAGTGTTCATCTCTCAGAGATGCCAAGGAGAGGATTCACACTTGGAGTCAGAACACCACACTTCAAAGGTTGCTTCCAATCACGGTTCTGTGATTCTGCATGACAAAAGTCAGAAAACCCTAGCAGAGCTACAGAGTCAAACCTAGAATTGAAAAATAAGGAAAGAGTGCACAGGGTGAAGAATAAAACTTTTGATAAAATGAATCTTCTTTTAAAATGGAGTTTCAATGAATTTCTAAATATTATAGTTCAACTCAGTATCATCTTTTCAAATCATATTCTTACAGGGGCCAAAAGAGGTAGATTAAAATGTTAGCCTTTTAAAAAGTGACCAGATACCGAAGGAACAATAAATATCAGCCATTGAGCTCGTGAGGGGATTGTAGTTATCAATTAGTGTGCGACCACATAGCCTTTGATGATCTTGCAATAAAAGTAGCCCTATAGGCATACATCACCATTACGAGCAAGCTTTGAAGCCCACAGTGTCTCATCCGACTCTCTAATGGGGATATTTGTTATCCGCCTAAAGGAGCTGATACTTTTCTTGAATGTTTTAGTCATGTTTCAGCACTGAGGCCTGCATGCTTATACCCCAACAATTCACCACAATTAAGCAAATGGGAATTCTTCCACTTTAAAAGCTGGTAAATTACTAACTCTTAATATTTACTATGCAAGTATATCCATTACTAGATCCTAGAGTTAATAAAGAAGGTTTGAATGTTTCCAACTAATATTTTCAATACTCAGTAAGGTAATCAATTTGTCCTATTTTAAGCAGCATAACTCCATAAACGAGGTATTTTACATGAGACCTCATTTAAAATGCATTCTTTTCTCAAGTGATTGAATAGTTATAATGAAAATTTATAATTTGTAGTATATTACAGAAGGAAGTGAATTGAATTTCTCTATCAAAATTATGCATGGTTCAGAATCTTTTGTGCTGTAACACATGGAAACTAGCAGACAAATGCAATTACATTAGCTATGCTGTCATCCAGAACATTTGAAGAATGCTATTTATCCAATCTTATCAATTTAAGCTTATTCTACTACCATAGCTGACTACAAATATCAGGCCATGACCATTACATTAATACTGTGAGGCTCTGCCTCCAAATGCCATTTCTGGAAATCAATGGAGAGAATTTTATTGGGTCTAGGCTATTTCACTTGAAGGCAATTGTCAAAATCAATCTGTGTCTAACTTAATTTATAATTTGATTTATACCTACAGTGCTTGCAGATTAGATAACTGATTAACAAGCATTGATTTATTCTCAGAAAAATGGACCTTTCAAATAAATAGCATTATTACTTTTCACAGAAATTAACACACAGTATTTCCAAAACACATAAATTATTCAGTGGAAGTAATAAAAGAGAACACTCTTTTTGTGGTGAAGCAATTCCAATAAAGATATTGCTGATGACAATTCTGTGACATTTAGAAATTCCTCAACTTACTAGAATATACAGGTTATAAATTTATACCAAATTATTTCCCTATTGTTGTAGAGTTCAGCTTATATAAAGATAGACATTTTTTCAAGAGACATTATGTTGGTTTGGCTTTGAAATTGACTCTAATTTAAATAGAGTTCATTGTTTTTTAAAAGACAAATATACAGCTCATCAGCTCATTTTATCTACCAAATCAGTTTATGTACTGTCATTATAAGCTGAACTTCTATGGACTATAGATCTTCATGCAGTCTTGTCTAAATTAGAGACCAACTTCTATCCTTAATTTTAAAGCCGAGAGCCCTGACTCTGCAACCTATGGAATTTTAAAAAAATCTGATCGCGATTTTTTTTTTTTTTACCAACTGTAATTTACCACTTAAAATTAAAAATTGAATATAAATTTGGGGCCAGCAGGTGGTGTAGTGGTTAAGGTACTGGACTCTCACATGATTGACCATGGTTCGAGTCCCAGATCCAGCAGCTTGAAACTCATGCTGAGCATGTGTGTGTGCATGCCCAAAATCCCAAAAAGAAAATGGAGGAAAAGGAATTGCAGCATGGCCATTTCCCTAGGTGGATGGTTTCTCACTTTCTCTCTCTCTGTCTCTCTGGCAAGCACACATGCCCTATACCAAAAATCTCTAAATGAAAAATAAGAAATTTAATATAAATTAGATAATTAGATACAAGTTGATCTTATTTATCACCCAATAGATATAACTAGAATTAAGTGATTTTAAAATAAAATGCAGTAAAAGTTGCATTCTACATTGGGCTGTAATTATAAACATAAAACAGCTACTTCTTTTTTAAAATACTATGTTGAAATATCTAAACTTGGTCAGTTGATCCCCGTCCCCTTCCAATAGAAAACATTCCCAATAGCAGATGAAAGAATGATGTCAGGCATCCTACAAGTCTTGTGCCTGCTAAGTGCCTGCTTTTTTTTTTTTTATTTTCATTTTCTTTTATACATTCCATCACATTACTTAGCTTACAAAGTGAATATTTCAACATGTAAACCTTTCTCCCTAGTCCAGTTGTTAAAACTATAAAATTATCTTCAACAGATAATGCCCCATTTCTTTGTCCCATTAATGCTTTGCTTTTCTATATTTCTCTCAAATGTCCTTCCTCAGACCCTCCTCTTTCACACACACTATATCTGGTATTCACATTCATTTACTGTGTTTCTATATCCTTTAGTCAATCAGTATCAGTCATAGAATGCAGACACTCGGTATATATTAAGTGGGGACATACATTAAGTGCCTGCTTTTGTGCCGTTTGTCCCATTACTTGTTTTGAGATCTCCTATGGCTGTTTCTTCCCTAGAACCAGAACCCAAGGTGCTTCACCTCATCTACCTCCTGACATTGTACTCAGTGCCATGATTCCTTTTTCAAAACCTATTCTAGGGACCAGCAGTTGGCGTAATGGCTATGTCGCTGGACTCCTATGTAGTTGACTGCAGCTCGAGTCCCAGACCCGGTGGCTTAAAATTCATGCTCGGCACGTGTGCATGTGTGCCCAGGATCCCAAGAGGAGAATGGAGGAGAAGGGATTGTGGTGTGGCCATCCCCCATGGCAGGTGATTTCTCACTTTCTGTGTCTCTGTCTCTCTTTGTCTTTCAGGTGAGTGCATGTGCCCCATAGCAAAAATCTCTCAAAAAAAATATATATATATATATACACACATATATATATATATATATGTGTGTGTGTATATATATATATATAATATATATATATATATATATATATCAGTTCAACCTTATAGTACTTTTGGAAAAAATTAAATATTGCCTCTAACTTTAAGTAAATCACCAGCACCACTGCTATATGACTGGTTTAATTCCACCCCATCCACCCCAAGATGCATTCCAGATATCTCTTCAAGACTTTGTCTCACTGTAACTTACCTTGCTTCAATAGAAAAAGCTCATCTCCTGCTGCAGGAATAATAAATCTAGAAGATAAAAGTATATGGATTCTTTCAGGTTTCTGGCCCATTTTATCTCCATTCTACCAATCTTGGGAGAAAAAGTGGCCTATCTACTGCTCAAGGTTAATTCCGCCATGCTTGCTCTTGAGCTAATCCTTTCCTACCTCTGAATCCACTACTGCACAGGTGATTCTATCCTATACCCTTTCTCTGCTTCTTGCCCTACAGAGAGAGTCAAGCAAAGGGGCCAGTTTCAACCCTTTTCTACCTACCACCCAATACACCATCTCTTGACACCTATGTCCATTGAAAGACAAGCTACCTCCGGTCATCATTTGCTATACCCTCATACTCACCTATTAGTTTCAACTCAGCCATTATTTTGTCCTTGCCTCCACTAAACATACTGTGATGAGAGGTCCCATCTTCAAATATGAATTCTTTTCACGGGGCATCTCACCTGTCCTCTCTATGAGTGTTAACATTATAGAAGATTCCTTTCTACTTGAAACTCTTTTTTAGGTGTGCGAAACATGACCTCCACTTAGTTTTCCTTCACTCTTTGGCAGTCATCTGTTTTCCATCACTTTTATGAACTGCTTTTATTTTCCTCAGCCACTAAGTGTTAATGGACCCCAAGAGTCTTTCTTCTCATCCTTCTTTTACCATATGTACAGCTCCCAGACTTATCCACTCCCTTATTTGCCAAATATTTATGAACATTTCCTATGTACCGGGCTTTCTCCCCGTGCTTGGTGTTAGGTCATACACTGTTCCTTGACTCTTTCAAGGGCCTCTCAAATCCAACATCTCAAAAATACTGTTTTTCTAATATCTTTTTACTCATACATTCCTTGTCGTGGATATTGATGCCACCCATTCATCCAGACCAAACCCAGAATTAGCTCAGTGCCTCTTTGTCACACTCACCAGTCGGGACTAGTCCAATTCCCTTTATGCCTGTTACTGCCATTTCTTTTTGCTCCTATAGTACCGTATTGTCTTCTGTTATTTCTGAAGCTTACCTGTGACTATATTTTCACACCCCTCCAAGCCATCCTCCATGGTGCTCTTCTGCAAAAACAGAAATTTGAAATGTTGCTTACTTATCGCATTGTTTATGAAGGCCTCAGAAAAACATTTCAACCCTTAAGCAAAATTAAAAAAGATATCTCACTGCTAGTTCATACCACATGCCAGACATTATGCTAAGCACTAAAAACATACTTCACTGGGTATTATCAGTAAACCTGTGGGAAAGGGGGTAAAACTGTTATCCCCATCTTAGAAATAATGCAATGAAAAATCAGAGAAATTAAATAAATTCTTAAAGTCACACAGCTACTAAGTGACGGTATGGGGCTGATCTAACCTACATTCTCCTGAGCACATGCTCTGACCTGCAATGCCGTACACCTCCCTTCTTGCTCTAGGTCCATCACTTTCCAACACTCCCTGCTCTAGTCAGGCCACCTCTTTTAGAAGACCTCCACATGTTTGTCCCAGCCATCCCAATGTCTTTTGTGACTTATACCCTTCTATACCCTTCTAGAAAATATTGACTCATATAATACTCAGCAAGATATGGTTTATAAATCTGCTCTGAAAGCAATTTCCAAGTAGAACTTTCTGAAATGCACAAGGACAGCTTTAGTATATATAACTTCATAGCCTCCCAAGGTATGTGATATTAGGGATGGCTCTTATTTGTTATAAACAGGAAAAGGATATTTTTTAAAATGAGCTTCAATAATTTATATTTACATCTCATAAAGTATGTGATAGTTTTGTCCAGCAGCTTTGGTAGATGATAAAAGGACAGATAAATAACTTTCAAAAGTCTACATATGGTGGGAACCAGCAGTTAGCGTAATGGCTATGTCCCACGTAGTCAACCGTGGTTCACGTCCCGGACCTGGTGGCTTAAAACTCACGCCGGGCACATGTGCGTGCGTGCCCAAGATCCCGAGAGGAGAATGGAGGAGAAAGGATTGCGGCGTGACCATCCCGCCTGGGGGGTGATTTCTCGCTTTCTGTCTCTATGTCTCTCTATGTCTGTCTGGCGAGCGCATGCGCCCTATAGTGAAAAACCTCTCCAAAAAAAAATAAAAAGTCTACATATGGTCAGCAAATGGCATGGTGGTTAAGGCAGCTGGATCCCACATGGTCAAATGTGCACTTTGAGTCCTGGACCTGGCAGCTTGAGAAACACCCTGGATGTGTGTATAGGCATGCCTAGACCCCCTAGGAGAAGAGATGGAGGAGAACAAATTGCTTATGGCCATGACCCAGGAAGGGTGCTTTCTCAGTTTCCCTCTGTCTTTCTCTTGCTCTCTCTCTTTATATCTCTCTGGAAAAAACCCTCACAAACTAGGAAAATTAATAAATAAAGATCGACACATAAACATTTATATATTAACAAAGGTAAGTGTGAACCTGGGGGTATTATGTTCAAATAAAAAACATTGGTTTTGAAGTCAGAGCTCCCTGGAGCAAATGATTTCTACCACTTATGAAATATATATCCTAGGATGTTACACTTGGCCCTCAGGCCTCAAGTTCTCCATTTTTTAAATAAGAGTAAAATGAAAGAGAGGCATTACATGTCCGCACTCAATATATACTGTATGTCTACACTCTGTGGCAGAAACTGAAAGATTGGAAGGTATAAAGGCATGGAGATCAGCTGTGGATATTAGACACAGTATGGAGGAGGGTAGGAAATAGGGGTGGGTGAGAGGGAAGGAATCAAGAGAAAAAGAAAAAACAAAATATTTAAGGGACACAAAAATGAAAAATTACCTGTTGATAATAATGGGTATGGTAATATCTTTGACTGGACTAATATACAGTGTATTCATGCTGCGAAAATTCATTTTGTAAGCTGCAATGATATACAGTAATTGAATATAATTCTTTTTTAAAAAAAGGAGTAAAATGTTGGATCAGGGCCAGCATGGTGGTTAAGCTGCTGGATCCCTCATAGCTGAGTCCACAGTTTGAGTCCCAGAGCAGCACTTTGAAAAATGTACCAGATGCATGTGCATACATGCCCCAAATCCTGAAAATTGAATGAAAGAGAAGGGGTTGCAGTGTGACCATCCCCCCAGGGGTATAATTTCTCACTCTCCCTCTCTCTCTGTCTGTCTGTCTCTCTCTGGCAAGCACATGCACCCTATAGCAAAAACTTACAAAACAAACAAACACAAAACAGTTGACTCATAGGGCTTTGCCAGTATTAATGGAGAAATGTTTATAAAGACTAAATCATGGTTCCTGAGAGAGAAAAATGTTAGTTGCTTTCCAAATCTCATCTTTTCTCTCTGCTTCAATGCCATGACTCAAAGACATCAGAAACAACAATTTTACAGACTCTAATAATATCTCACAGGACCAATCAAATTATTTATCATATCCACTATTTTTGTACTTTATCCTAACACATTCGGTCCCTCACATTTGGAGACTAGAGACAGCAAGAAATTGAAGGGCTCATTCAGGTAAACATGGTAGATCCCTTATGAAAATCTGCCAGAGTTAACTATCATGACTGATCTACTTGCACTCAACTTACAGTCGTGTTACTTCAGAGGAAAGATCCCCTGCATAACTGAAGCGTTGATGTAACCCAGACATGCTTTTAGCAAGAAGAAACAGAGAGTTGGGAAAACACTGGTGAGTAACCCCTGAGCCTCTCATTAAATGCTCTTCTGCCCAGGGCCCTGCAGTGGACACTATGCAAGCCCAGCTAACACAGCCGTCCTCCATGAACGTACAGTAGGTAATTAAGCAAGCGCGAGAGCGAGATGGCAGCCATCTCTCTAGTTTTGCTCTGAACTTGAAAGCAATCCGGGTGGTAACAACTGGGAGGACTTCTGGCAGAACTGGTGGGATCTTCAGGAGCTCAGAAATACCGAACTGAGGCTAGCATGACTGTGTGGCAGCTGCAAGCTCCACACAATTAGAATGTTGGCAAGTCAAGCGGAAAACTGAGCCAGGCATAATACCGAGTGCCAGCAGGGCCTCTAAACCTGACCATTCCTCCACATGTTCTAAACATATGTTTAGCCCAGCAGGGGTCATGGTGACAGCTGAAAAGCCCCTTCAGAGGCTGTCAGAGGCGACATTTGTAAGAGCCTCTTGGTGCTTGAATGTGCCAATAGGGTGTTTTCCTCTCATGTTAGCATAAATGAGCTTGAGAGAATGCAGCATGCAGGCCCGGAGGGTGAGAGAGCTGCAACCAGAAGGCAGGGATATTTCCCCCGGGCCAGGCCATCGTCTGACTCCTGTAGCAACTGGAAATTATTGTCCCATCACCACAGAAGCTTAGGACAACACTGTCCCACTTCCCCACAGTCACCTAGGAAACGTCCTGCCGTCACTGGAACACCTCCACATTTAGGTCTCTAAACAAAACACCACACCATTTGTCTAACATGGTTAAGTCTTAGTAAAGAGTATTTAGAATAGATCATTTCAAATTTCTCTCTTCCATGATCCAGGAATTAATTCCACAAGGCTCTGCAGTACTGGCGCCATGTAGGACGGTCTCAGGGTCATATGCCATGGACTTGGAATACACAACATTGCCCACGTGCCCATGGGCCTCGCTGGTGAGGCTGCGGGTGGATCACAGTATGAGGACCTGATTGGAGGGTGCCTCTCCCTCCCTCTCTCTCCCTCAGTCGCTCATAGAAGAAATAAATAAGGAAACTTTTGAAACAATCAATTCCTGTTATTGGCAAAGGAGCAGGAATACCACAGAAGTAACTGCATTGAGAATTGACTATTATGTGTATCTCTACAAGCTTAATGAAAGATCACATATCTTATCTTTTTTAAATCTTACATTAAAAAACTTGGTGAATAAAAATAAGTTGAAATGGGGACCAGCAGTTGGCATAATGGCTATATCACTGGACTCCCATGTAGTTGACCTCAGTTCGAGTCCCAACCCTGGTGGCTTAAACTCACACTAGGCGCGTGTGCATGCATGCCCAGGATTCTGAGAGGAGAATGGAGAAGAAGGGATTGCAGTGTGTCCATCCCCCCGGGGGGTCTTTTCTCGCTTTCTGTCTCTCTGTCTCTGTCTTTCCGGTGAGCACACGTACCCTATAGCAAAAAACCTCTCCAAAAAATAAATAAATAAATAAATAAATAAATAAATAAGTTGAAATAATGTTCAAAATCTTAGAACTCATATATATATATATATGTATATATATATATATATATATATATATATATATAATCATTCCTCTTAAACTATCTGAAATGAAATGGATGTCTCAAACTTTCACAGCAATAAATGACACCAGGTAAGTACCCATTGTTCTGAATAAATTTTCCAGTGTCCCATTTCAACAAACTAGAACAGAATAATTTTGCAAAGACTGATTTAAGAATCTAAAAATCCATCCTTCTAATTTTATAATGAGAAGTTCCTCTTTAAGGTCCGAGTCTCAGTAAATTTACAGATACACAAACTACTGGAAACCCAAGCCTCTTCCATTTATGAACCACAATGCCATTGCTGCATTCATTTTTCTATGGTTGCCACCCAAAATCAACCTCTAAGCCAAAAAGAAGATGACTATTCTTTTTAAGGTTTTGACCAAAAGGTGTGTGCACTCACCGCAGAGAGACAGAGAGAGAGAATGAGAGGGAAAGTGAGAAACCATCCCCTGGAGGGATGGCCATGCTGTAATCCTTTCTCCTCCATTCTCCTCTTGAAATTTTTGGCAGACGTGCACACACACCTGGCATGTTTCTCAAGCCGTTAGGTCTCAGGACTCGAACTGCTTTGGCCATGTGGGAGCGTAGCACCTTAACTTCCGCACCACCTTCTGACCTTGTGGATAACTTTTTTGAGGTTTTTAAGGTTTTTTTCCCCTCCCCTGAGAAAGAGCAGGAGAGAGAGACAGGTATCCTCAACAGGGCTTTTACGCCGCTATCCACATCCATCTTAGCCAGCTCAGAACATGGGCACACGTGTCTGCCTTGGGTACACAAAACAGTTTAGGGACATGAACTCAAGACCTTCCACAAAAGTCCAGTTGAATGACTGCTGAGCCAAAACCTGGTCCCCATTTTTTAAATTTAGTAAAGTGATTTTTAAAAACTAGGAGAAAGCTTATTAAAGAGATCTGTACAGAGGATAGAGTCAAACCCATAGAAGGAAGTTCTCACAAGTAAGAGCATCAACACTTCCCTGCAGATATGTTCATTTGCTTACCACTTCAACATGCATCTGTATAAACACCACACGGAACACAGAAGGCTCCTATAGCCCAGTACTACAGCTTTGTCGACAGCACTACAAGAATAAGAGGCAAACTGTTTAAGAATAAACCTGAAATAAGCACAAAAAATTAAAGACATACGCCTCAAGAGCAAGAATAGCCAAATATACATTTATTTCACTGGAGCTTTTAAAAGAGTGGCAGTTTTCAGTGTGAATCAATCCTTGCGTTACTAAATTGCACAAATTTATCAAACACATTTTCAATTCTTGTGCTAAATTTACTTCTTTCATATTACAAAAAGTACTCCAGTTCCTCACATTTTAAAATTGGATAACTAAATGTTATCTTTTAATTGATCTTCAATTGTTTGATTTTTTTTTTCTTAACATTTCTTTCCTAAGTCTTTCAAAATGGAAATCCTAGTACCCTAGTGCTTGAATCTACACTATCTGGGTTTCAGCCCAAACTCTGCCACCAAGTAAATGGAGTCACTGGTGACTTTACCTGTCTGTACTTCAAGCCCTTCACCTTTAAAACAGGGTAGAAATAACCAGAAGTTCTAGTGTTGTAGTGAGGATTTTAAACAGGTTGAAACATGCGAAGCTCCGGGAATAGTACCAGGTACATCATTATATTCACTACATATTAGTCTTTGTTATTAAAAATGTTGATCAATTCTCGTAATTCACTGGACTGGAGGAGTCAGCCTTACACACTTTCCACTGCTGCTTCTAAGCAACTGTCCAGCACCAACACCTGCACATCGATGACTTTCCTACATCTGTATCACCACCATCTGGTGACCTCCGGGACACATCCCAAGTTCTTTCATAACTTAAGCACTCAAGAAAAAATTTTCTACCACCTCCATCTGCCATCACCTCTTTCTTGACTTTCTCAATTTCAGACAAATCCAGCTGTCATCCACTTCAGCCACTTTGCATCCTACCATCTCTTTGAACTGCCCCACCTTCAAGGTTTTGATCTTTGTCTTTCCCTTCTCTAGATTCCTTATTCCTGCTTCCGTCTCCAGTCTCTCCCTTATTGAACTAGATCTTTTTCCTCCCACTCTTTCTTCAACGATCTGCAGCCTCGTAAGCGATCTTCTGCCTCTCTCATACCTTCACTCTTTCCTTCTCTTTTATCTCTCTTCCCTTTACTACAGGTATCCTCAGCCTTTCCTAACCTATGAGACCTTTCCATGAGCCTCCTTGAATTCAAATTATTCCTCTATGTCTCCACTCACTACTTAACCTATTTGTTTGCAATACATAATGTGAGTTAATTCACATGGAGGAATAGTCCTACTCCAGAGCTATACAAAAGGACATAAATGCAATTACAGGTATGACAGTGCTTCAAGTGTTAGGAATAAAGTGATGGGGTAACAATAAATTTTCACTTCAGCAATTGGTTATACAAATACAAAGAAATTGCCTTAAAGTTCAGACTGGTAACTCTTCCTGGATTTGCTCAGCTCTGCTTTCTTAAGAATCCTGGAGAAAAGCTGCTTTCCATGCTCCCCAAGGACCAAATCCCTCTCCCATACCTACTCAGCATAAGGCAGAATCTTCGAGTTTATGGTATGTGAAGGCCAAGCCTACTGCCACTTTGTGGTAACATTTCTCCACATCATGTTTTTATCATTTGTGATAAAAAGATATGTGCTTTCTCTAAGATGTCACTCACCTTCAAAGTAAAAATACATACATTTTATGCCAATACAAACATGTGGATGACTGCTATTTTATTCTATAAGCTTACTGATATTTAAGCAAGAATTTCTTTTTCAAAATCACATAACCTGATTGTGAGTTTAGTACATTTTTGAATGTACTAAAAAGAAAAAAAAATTCAAAATTCTTAAGTTTTATAGTAAAACATAAAATTCTAGTGTATGACTTTCGCTTACTAAATGAGAGACAAAGATGTCGATATGAGATACAAACTTTTAAATTTCTTATTGGAATGGTCTATATTTATGTAGATTTGTTTATATTGATTTTATATGCTTACATTATGAGGCAAACACATTACTAAGAATGCTACGAATGAGGAATGCTTTATCAGTGAAATTACTGTGCAATACCTGTTCATGTAAGATAATATTAAATCCCGAATATTTCATTTATCTCAGCAAACACAGAGTTTTTCTTTGGTTCATCAATTACCAAATAAATATTATCCACTCTAGGCGAACATCTAAGAATACAGAAGAGCAAACTAATGATCTCTGTGTACACAGGATCCATTTTTCTCTTCTCCCTGACTGACCTCCAGGGGGCAGTACAGTGCCAATGATGGGCTTTTGCTTCTGATGACCCTGTTTGAAGTGCTTGTTCTGTCCGTCTCAGTTCCATAAACTAGGACAACTTATTAGCCTGAGCCTCAGTTTCTCACACATAAAATGGAGGAAAGAATAGAACCTACTTCACAAGATTGTTACAAGGATAAAATGAAAAAGTGGCCGGTATATAACCAATGTGCCATCAATACTTATTGCTATTTCATTTACTAGCATCATATTGGCTTTCCCTGCAATATCATCACTGAATATAATTTACTGAACTCAAATAGTTTAAGCACCTAAAGGATGTATAGCACTATAGGTGATAATGCTAAAAAAAAAAAATTTTTTTTAAATAAAAAATAAACCACAAACTCTCTTCATAAATTCACAGTCAGATGGTGAAAAAGACATGTAAATTATAAGTAGAACAATACAGAAAAACTGATTTATCAAATGGAAGGATGGTCCAGTCAACCTCCAACAGGATAAGAAAGAGAATAGGCTCCTTATTATTGCTGGGGGATGAAAAGAGGGATAAAATTGACCTTGGAAACAAAAATGTCCACCTCCTAATTTCCTCCCCTTCCACACACCCTCAGGCACCATTCCTAGTGGTTTGGACGAAGGCATGTGACTTGGACTGAGCCAATTAGGTGCTCTGGACTAGACCCTCAGTTGTTGAGAGAGAGAGAGGCCAAGTTGCTGAAAGAGTCAGACAATATTCTTGGCCCCGACATCAGAGGCCAGAGGCCCAGTGGCCAGTGCCGTGCTGGAGAGGAGCCAGAGCAGCTCTGTCAATGGCAGCCGAAACAGTGCCTGATTCTAAGCGGGCTGCTCCACTGCACTGAGCTCAGCTGTGTCCTCAGCTGTTCATCTTCTCCTGGTTCCCAGTCTCTTTCTGAATCTGATCTCTAGTCCTCTGGCCATGCCTAAGAAACCTAATACTTACCAACAAATGATTTTTCTGTCTGTGTTGGACAGAGATTTTGTTATTTGCAACTGAGAACCCTGACTGGTACCTTGAGTCATCAAGTAAAACTTTCCCCTTTCATTGGGGCAGTGCCAAAATGAACCTCTAAGTAGTACTTCCTTTTGTGTTAGCTGAGATATTCTTTTGTTGCCTACTTCAGATTAAATAGACTTCTTGATCATAACACTTTATCTTAGCAAAATACATGTCAACGGAAGTAGTGTCTACATTTTCGTTTAGCAAAAAGAATCATTTGAATCTACTTGCCACATACACAAAATCATTGATGATTCATCCCTTTCATACAAGACTCCCTTCCTCTTTCCATTATATCATTGGTAAGAAAGAAGAAAGAAAAATGTACTGTGAAGGATAATGCTAGAAAATAGAGAAATATATTTTTTCTATTTGTTGCTTTCCTGTAGGAATCAACAATCTACTCCTATCTTTGCTTTCTTACAACATTAAATTGATAAATTGGATTTTTAAAAAAGTTAATTCTCAGCAATTAAGTATTTGAAGTGGAAATTTCAGACACAGGCATATCCTAGTCTATGGATCCCTGTTATTGTAGGAGAATAAATAGGTGGTTAAAAAAAAAAAAAAAAAAAAAAAAAAAAAAAAAAAAAAAAAGATTGCTTTGAAAATGCCCACCCCTTTAAGAGACTCTCAAATGCCATTAGGTAGGGAAAGGACACTGAGAATCACTTACAGGAACACAACAGAGAAAGATGCTGGTACCCTGAGCTATTGAAAAAGAAAAGATTAGGATTAGCATTCCTTCATCATTGCCGCTGTAGGCAACAACCCCCAGTGAGAACATTTAATAAGACTTTTCACCTTCATATCCCCAAATTTCTTCCTCTCCCCTTTATCACGCCCCAGCTGTCTCCAGATCTTATTTTGTATCCACTCTAGCTATGAGGTCAGAGTTAAGCCTTCAGGAATGTGTCTCTCTATAGGCAGAAACCTGACTCCATCTGGAAAGAAGAAGAAGAAAAAAAAACTCTTAGCAGACCTTGGGAAAACTGCAGTTGCTATCGCATGTACAGAGAGAGCTTTAGCAGCCATTGGACTTTAAATGTTCTGTTTGTTGGACTGCCAAAAGGTTACTGCTCCCTGGAGAACTGAGCCAGTTCCTCTAAACCCCTCCCACTGACTCATATGTTTGTCTGGCTGCAGCTGCTAAAAAAGATGGGAATTTAAAAGCTGCTACACAAGTGCAAAAGCAATAACCAAACAGTGGCAATATCCTCAGGTCTCGAATAGAAAATATTCTTACGGAGCGAGCAACGCGTAAGGTGGGGAGAGGAACACTAGAGACACAATACTGGAATACAGAATGACTAGAGAGGAAAGAGAAAAAAGGAAGTCATGGGTTCTCAGTGCTGCAAACTCGTTTGTTCTGTGACCTTGCTAAAGGCTGTCTCATGGATTTATCCTCACCACCCCCACAGTTACATCTTCTTTAACCTAGATTCACATGGAAGTTGGTATTGATAACCTGTCTACTATCAATGCTATCATCGCATTTTTCAGCAATGCTTAGAGCGTTTATAAATGTCATTATTATCATTCCCTTCTAACAATAACCCAGCAACTATTTCCCAGGCAAAGTAAAAATTTCTTAGCCCTGGGGTCCTAGCACACTAACCGTATGTTTCCTCTAGCAGCGCCCAGGGAAGCCCAGGAAAAAGGGGCAAGCCCGTACTTGGTCCTCGGGACTCTGCCTCCATCCTGCACTCACTTCTCCCCACCCCTTCAGAGCTCTTAAGCTTTCTCTTCAAACCGCAAAGTGATCTAACATCCATTGATCCAAGGTGTGAGAGAGAGAGTACTGCCATTCTCAGCAATTACTCCACCTGTGAAAAAAGGACAAAGCAAAATGTTGATGTTCACCACACAAAAATTACTAATAATAGGAATTTTTATCTAAAAACTTGATACGTAATTGGAGATAGGAAGCCTGTTCTTAAATCCCCCATGTCTTTTTTTGGTTTGTTTTTTTTTTTTTTTTTTTTTTTTTTTTTTTTTTTTTTTTTTTTTGAGAGGTTTTTGCTATAGGGCACATGTGCTTGCCAGACAGACAGAGAGAGACAGAGAGATAGAAAGCAGGAAATCACCCCCCAGGGGGGATGGCCACGCTGCAATCCCTTCTCCATTCTCCTCTCAGGATCTTGGGCACGCACGCACACGCACCCAGCAGGAGTTTAAGCCACCGGGTCCAGGACTTGAACCGCAGTCGACCACGTGGGAGTCCAGCGACATAACCATTATGCTAACTGCTGGCCCCAAATCCCCCATGTCTTTACTGCTCAGACATATTGAAGGTACAGTTCTCTAAACTCCTGAAATCTTTTCCGCTGATGCCTGTTCTATTACGATTCCTGAATGACTCCTCTGATCCCAAAACAGTAGTAATACTGTTCATGAAGCCCATTTAACCCATGGCAAAGCCCACGCCCAGAGGTCAGAAATGCCATCTTCAGTGTTTGTTAGAGAATGCTCTGCCTCACCAGAATCTGTGTCTCTTCTGTAGCCTTTCTTCATCTGTTATAAAAATAGGGTGTCCTTTCTTAAGGTTTATTCATCTTAAGAACACTAAAAGTTTGCTAATTCTATCTCTCTTCTTGTGTTTGTAATCCTGTCACTATCTAACTTACGTTTTGTGTGGATGTTTCTGCTAATAGTACATAGTCCGAGGACAAGTTCATTTGATTTGTTTTTAGATCTCACTTAGGTGGGTCTTGTCAAAAACTCCATGAACTCGCGTTCTGCCAGTTTCTCAGTATATTTCCACAAAGATTTGAAACTATTTATAAACGGCTTCGCTTCCTGGAAAGTTTCTCTACTCCAAGGAAACTTCTAAAGTTTTAGAACATCACATTGGAACTAGCTGCATTGGCACTGATCCTAGTTTTTGGATTCTGGGGGAACATGTTCCCAAAACTTATGTTTAAACAATCTCAGTTGAATTGCTTATTTTATTTAGTAAAATTGAGTCAGCAAAACTGTAAACTGTTAGAAATATGCCTGCAATTTGTTTTTACTTTTATTTTGTTTCATTGCCAAGGGGTCACGTACACTCGCCAGAGAGGAAGAGACAGAGAGAAAAGAGAAAGCACCTCTCACTGGGGCATGGTCACACTGCAATTTCCTCTCCTCCATTCCTCCATTCTGTCAGGACCGGGGCACAAACACATACTCAACATGTTTTTCATGCCACTGGTGACTGGGATTTGTACTGCAGTAGGTTATGTGGGATCAAGCTCCCTTAACCACTAGGTTATGGGCCAACTTTGTACAGTTCTGTAATTATTGTCCTCAGACCTCCTGATACCTATCATAGCTGTCCTGCACACAGTGGGTACACAGCAAGATTTTGGTAATTAGTACCAAACTAGGTCGTTCAATATCTGTGTTTTTGGCAGCCAACATTTTTGTTTATACAAACAGATGACAACGGAGATGTTAAAAGAGCTTAGTCTATGAAATACAAACTGATACTTGTCTCCTAGCTAAGAAATATGTAATGTAGAGTTAGTGAGGAATTATACTACTCACTTTCTAGAACACAAGATACTGACACCCTGACATGACCTTGAATAGTTATATATCTCAAGGAGCTAGATACCCTTGCTCTTTAAATCTCAAGCAAAAAAATGTAGAACAAACCTTTATATTTCACATGTTTGGGTTTTCTTTGTATAGAGGTTATTTGCTATAGGGTACATGCACTTGCCAGAGATACAGAGAGAAATAGAGAGACAGAAAGTGAGAGATCGCCCCTCTCCCCCAGATGGGATGGTTTCTCATCTGACCATTCCTCAAACAGACCACCCCATGACTGGACAGTTGGTCAGACTGTTCTTGTCAGAGACCTCTTTCAGTTTCAACATGGCTGCAGTCCTGCTAAACCTCAAACTGGCTTGCTTCACTGCCATCAATCTTGCCAAGTATTCTTTCTCAGTTTATAGTCATGGAATACACTAATTAGAAGGAACCACAAAAATAGGGTAACCAACCTTTCAGTTTTCCCAGGATTCCAAGGGGTCCCAGGACGGGGCCTTCAGTTTTAAAACCAGGACTCAAAGAGTTCTTGAGATATGGAGCTTCCAGTGCTGAAACTGAAAAAGTATCAGATAAACAGAGACAAGTTGGCCGCCTTATATATCATCTGGCCTAACCCCATCCTCTCAGGTAAGGAAACCAAGGATCATAGAAAACTCATACAGGTCAAGCAGTTAGTGACCCAGGCTACTTCTACACTTGTTAAGAGTTTGTAAAGACTCCTTCAGACTCCAGTTATAGTGTAATTTTCCAGATCTGATCATTAGTTTAATTTTCATCATCTCTACTGCCCATTGAGATTTGAATGCAGGGACCAAATCCATATTTTCTTTGTATTTTTAAGCCTCTAGTCCAGTTCCTAAGCTAGATTATATGACTCAACGTATTTTTGATAACTACCGTTAAAGGGCTACATTGAGATGCTTGAGGGACTGAGGTGTTTATTCGAGTTGCATTGGATCAGAAGAACAATAGCCAATTAAAGTTGAAAAGCTGGGAGCTGCACCTGGAAACACTTTTACTGATTTTCCCTGTCTTTCCAATATTTTAGGTAATGATGGCATATTTAAAAGAGTGATTATCAGGGCCAGCAGATGGCATAGTGGTTAAGGTGCTGGACTCCCACATAGTCAAAGGTGGGTGGACTTCCGGACCCAGCAGCTTGGAACTTACACTGTGCACATTTACATGCATGCCTGTCCATGCCCAAAATCCTGAGAGGAGACTACAGGAGAAGGGATTGTGGTTTGGCCATCCCCCCGAGGGGGGTTTCTCACACTTTCTCTCTCTGTGTCTCTCTCCGTGTCTCCAATGAGTGCATGTGCTCTATAGCAAAAATCACTCTAAAAATATTTATATAGATAGAGTAATTATCTTTATATATACATATATATAAATGTAAATATATGTATATATATATATATATAGAGAGAGAGAGAGAGAGAGAGAGAGAGAAATTATCAGTGTCTTGTGTTCTCCTGATTTTCCAAGAGAATGGTGATCCAGAGGTGAAGACCATGCCATAAGATAAATTACTGTTTCAGTTGCCCTGGTTGCCAGAATTTCTGCCAAGAGAATACCTATTCTCCTTCCTCATGGTCCTTCCTCCTCTATCATCCCCACAAATTATTTGTGGGGGAGGTAGAGTAGTCCAGTAAATAGATTTCAAGCTTTGTTTTCTTATTCTTCAATTCCTGCTAATATTAAAACATGAACAGGCAGTGGAACGCGCATAAAATTGATGTGGCATTCGAGATACAGGAGTTCAAAGAAGGAAGTTTTTCTCCAGCTGTGCCGCATCGCTTCATTTGCCAAAACACTCATGGTTCGACTTGTGCTGCTGAGTTACATTCCTGCGTCTTTAAAAAAGATGAGAACTATGTGCCAGAACTCATTAAGAAATTACCCAGATACTTTGGTTCCCAAGCAGCTTTCTGACACCAAGTAACTTTCTTTGATCAGTAGTAACGGTATGATACATTCATATAAATCCTTACATGGGAGTCTCTGCCAAGAAATTCCTACAGAGATGAAAATGCCAGAATTTTGAAGTTGACCCACAACTGCCTCTTTATTCCACAGTCCACTGTAATTCAATGAGTTCAATTCATTTCTATTTAATTTTGCAAGTGTTTCTATACCCACTTGAAAACATCCTCTCTCATTTCTCCCTTCGCTTTGAAACTCAGAGTATTATTGTCCTATAACTTGACACTATACTCTAGAATTATTTTATTAGTCCCAAGTAGATGACCAGAATTCAGAGGCTGCACTTGTCACTTGATGGTGCACGACCACACACAAATGATGCCGACGGTTCAGCTTCTTCACTCTCCTCCTTTCTTCATTTCTATATGTTAAAATAGTGCATGTAAATTGGAAAAGATAAGTGCCCATCACCAGAGGACAGTATGAACTGACAGTCTGATAGGTAGGAAGGATAACTCTACTCTCTCTCTCTCTCCAAGAGAGACTATAAGAGGCCAGCAGGTGGCACAGTGGTTAAGGCAGCTGGATACCATACAGCTGACTGAGCAACCCAAGCCAGTGGCTTGAAAAACACGCTGGCATGTGTGCATGCGTGCCCAAAATTCCAAGAGAAGAATGGGGGAGAAGAGATTGCAACATGGCCATTCCCCATGCATGGTGATTTCTCACTTTCCCTCTCTTTCTGTCTCTTTCTTTCTCTGTCTCTCTCCAGTGAGTACACACACCCTATAGTGAAACTAAAAGTAAAAAAGAAAGAGAGCGAGAGAGACTATGAGTTTATATGTTACCACATGGGGCCTTCCAAAAACTTGTAGAAAATGATATTAAAGAACTAGTTTATTTTGGTGCAAAAAAATGGAAATCCATGCAGTTTTGCATAATACACATTTTGTATGAACTTTTGAAAGACTTTATATTTTGTTTAAGTTGATAAAAGATATTTTTAGCATCAGTTTTAGAGCCACTTTCTTCTGCTCTAGCATCTACTTTCTTTAGAGTTGCCAAGCAGAACAAACCCCCAAACCACAGCACCTCCCTGATGAGCTCAATACCATATATAATCCTCACAACAGCATTCAGCATGTTGGGCAGAAAACACAGAAACGCACTTAGTACCGTGGAACCCGGATCAGCATACTTGGAGAGAGTGGCCAGATTGCTCAGGCTCACTTCCATCTCCAGGACACTCTGAAATGCATTCAGACTCAGCCACCTGCACACCATGGCGAACCATTGTTCTAGCATTCACAGCCTTCCACCGGCACCGGGACCAGCTGCCACAGACAGGATCCCACTAATGAACCTGCCACTTGAGGTAAGAGATGTCACACATGTACAGCCTATGACCCAACATGTTCACTTACGGGAATGTATCCTACCGATACTTGCCCAAGAAGGCAAACCATGTGAATAACAATGTGAAATTTTACCCTGGTTTGTAATAAGGAAAAAAAGCAAAAACAAATGACATAATAAACTGATTAAATTAATCATGGTATTGAAGCATTGGAATGCTATTCAGTTGTTAAAACGGAATCATAAACCTTTATTTGCTGACATAATAAGGAGAAAACTACCTCAGTTCCTTGCTGATTCTGACTCTCTAAATAGATTTTTAGCGGTCATTATTATATAGGAGTCAGGCTGAGAAAAAGGATCTTGGCATTGGGTTGATAAAACGCATTCATAAGAACATTTAGAAGGTTTTGTGGCATGAGAACCACAAGATTTGCAGAACTTCCTCGTCTGCATGCACAGCACACAGGGACAATGCACGTTTGATACAACTGTGCCAAGATGCTATTCCGCTCTGAGTGGCTGGGCAGGGCTCAGAGCCCCCTGGACCTGTTGCCACCAGTAGCGAGCAGCCTTTTCCGCTCCCTCCGGACAACTGCACAAATATCACTATTTCTGCCTGTCCCATGCTGAGATAAGCTGGAAGTGGTGAATCTCAGAAACTGCAAAGGTTACCTGGCACTGGGATCATTCTTTGTTCCAAAACCTAATTCCCAAAGGAAAGAAAACAAAACATTGACTGTGGCTAGAGCACCCTAAGCAAAAGGATAAAGATACCTGGGGCTGTTTGAACACTTCCCCCGTTTTTTACCTTAAAGTCGCTTGGAAATGCTAAAGAAAAAAAAACAAAGACACAAAAAAAAAACTGTATCATGTGTGAGTCTACATGATATGAAATATGCAGAAAAAGCAAATCTACCAGAACAAATAGATTGGCAGTTGCCTGAAGCCTGCCGTAAGACCAGAGACTGGAGACAAGTGGGCTTGAGAAATTCGGGGAGAATGGAAATATTCTAAAGTTGGACCATGGCAATGTTGCCCACACCTGCAAATTTACTAGAAATCTCTGCATTGTGCACTGAATGTGCCTGAAGTTTGCGAGATGTACATTATATCCCAACAAACTGTTTTAAGCATATTTTTTAAATTTATAACAGCAGTAATATAATCAAGTTACAAAAGCAATTTGCATAAATTGATATTCTTTTCTAATGGAGAAGGTACATCTTAAAGAACAGACATGTATATAATCTTGATGATGTATAGAAAATGACTAGGAAAACAATACAAAAAAAATTTTGGTTTTATTGAGTGAGAGTGACGTTTTTCTTGCAGGGCATGTTTTACTTCTTACTTTATGCATGATATTTTTGTAGGAAAACATTACTTTATTTAAAAATGTATAAATCTTCTTTACTGCCTACTTTTTTTGGTCTCAGTTTTGTCACCAAAGTTCTCCAAGAATAAGTTATTTATAATTACATACTTTAATTACAGTATAAAAAGGTAAGGTATTTATCCCTTCTGGAAAAGTGTGTTCTTATTTTTTATAATTATTTATTATTTAATTGTTGTTGTTATTATTATTATTATTTCAATTTGCTACAGGGCACATGCACTCACCGGAGAGAGAAAGTGAGGAAGCAAGCTGCTAGGTCTGGGACTTGAACCACAGTTGTCACGGGAGAGTCCAGCATCTTAACCACCATGACACCTGCTGGTCCTTGGGAAAGTGTTATTAATGATATAATGCACACTCTTTCTTACCAAATATACTAGAGCAATGTTTGACAAGTGTGTGAATGTTCTATTGATAGTTTGGAGATAATTTTGGGTCAGGGGTGGCAATCCTTTTGTTAAGATAATAAATATGAGAGTCAAAAGCCATGTCTTAACAACATTGCTGTTACAGCTTAAAAGTAGCTATAAAACATACATAAAAGAATGACTTGGTGGGAGCCAGCAGGTGGTGTGGTGGCTGAGGTGCTAAACTCCCACATAGTTGACCATGGTTCAAATCCTGGACCTGGTGACTTTCTCTCTCTCTCTCTCTCTCTCTCTCTCTCTCTCTCACTCTCACTCTCTCTCCCTGTTTTTTCTCTGGTGAGTATATGTGACCTGTAGGAAACTAAAAAGTAATGATAAATAAAATAAATAAATAAATTTTAGGAAAAAAAAAAAGAACTATGGCTGAATTTGTGACCTGTAGTAGTTGGTAGACTAAGCAATTTTTAATTTTAATTTGCTTAAATATACATTATAAAAATACAACTAGCACATCAAGTCCATGATTTCATTATTATTGCTTAAGATGAGGCAACACTTATATGTTTTTTTAAAAGGTTGGAGCTTCTAAAAAAATATTAAGTAAGTTATAGAACAAAGGTACTCAGCCATGACAAAAATGATGAAAGATATTTGCAACTGGCACTCATTGGGAAAATGGCATTGAAACATAAACAATAGTTTCTTGCTAACAATAAACCATATGAGAAGAAAATTTCTCCAAAATAGATCATTCTTTCTAGTTACCCAATTTAGTATTTCAGGCAAAGTTCCTTGAAATAAATACCAAAATGTAGACCAAAATCCCCCAAAGAATAGTCTCTTACACAATATTTACTGGACCATGAATCTATGGGCCTGATCCCAAGGGAAGAATAACTATAGAGATAGAGAGAGATAGAGATAGAGTTAAAACCTATATCCTTGGGCCAGCAGGTGGCATGGTGGTTAAGATGCTGGACTCCCACATGATAGACTGTAGTTCAAGTCCCAGACCCAGTAGCTTGAAAATCATACTCAGTGCATGTGCATGCGTGCCCAAAATCCCAAGAGGAGACAGGAGGAGAAAGGACTGTGGCATGGCCATTCCCCCTGAGGGGTGATTTCTCACTTTCCCTCTCTCCATCTCCGTCTCTCTCTGACCTGTGCACACACCCTATGGCAAAAACCTAAAAAGTAAATATATAAATAAACTGTGCTCCCTACAGCACATCCAAATTCAGAGACCACTCAACGCTGGAAGAACAGATCGTACACAACAAAAGCATTCAGAGGTTTTCTCCAGGTACTCTAGTGCACATGGCCTGTGCCCAGCACCAAACTCAGCAAACAGATCAAGAATCAGTGCCCTTTGGGAGAATGTATCCTCCATGTATACCAATTCTGATGACACAAGAAATTGCTCAGTGTCAAAATAAGTGATAGTCCTGCTAAGGACTGTCCCACCCAACTTGCCATGCCACAATCCAGGTCAGAAACAGACTTCCTCCATATTCCTGAACATGGTCATAATTTCTAAATTGATAACTTAATTAGCATAAGGTGCTTTCTACTTAGAAAAACTAGAAATGAGAACCAGCATGAGAAAGGATAGACAATAGGAGAGAAAAGAGCTGACATGGTTAAGTACCTCTGCAGGGGCTAGGTGCTCTATTTACTTGTGGTATCTTGCAGAGTGCTGAGGACAAATCTGTGAAGTAGATACAGTTGTCTCTTGTTTAGAAAAAAAGGAAATGGAAACATTCATCTAGATTTGCTTTCTGTCTCCTCAAGATGATGCCTTCATATCAGTAATATGAACAGTAAATATTGATCTGTAAACATTTCTTATTGCACATTTCCGTGTTAGCTTTGCTCACACTACTCATACGCTTTCATATGTCTATATTCAGCTAGGCTGCACCTGGCTTTAAGATTCAGCTTAAGTACTAATTTTCCTGAGAAATCTTTCTTAGCACCCTCCTCCTTTCCTACTTCACACCTACATTGTTTTTTTATTCCAACAGTCACTACTGGTCTATATAATTTCATGCTACACTACTATAATTGCTGGCTGGTTTGCCAGTCTTCTCCAATAGACTAAAATCTCTTTGGAAGTTTAAAAACCATTTCTACTTGGCTTCTTGCTCAGAGATTAACACTATGTCTGGCACAAAAGGACTCAATAACATCTGCTGAATGAATGAATATGTGAACACACTGCATTACCCAATGTCCACATGTAAGTTGCAGAAGCAGGATTTGAACCTACCCTATTCTTTCACTATACATAATGTGAGTTTAAAAAAATCTATTACTATTTGTCATTTTAGTTTTAGGATATTAATGGATAGCCCATCAAGGTTCAATTACTCCACATTGCCTTGGGAATTCTTCAGGAAATACCACAAACTAGCTTTTAAGAAAAGAAAAAGTTTTAAAATGTCTTAAACTTAGTGGAATTAAAATTGTTATGGAAAGAAGCTGAATTTCTCTCCAAACAAGAGTTTGAGAACTGGTGCTAGGGAACAAGAAACTATCTCAAGTTTACAAACTAGTGACCAGATCAGTGTTTAAAATATTCTAGGGTATTGTCATTGCCATTATTATTATCTCTACAGTAATGCATTCTCATGTACATTTCTTTTTTTATTGTATTAAGCTGATCTGTTTATTTATAACACACTTTCCAAAACATTTAAAAGTGCTATTTGAGGGGCCATCAGGTGGCATAGTTATATTTAGTTATATGTAGTGGGACAAATTACATTTTTGCTCTGGACTCCCACATGCCTGACCACAGTTTGAGTTCCAGACATGGTGGTTTGCTTTCTCACATTCCCTTTTTTCTCTCTCTGTCTCTCTCTAGTCAAGTTTCAAAAAAATAAGGATAATAAATATAATTAAATAATTCTTTTTTAAAAGTATTATTTGATGACATTAAAGAAAAAATATCAATTGTTCATACATTGTGGTAGCATACCATGTTCAATTATAAGATACTAAATATAAAATGAGGAAAATATGCACACTTACTAGTAATATTTCACAGTAACTCAGCCTACCTATTACAGCAGGATTTTTCTTTTCTTAATGAAATTTTTCCCTGTTGTGTTTTGTTTTTTATTTTATAATTTCTTATTTACCTTTAAACTTTGTACATCTTTATGGCATACAATATTGGTTTTCAAACCATGCAGACAGTATATGATAAGCAAATCAAAGATATTACATGCTTCCAGAATGGGAGAGAGGAAGTACCATTAGAGTTATAGTCATGAACCTAGGGATAAACTTGAGTAGGCATGTGGAAATGCATTGGGGTTAAGGCAACATCCATCACGTGCCATGAAAGGAACATAATTTTAATCATTGTTGCTTTGAAATACTGTATTCTACTAAACAGACAAAAATTAAAAAGTATCCATTGTATGTGTGCCAGAGACAAAGCCTTGTGCTCAACGCTGCTCTACCTATACAGAGATATTCAGAGAAATTTTGTTGCCTTCTCAGGCAAGAATTATGGGAAATATTTTAGGAATATTAAGACTGTTTAAGTCAGCTCTTCCAATTTTCTGTTTTAATTTGTTAAGGCCCATTTAGCAAACTCACAATTAATTAAAATACAAAAAAATTATCTACTATTTTTTGTGGAGAACATGCTTTTTCCAGGGGCCAAAACATTAATATCTACACTCTGTGACATTAGCTTTTAGGAACTAAGGTCTTTGACTAATACAATTATTAATCAAAAGGTTGCCTGGAAAGCAATCTAGAAAAAAAATAGCATAGGTTAATTTTCAAGAATATTAGGGATCAGCTCCATGGCACAGGGATAAAGCACTGCTCACAAGAAGCTGGATCCCACATAGCAACCACAGCTTGAATCTCCAGCCATGTCAATCTGAAACACACTGGGGTGTACACAAGTGCCAGGATCCAATGGACTGGAGGGATGGAAGAAGGGGATTATGGTGTGATTAGACCCTGCAGAAGATGCTTGTCTCTTCCTCTTCTTTCACTCTCATGCACTCTATCGTGAATAAAAATACAATTTAAAAAATTGTATAAAACTTTGGACCATGCCTGCTGCCAAATTTTCTATAGACCAAATACACTCAAGCCTTTAATGCACAAGGTCTCTCTTCTTTCAGTATAGGTGTCAACACTTTACACTCAGATATCCTTCATTGAAAACAACCACAAATATCATTCCACTGTGGAAGGTAAGTTGGAGTTCAGTTAAATAAATGGTATTTTTCATTTATATGGCCATTTGCCTCTTTGAGGATATATACACTATGAAATTTTACTAAATTTACATATTGTCCAGCTCTGTAACAGTAACACATTTAGAAATGAACTCTTAAGATGGATAATAGTCAAAGATGCAGTTAATTCATTTAGCAAACATTTCCTGAGCATATGTGCAGGATATTGTTCTAGGTACTAGAAATCCCAATAAAGATGTCTTTGGGAGACGAACAGGTTACACATAAATAAATTGGGTTATCGGAAAAGTCATGATTCATTTTTGTGCATTCTATGAAAAACATAGAAAAAAAACATCATGAATTTTCTGACAACCCAGTAGATGTGTGATATGATAGATAGATATGATAGAAAAAGGTGTCTCAGATAGGGGTATTAATAAAGCTTTCCTTGTCCTGAAGAAACTATATGAATAATCAATTTAAAAACTATGCTAAATTCACCCACGGTTGTCTAATTTAAAAATAAGTCTAGTCAGTGGACAATTTTTTTTTTTTTTTCTGATTTTGACCACATAGACAGTGCTCGTGGGACATATCAGGAACAGGAAAGCCCCTGTTCACTCAAAGGCCTATAATCTAATTAAGGCAATTAATATATATTAAAATGATGCTTTGGATGCAGAAAACCTAAGATTTAGACCTATATCTGTTACTTCATAGTGGTGTGGTTGGGACAAATTATTATTTCAAAGTCTCAAGTCCCTCATCCATAGTAATAGTATATATTAGGTTGTCAGAAAAGTTATGATGCACTTTTTTTTTCTTTTTTTGGAGAGGTTTTTGCTACAGGGCATGTGCGCTTGCCAGAAAGAAAGAAAGAGCCAGAGACAGAAAGCGAGAAATCACCCCCCAGGGAGCATGGACACACCACAATCCCCTCTCCTCCATTCTCCTCTCGGGATCTTGGGCATGCACATGATGCACTTTTGCATAGAAAAACAGGAAAAATACACCACGACTTTTCTAAAAACCCAATACACCATAGGTTTGCTGCAGAGATGAACTGAATTAATGCAAGTAAAGCACTTAGGACTAGCCCAAGGGCTCAAAAAATGTTAGCTATTATAAACACATCATCGACATGATTGATATTACAGTAAGTGCACAGGTATTCAATAGAACAAGAAATCATTTCCACACATGATTGTTTAAAAACAAATTTAGGGGACCAACAGTTAGCGTAATGGCTATGTCGCTGGACTCCCACGTAGTTGACCGCCGTTCGCGTCCCGGACCCAGCAGCTTAAACTCATGCCGGGCGCGTGTGCGTGCGTGCCCAAGATCCCGAGGGGAGAATGGAGGAGAAGGGATTGCAGCATGGCCATCCCCCCTGGGGGGTGATTTCTCACTTTCTGTCTCTCTGTCTCTCTCTCTGTCTGTCTGGCGAGCGCACGCGCCCTATAGCAAAAACCTCTCCAGAAAAAGAAAAAAAAAAATTTAGCAGAGACGCTGATATTTGAGCTAAAACTTGAAGGAATTACTAAAATGCTTATACATGGTGTAGTGAACAGTAATTTAAAAAAAGAAAAGAAAAAGCCAAGAAAATGATGATTTCTTCAGAGGGAAATGAGAAGAAAAATTTGATTCAGGGCAGAGTTTATACAGGGAAGTGAGAGATGTAAAACCTGAAAGGTAAGCTGGTGCCAGATTACAAAAGGCCTCTGATGCCAGAAAAACAAGTTTGGGCTTTGTCCTCCACATGATAGAGAACTACAAGCTTTTGTTCAGTAATATAAAATGATTAAAGCAGTGCTTTGTAAGAAAAACTAGAAGGGGGAGAACCAGTTAGATGAACCATTAAAACATGATTTCCGTAGTCCCGCTGTGCAGCAGTGAGAATGTACCTTAGAGTCACCATAGAGATGAAAATTGAAGACAGGAAGCATTTCGATGGATAAACAAGATATATTTACTGAATCCAAATACTGGGCACAGTCCTAATCTAAAAAATATTGTCAGTTCACATTTTGTTGATGAGTATTTAAACATGAATTCAAGTTATGAAATTCCAGTGATTGATCCTTCCTGGTGTTTTAATGGCTAAGAAGGGTACTTTGCTCACCACGAGTGCTAAACCAGTGTCAGGGCTCATGATAATGTGGATGTGGATGTGAACATCAGTGTTCTCAGCTGCATTATTTAAATAGCTAAAAGGTAAAAACGACCCAAATGTCCACTGCTGGATGCATGGTTGAACAAAATGTGTTTACATACAATGGAATATTATTCCGCCTTAAAAGAGAATGGAATTCTGACACATGCTACAACATGGATGAATCTTGAAAACATGCTCAGTGGGATAAGCCAGATACAAAAGGGCAAATATTGTACGGTTCCACTTAAATAAGATACGTACAGTAGTCAAACACATAGAGACAGAAAGAACTTTGAAGAGTGGTTACCAAGGATTGTGACCATAGGCAAATAGGGAGTTCTTGTCTAATGGGTAGAGAGTTTCAACTTGGGATGATAAAAAAGTGTTGAAGATGAATGGTGGTGCTAGTTTTACAATACTAATGCACTTGTTTAAGTTTGTTGTGTTGCTAATAACAGAACTACCTGAATCTGGGTGACTTCAAAAGAATAGAAGTTTATTTAACTCATGCTTTTAAAGGTCTAAGGTCAAAGGGCCACATCCGGTGAGAGTTAGCCTGCTGGTTGGCCCTCTGTAGAATCTCAAAAATGCCCTGGCCATCACACGGCCAGATGGAGCAAGAGAACAGCATGTGTGTGTTTGTGACTGTCTGTCTCATTCCCTCTCCTTATAAGGATTCAACTATGGGGCCTCGCCCTTAGAGTTTTATCTAATTCTAATCTCCTCTCCAAGGCTCCACCTTTTGACACCAAGGTCAGATTAAGTTTTTAGCTTCTTAATCCTGTCACAACCAACTTTTAACACACGAATTTGGAGAGTACATATTCAAATCATTAAAGTACTTAATGCCAGAAAAAATGGAGAGACAAAACATTAATGGGACAAAGAAAGGGGTATTATCTGTTGAAGATAACTTTATAGTATTATCAGCTGGATTGGGGAGAAATGTAAATGTTGGAATATTCACTTTGAAAACTAAATGATGTGATTGAATGCATAAAACAACTTAAAATAAGATTTTAAAAAAAGTACTTAATGCCACTATACTATACACTTAAGGCTTGTTAAAATTATAAACTTTAGGGCCATCCCATGTTGTAGTGGTTAAAGCCACTGGAACTCACATGACTGACTGCACAGTTCAAGTCCTCAACCTGGCAGCTTGAAAAACACATGGAGGGACCAGCAGTTAGTGTAATGGCTATGTCGCTGGACTCCCATGTAGTCAACCACGGTTCGCATCCCGGACCCAGTGGCTTAAAACTCACATGGGGCGCGTGTGCGTGCGTGCGTGCCCAAGATCCCGAGAGGAGATGGAGGAGAAGGGATTGTGGTGTGGCCATCCCCCCTGGGGGGTGATTTCTAGCTTTCTGTCTCTCTATCTCTCTCTGTCTGTCTGGCGAGTGCACGTGCCTTATAGCAAAAAATCCTCTCAAAAAAACAAAAAAAAAAAAAAAAAAAGAAAGAAAAAACACGTGGAGATGTGTCCATGCATCCCCAAAATTCCAAAAGTTCGAAGAAATCGAGGAGAAGAGATTTCAGCATGACCATTCCCCATGAGAGTGCTTTCTCACTTTCTCTGTCTCTCTCTCTCTCTTGCGTGCTTGCAAGGGCACATGCCTTCTAGCAAAAAAAAAAAATTCATATTATGTATATTTTACCACATAAAAGGAAATGCAAATCTGATAACTGAGAAACATAATAACTCAAAACAAGAGAAAAACTTGCTAACACATTTAGCCTACCTGCTCAGTCAGGTGAAGCCCATGGGTCAGATGCCATTAGTTGGCTTGCCCAGCTGGAGAAATGAAAGAGAGAATGCCAACCATCATCTACATCAAGATGATAATGGTAGCACGTGGCTCATTCCTCTCTGCTTTTCATCTGCCCCGGACTAATACTTAAAAATAAATAAATAAATAAATAAATAAATAAATAAATAAATAAATAGAGAGAGAGAGAGAGAGAGAGAGAGAGAGAGAGAAAAGAATTCACTTTCTCAATCAAAGGATTCCCTCATGATGATACTTTCACTTAATGACAAACCCTTTAGGGAAAGGAAAAATAACTAGCCTATGTCTGTGCCCTGAAGTCCAGACTCACAACAGGTGCACAGCAGATATATATGCTGATATTTGAGGGAGTAGAATTACTTACTATATGTCAATCAATTAAAATTTTTCCAAATGGACTCTGTGTTTAGCACTACTCTAGTTGGAATGTAAATATATAGCAAGCCCAAGATGCACCTTATTGTGTTAGTAACAGAACTATCTGAACCTGGGTGACTTACAGATTGAGATCATATAATCTGCTTGAAGAGACAAGAATCTTACAGTGATATAATAATGGATAATATGAGAAAGAATATAATTAGGTGCTAAATTGTATAGTAGAGATTATAAGTACTCTCGTAGGTCATAAAAATGTCTAACATCCTGTAGAGATGAATAATGGGTGAGGAAATCCTTACTTACCATGCACTTGTAGGAGCAAGCAGGGAAACCTATAAAATGGACTAAAGGCTTTTAAAAATATCCATTATGTTTGAATTTTATGTGTGTAATAAACCTTCTCTACTGAACAGTCCCTTTCTCAACTTTTTTTGAGATTTGCTTTTTTACTCAATTCTGTTTACAAATAATTAGAAAATGCTTCAAAGGAAAATAAATAAAAGTGCCAACAACCATTTGAAAGACTGTATAAATTACCGTAAAAAAGAGTACTCAGTGAAAATTAGTAAATTCAACCTTCATAAAAATAAACCTTTCATTCAAAACTTGATTTGTTCAAACAGAGCCAAGAAGAAATAGCTATACTGATTCCCCTACTTCCCCCATGAGGGTTAATGAAACCCAAGGACAATTATATTTGTTTTCTTTAAAATGAAAATTTCACATCCCTATGCATAGCACAGATCAAAACCGACTTGGATTTTGCTTCTACAATGAAATTGTGAATGTACACATCTTTTTTCTCCTAGCCAACCTCAACATTAAAAATCATATGGTGGAGCCAGCAGGTGACTTGGTGGTTAAGGGCACTGGATTTTCATATGGCCAACCATCGTTCGAGTCCTGGACCTGGCCACTTGCTTCTCTCTCTCTCTTGCTCTCACTCTGTCTCTCTCTGGTCAAATTAAAAAATAAATAAATAAATAAATAAATAAATAAAGCTAAATAAAATAATTCTTTTAAAAAAGTGTACAGCTACTTAGCTTAGGTAGTAAACTGAAGAAGTAAGTCATTGAATTCTATTTCTAGATAACCACTTGCTGTAATTCTTCTCATCCTTCCACCCTACCTAGTTATCAAACATTTTCAGCTCTATGAAAATTTGATAGAGAGTAACCTGATATTTTTCAATCAACTATTAGGGCTACATGATACTGGCAAAACTTGGAGGTGTTTTGGCAAATCTGTTGCTACATAGCAAACTACCCAAACACTTAGTGGCTTAAAACCACCGTTTTGTTTCACTCGTGGTTTTGTGGATCAGGAGTTCAGCGGGGCTCAGCTTGGTCATTCATCTCGAACCCATGTGGTGCCAAGTATTAGCTGAGGGTCACTGTTCAAGATGGTTTCCTCACTGACATGTTTTGTACCTCCATGGTGCTTCACCGTCTTCCTTATCATACAGTGCATCATCCTCTAGGCAGGGCCAGAAGGACAGTAAGAGAAGAGAAGCGCTGGGTGCAGAATTTAAAGACACACTCATTCCCAAGTAAAACTGAGAGTTCCTCCTTGAATTCTGCACCTGAGGCACTTCTCTTGCCTTACCCTAGTTCTGTCTCTGCCTCTAGGGCCTTTCCACATGGCTCAATGACTCAGGACTCTCACAGTTTAATGGTCTCAGGGTAGGAAAGGGGCAAGAAAGGTCTATGCATATAACTGTCACCCTCTCTATAATCTATTGATCAGAACACTCAGTGGGTCTGCCAAGAGTCATGGGCAGAAAAAAAGATACCACTTATAGATGAAGCTATGAGAAGCTCTTATGGCAAAGAATATGTGTTTTGACAGACATTGGTGCAACCATCTTTGAAAAACACATCCTTCCATATCTTTATAAACTTTCCTTCACTTTATTCCTGGAACATTGTAATATCCTCATTAATCTCTTAGCTTCTAAACTTTATTTTCAGTTCAGCATACTACCAACATTCCTTCCTGTAATAACGATCTTATTAGTGTCCTTGCTTCAAGTTTCCAGTGGTTCCCCTAACTGATAAACAAAACAAAATGAAACAAAACAAAACAGAAGAACACCACACTCTCCTACTGTCATGTAAAGCGTTATGCAACTTGGTGGCATCTCATTCGTTGTGGGTTGAATTTTGTTCCTCTAAAACACATCTTCGAGTCCTAACCCTTTGGTATTGTTAGAATGTGTCCCTTTCAAAATGGAAGTGTGGCTAATGTGATAGTATTAAGAGGTGGGGCCTCAGTCTCTAGGAGGTGATTAGGCCATGAGGGCTTCCCCCTCATAAATAGGACTAGGAAGCCTATAAAAGGATTGGGTGGAAGGAGTGTACTCCTTTGCCCTTTCTCCCTTTGCCGTGTAAGGACACAGCATCTCTCTCCCTCTGGGGGATGCAACACTCAAGGCGCCAGCTTGGAAGCAGAGGCTGCACCTTCACCGGACAACACACTTGTCAATGCCTCGAGCTGGACTTCTTAGGCTCTCGAAGTGTAAGGAATACATTTCTGCTCTTGATAAATGATCCACTCTGGGTATTTTGTTACAGCAACACAAATTAACTAAGACACCTCTATAAATGTGACCTTCTTTGGAAATAAGGTTTTTGCAGATAAAAATCAAGTTAAGATACAGTCATATTGGATTAGTTTGGTTCTAAACCAAATACTGGTGTCTTTAAAAGAAAAATAAGATAGAGATCTGGACACAGAAATGCAGAGACACAGGAAAGAAGGCTATGTGAAAATAGAGACAGAGATTGGAGTTATGGATAGTTCAGATAAGCTAAAGAATGCCAGAGTGTTGGGAGTTATCAAAGCAAGAAGAGATAAGGAAGGATTCTTCTCTGGAACTTTCAAAGGGAGCAAGGCCTTACCACCACCCTGATTTCAGACGTCTGACTTCTTCACTATGAGAAGTGAATACAAACTTCAATTGTATTAACCCAAAGAGTTTGTGATAATTTGTTATTCCAGTCAAAGAAGTTAAAAATATTCAAATCTCTGCCTCCTTCCTCTGCTGCTTCCAAACATTCACCTTTTGTTTAAGCAGAGGTTCATCTCTCATTGTCCTATCATTCCATTGCAAGAAGAAAAGCTGGGACCAGCAGACAGCATAATGGTTACGTCACTGGACGTCCACATGGTCAACCACGAGTCCCAGGCCCAGTGGCTCGAAACTCACTCCGGGTGCATGTGCATGCATGTCCACAATCCTCAAAGGGGAACGGAGGATAAAAGACTCCAGTGGTATTCATTCCCCCTGGGGGGGGGGAGGTGATTTCTCACTTACTGTCTCTCTGTCTCTTTCTGTCTCTTTGGTGAGCACATGCACCCTATAGCAACAATCTCTCTTTAAAAAAGAAAGAGAAAGAAAGAAAGGAAGGAAGGAAGGAAGGAAGGAAGGAAGGAAGGAAGGAAGGAAGGAAGGAAAGGAGGAGGAGAGAGAGAGAGAGAGAGAGAGAGAGAGAGAGAAGGAGGGAGGGAGGGAGGGAGGAAGGAGAAAGCAAGCAAGCAAGCATTGTATATGGCTATAAACTGTGGCTGAGTTATTGCTGCACCTGCTAGTATTTTGCTAAGCAGGCTACTTGTCCCAAATGCTGAGTCAGAGTACACCGGGTACACAGAGTTTCATTTGTTAATAAATCATTTTTTTAAAAAAAGTGAACCAATACTAAGTTTATTTTAGCAAATGTTTAGAGTTATGAGTAGAATGATTCTTTTCCTATCTTGCTCTTTGTTCACTAAAAGAAAAAAATTAAGAGAGTAATTTATAGAAATAGATTGTGTAAAGCTATGGAAGTCTTTCCTTAGCTACCTACTTCTTAGCTGTCAGAAATGGTACAAATTTGGGACTAGCAGAAGGCATAATGGTTATGTCACTTAACTCCCATGTTGTCAACCATAGTTCAAATCCTGGACTGGGTAGCTTACAACTAACATTGGGCACATGTGCGTGAATGCCCAAAATCCCTAGAGAAGAATGGAGGAGAAGGAATTATGACATGGCAATGCCCCCAAAGGTGATTTCTCACTTTCTGTCTCTCCAGGGAGTGCACTTGCCTGATAGCAAAAAAATCTCTCTTAAAAAAAAAAAGAAAGAAAAAAGAAAGAAAGAAAGAAAGAAAGAAAGAAAGAAATTGTACGAATTAGTAGCATTAATTAGACCAAAAATGACTTCCAGATGAAATCAGTCACTAATTTAGAACTCTACAAGATTGCCCTCACTATCGTTCCCATTCCGATTGTTGGAAACAGTATATGGTAAGCTCCTAAGGAATCAGAGAGGGCATCTATCCTTTACCAAACATCACCTTATCTGGTAACATGTACAAAATACTTCATATCATTTTTTAAATAATAGGAGGGAGAAGATATCTTATAGTACATATCAGATGGTTACGATTATAAATAAGCCAAAGATTCAAAAGAAAGCGTCTGGACTGCAGGGAGGGATTATCCATGATGGTGGTCTACAGCTGGAGCCATGGGTAGCCTGTGGCTATCATACCTTTAGAGGTGATTAGACAACCTGGAAGGCATTTAGAGGATTAAGAAAGCTGTTGAAGAGGCTTGAGAAACAGTACAGCAAACTTAATTTGGGGACTTCCAACAGCTCATGGAAAATGAAATTAAAGTATGAGTTTATTTTTGGGTGCCAAAAAAGTTAA
Source organism: Tupaia tana (assembly GCA_026018925.1). Classification (NCBI taxonomy): domain Eukaryota; kingdom Metazoa; phylum Chordata; class Mammalia; order Scandentia; family Tupaiidae; genus Tupaia; species Tupaia tana. The sequence continues at coordinate 9,703,717 of JAKSZU010000020.1, forward strand.
AAGCCATGTAGAGTTTTGTTTGTATATTCTTTGATAATGCCCATTGTCCATGAAGTTTCCAAAGATCCTTCATAGACATTTAGGAAGAAATGCAAATTATCTTATTTCATTAGTTTTCTATAAAGAAATTCATCAGATTTTTCTATGAAGAATCACACTTACTTCTCTGTGTCCCGAAAAGTAAAGCAAAGCCAATAAAAGAATATATGTATAGGAAGACAAATTTTGAATTGTAAAAAAAAGAGATTTCTAAAATTAAAATTAGTAATTGTGAATTGTCCCTAGAAATGCCCATGCAAAGACCTGAACCTTCTTGGTGAGAGTATCTTATTCATCTTTGTAGTCCTGGTGCACAATTCCTTCCATGTAATAACTGCTCAATATATCTGATAAATATAGAGGAGCTCAGGTATCTAATGGTAGTTGGAATTAAATGGTCCTTTCAAAACCTAGGATTTAGTATTTTAGGATTCCTTAAGAAGTTCAACTATGAGTCACTGATTTTCCTTTCAATGTGTCACACAGTCAAATGTTTTTTTATGCTGGCTGTGTACTCTTCAGGAAAATAGAAAAGGATCTCAAACGTCTCATTAGGAGCATTTTAGGTAGTGCCATGCAATAATTAAGTGCAAAATGTGAAGCACTTAACCATCTTCAAAGATACATATTTACACATACACTCTCTAAAATTTCCCTTGTTTAAGACAAGATGAAGTGCAATTGATCAAATCCTTATCATTATGCTTGGTGCTTTCCTATTCATTCAAAAGCATACTTTGGATGTTGACTGAGTACCTAGCATCTACTTATAACCAGTTTAGCAAGGTAGGTGTTAAAATAGCCACGGAAAGGCCAAAAGAGTTATATAACCCACCCAGGTTTGGGCCACTGCTAGGCCCTACAGAGTCGTTGTGCAAATTAAAAAACAAGGGACCTCTTCCTCAACACAGTTTACTTTAAAATTTCATAACAGTTGTCATAATAGACTGATTTTTATTAAAATGGACATTTTTACTGCCCATAGAACTGTCTTGGTAAATAGCCAAACTTAGAATGTCTACGATATAAAGTGTGCGCTTTAGGTGTGTTGCTTTGTCTGTGCACAATTCGGCCAACAGTAAAGAGAAGAAGCTTGTGTGACAGGCAATAAGGGCAGAGTCAGAAATTTTGCCCCAAAGTATCACCGTGTAGTCCCGCTCTAAATGAACATGATAAGGAATTTCATATGAATTACGTAACGTTCTGGCTGCATATGACTGCTGTCAACTTCCAGCGCTGTTTCATACTCAAAGCGCTCATAAAGTATATTTATGTGGATATAAAGCCACTGAATACACAGAAAGCAATTAATGTGGATGGCTATGAAGAGTTCCTCAGAGAACCTGCCATTCTCCTCTCCCAAATAAGAACCGCTTCTCCAAAGCCGGATGTTACCTCTTAGGCAAATCAAAAAATTTTCTTTTCTTTTTTTTGAGTTTTTTGCTATAGGGCGCATGCGCTCGCCAGACAGAGAGAGAGAGACATAGAGACAGAAAGCGAGAAATCACCCCCAGGGGGGATGGTCACGCCGCAAACCCTTCTCCTCCATTCTCCTCTCGGGATCTTGGGCACGCACGCACACGCGCCTGGCTTGAGTTTTAAGCCACCGGGTCCGGGACGCGAACCACGGTCGACTACGTGGGAGTCCAGTAACATAGCCATTACGCTAACTGCTGGTCCCCAAAAAATATTCTTAAGATTAGTACCAACTGGGAACCAGCAGTATGAGATGGTCTTAACATCCAATAAAAATGAAAAGTTCCTTAGAAAGAGTAATGCATGTGCTCATGGTACTTTATTCATCTGAACCACCCTTTGGAGGTCTCTATCATGTTACAGATTTTGTGTTAGATGCTGAAGACACAGAGATGTTCAAACCCAGATTATGCTCTTCCTACAGGAAAAATTACCATCCAACAATAAAAGTGCACGGGACCAGCAGTTGGACTCCCATATCGTTGATCGTGGTTCGCTCCCAGACCCAGTGGCTTAAAACTCATGCTGGGCACGTGTGCGTGCGTGCCCAAGATCCCAAGAGGAGAACAGAGGAGAAGGGATTGTGGCCTGGCCAACACCCCGGGGGGGTGATATCTCACTTTCTGTCTCTCTGTCTCTCTCTGTCTGTCTGGCGAGCGCGCATGGCCTATAGCAAAAACCTCTCCAAAAAATAATAATAATAATAATAAAGTGCAGGCTAGCCCTATAGTCTAGTGGTTAAGAGAGCCAGATCCCACATGGCTGACCATGGTTTGAATCCTGGCCCTATGGCTTGAAAAACATACTGAGCATGTATGCATGCATGGCAAAAAAGTTCAACAGAATGGAGGAATGGAGAAGAAGGGATTATGGGTGGCTGTGCCCCACTGGGGGATGCTTTCTCCCTCTCCTCTCTCTCTCCCTCTCTCTCTCTCTCTCTCTCTCTCTCTCTCTCTCTCTCTGTGTCTCTCTCTCTGATGAGTGCATGTGCCCTAAGGCAATTATAAAAAAAGAAAGAAAAGATGCGTGGTGGAGCCAGGCAGTTGTGCAGCAGTAGCACAGCTGGACCAACATGCGAAGGTCCTGGGCTCACAACCTGCAACCTCCCTGTACCCACTGGACACATGTGCATGTCCATGACCCAGGCCAGCGAGACTTGGGGATGGGTCACAATGAAGGACCCTGTCAAGGTTGTATGTCTGTGTGTGTGTCTCTTTTCTTTCTGTCTGTCTCTGTCTCCTCTGTCTCTCTCTCTCTCTCTACCATATCTATCATTCTGGCTTTGAAAGGGTTATTAATTATGTCTCTTACTCATGAAAGAAAGGAAGAAAGAAGAAAGAAATAGTGTGGTAAGTGCTATGCTAGAGATCTAGATGAAGTGTGATAGGTCTGCTTGATGGAGCCTTCATCTGTTATGCACACAGGAGTTTTAGAACTTAGGCAGATAGAGCTCAGGATAATAAAAGTACACTTTAAAATGAACTTAAAAATCAATCCATACTATCTTCCTGGCTCATAGTAAACATGCAATAGATGTGAAATGAATAAACGAATGTTCCAGCTTAGAAATCAGACTTCGACTATAAGCAAACATCCACATCAATTATAAAAGAAGTGTTCATGAATACAAAATATTTTTAAATACCGAGCAGCCTAAAGCAATTTGAATAGAAGAAAGATGCCATTTAAATACAAACCTCATACTGACCAGCTTAAAACATACATAAATAGTTTATGGTATCTATTAGAGCAAATTAATTATATATTTTCAGCGTCTTGATAGCACATTTCTTTCCAGTTATGCGGACTTTTTAATTTTTTTTTCCTAAATCTCAACCATAACTGTCTGGCTTTGGAATAATAACCAACTATGAAGAGTTCTATCAATTCCCATTGGTTTTTAGCCATTCAGACAGAGAAGATCTGGGCTTAAATGAAAGCCGGGGTCAAGAGAGGGAGAGGGGATTCTTTGCTATATCCATACAGGAAATTTATACTTACGCATTTCAACTTCTAGGGAGGATCACTTGAGACAAAGGCCTGTTCCTTAATTATTTTAACTACTCTAACTTACGCTAATCAAGCCTCCCACAGACATCTTACTGAAATGGAAATAAAGTGGAATATACTATCTTCACCTTTTCTTCTATTCCCATTTTGGACTTTCTTATTATTCATTTCGCATTCTATTTTAAGTATCAACATGCTACCTGGTGATCGTATGAGACAATAAACTACCTCACATATGAAACTCAGAAGTTGGAACTGAAAAAAGAAAAACATACTTTAGACAATGTCTGACATGATGGAGAACCACAAAGGTGAGAATTAAAAGAAGTCTATTTATAATATTTATAGCTATTGTCAACATATTTTTAATCCTATGAGTTCCTCCACCCCATCTCCCACCACTACCACTTAACAATAAGTAGTTCAAAGTTTTCTATATGGAGTCCCTGAAATTTTAAGAGAGAAAAAAATTTATATAATATACATCTACCAGTATATCCCATAGTACGTTTGCAGAAAAAATTCACTTGTTCATAACTCAGTGAAATGTTGGAATATGTATGCCCACAGTTTTGTTAAATGGTAGTATTCAATATGATTCAAGTAGAACAATTAAATAAGAGAAGATAATTTGGGTTCTCAACAGTTAGAGAGGCAAAAAGCAGGTTCCAATATACTATGATTTTTGTACAGTGAAACTAAGATTGTTTTTCACTCAAAAAGAAAAATAACTAATTTGAAACGTTTTGGGGAGAAAAAAGTCTCATATCTATTTGCTCTCTGAGGCTGATGATTAATGCAGTTTGTGCCCTGTCTTTAGGAGGTGCATGTTTGCAGATCTGACAAAGACGTTAACAGGCAGGAATGTTAAAAATCTGTATGTACTGACAACATAAGAAAACCATTTTAAAAAGAAACATATCCTCAGGTACTTACAGGGTGAAAATTTTTTGTTCTACTTTTTTCACTAACAAAATTCCTCATTGCCCCTAAGAATCTGAACACAAAGAAATACTCCCAATTTTTTCTTTCAAGAATATATAAATTCCTCCCAACTTGACTCTTCTCTTTTGACATCCAATGTACACTTACTTGGTTTACAGAGAACCACAGTGCTAGGAAATTGCTAAATAAGTGATCAGTATTCATCCAAGAGACATTTATTGCAAACATATGCAAAAGTTGTACAAAATGCTGGAATACTAGGGATTGTGCAAAAAATAAATGAAAAGGATAGCCAGCAGCCAGCATTCCTGATTTGAAAATTTGGGCCAACCAGTGGCGCATGGTGAAGGTAGCAACATTCCACACGGCCAACTGTGCGACTCAAGTCCTGGACCCACAGGCTTGAAAAACATACTGAGTACTTACATGCATGTATGCCCCAAATTCTGAGAGAATATAGGAGGAGGGATTGTGGCATACCCCTTAAGAGGTGCTTTCTCTCCCCCTTCCCTCCACCTGCCAAGCACAAGCACCCTCTGGTTAAAAAATAATAATAATAAATATATATATATGTGTGTATATATATATATATATATAAAATATATATATATGTGTGTGAATATATATGTGTGTGTATATTTATATATATATGTGTTTGTATATATATATATAGATATATAGATATATATATATAAAACAAAACAGTAAAAAAGAGAGGGAATGAAATGGGATTATTAATAAAATGGAATAGAAACAGGATGTGATGGGATGGAACAAAATAAAATGATAACATGAAAAAGAATGAGGAAATTACTCTCTTTTTTAACTCTTGGCCACACTCTCCCATGATTATCTACTGACTACTATGCTACATTCTCTAAATGACTGTAAAAGACTTTTGGGCACAGTCTATCCTATTTTTCTCCATATATTTAACTCCCACTGGAGTGGAGAATATAAATCTAAGTGAGAAAATAAATAAATGGTAAAATGACACTCAAGAGAAACAAAATGCTAGTGAGCCCTGGAACTGACACTGAATATAACTACGCCAGTCATGAAGGAGTCAGCCTATTAATTTTAAATGTAATTAAGTGTAAGTGTTTTCTTGAATTTTTACTTCTTAAATTTCATCATTGATACTTTATTACTTAATTCCCTTGGAAACTCTGGTATTGCAAGAAATAGCAGCCCATGGGTGCTAGAGGTCTGAAATCTCAAGCATATAACATGTAACAGTCATGTTCAAATGTGCATATTTGCACATGGGCAGACTACCATGCAGAGGACAGCCCTGGACCTCTTTAGGAACAGCACAGTAGAGGCCAGCAGATGGCGTGGTGGTTAAGGGCGCTGGACTCCCACATGGTTGACCATGGTTTGAGGCCTGGACCTGGCAGCTTGCTGCTCTTTCTCTCCTCCCCCCCTTTCTGGTCAAATTTAAATAAATAAATAAATAAAGTTAAAACAAAAATAAATACAAAATTTAATTTAAAAAAAAAAGAAGAAAGAAATAGCACAGTAGGCCAGAAAAATCAGCTTCCTGGGTTTTGTCCTCAACTGTTTGAGAGGCCTCAATCCGTATCTCAATGGTTCTACGAGGTTTCTCTGACCAAATCCAAGAACAAGAGGCAGAAATACTGGAGGTTCACAGATGGCCCATCTAGGCTCTTCTGTGGAGCCAGGCTCTGCCCAAGCTCCCTGAGGAATGCAAGTGATCTGTTTAGGTCTGAAGTGCTCTCCCCTCGCTGTCCGTAAATTATTCATTAATCTCTCCTACTGCACATTTTGCCCTCCATTTTCTCTAGCTAGTCTCTGCTCTCTCTTCACGAATTTATCTTTAAGCTACCACAATAGCCTTGTGCTCTGCTCCCCTTCAAAATTTAAAAAGGAAAGAAATTAGATTCCTTAGCTAAGTAACAGAATCAGATCTCTTTTGGACATACCAAGGAGAAGGGAAAACTGCTTTGTCATTTCTTTGATATGAAGCTTTTTAAAGAGCAATTCCTTGCACTACGCTGTTTGAATCTTTGAACCGCTCCACTAACTTTCTGTGGTAGCACGCTAACTGCACTAAAACGTGCAATGTTATGAAAACGTTCTTTTCTGCAGTCAGTGCCGCCACACGGACAGCAGGGGGCAGTAGCATACCAAGAATTGTAGAACCTGTCCGCGGCTCCCAGAACCGCTGTTGAATTGCGGCATTGGGTCTGTGTGCCGCGATGATCTCAGCGCTCAGATCAAGTCTTTTGTTTTGTGTCCTATTTTACAATGCACCGTTCAGTTTTCTACATGAGTTGTGATTTTCTACATGAGATGAGTATTTCACAGTGACGGCTCAGCTTGAGAAAAAGAAAGGTAGAGGAGAAGAAAGAAAGGAAAAGCAAAAAAGAAAATTGTTGCCAAATGAAACGGTATGGATGAGAAACAAGTAGAACAAGTATCTCCTCTCTCTCTCTCTCTCTCGTCTCTCGTCTCTCTCTGTCCATATATACATATAAAATTTGTCCCTTCCCTGTTCCTGGATAGGACACTGTGTTTCTAGATTACAGACTTAACTGATCCCTATTCTCACACACACCATTTCATTCTACTTTCTCCACCACAGAATCAGTCACAGATTTCTTTGTAAAAACAACAACAACATTTTAGGCCAAATATTTGACGTTTTTTAAAAAAGAATTATTTTATGTCATTTTTTTGTTTGTTTATTTATTTAAATTTGACCAGAGAAGGACAGAGTGAGAGAGAGCAAGAGAGATGGAAAGTGAGAAAGCAAGCCACCAGGTCCAGGACTCGAACCGTGGTTAGCCATGTGAGAGTCCAGCACCCTTAACCACTGTGCCACCTGCCAGCCCCCAAATATTTGACTTTTTAAAAGAACATTTTAAAAATTCTATCATTTTTCAGGCCTTTATTAAAGTTTGGTATATAGAATCTGAATGTTTTGAGGCTTTGTGAGCCTTTATTAATCAGGATATATTTCACTGATATATATATATATTACTATAAAATTACTTCTCTCTAGGGCTGGCCCTGTGGCCTAGTAATTAAGAGAGCTGAGTATCACATGGGTGGACACATGGTTCAAATCCTGACCCCAGCAACTTGAAAAACACGCTGAGGATCGTGTGTGTGCTCCCCCAAAACCCAACAGAATAGAGAGATGAAGAAGGGATTCTGACATGACCACTCTCCATTAAGGAGGGTCTTCTCCCTCTTCCCCTGTCTCTCTGTCTCTCTTTCTCTGGGAAGTACAGCCTTTTTAGCAATAAAAATAAAATTTGATGCTTCCTCTATGAATGCCAAAAGCTACGGTTGTGATCTATAGCTCACATGTTTGGAGGTAGAATATAAAGTACAAACTGAAATATCAGAGATGAAAGGAATATCATCAAAGACCATCGCAACACTACGGCTGGAGAAAGATGCTTAGTAATCCATTTCTCAAAGACAGCAAATAGGAAACTGCTTTCACACATAATTTGAGTTGAACTCCAAAATATAATACCTAAGAGTCAGACTTCCTTTCCTACCTCGGCTGGAATTCCAAGAGCTATTCATGTATTCCCATAGAGTTATCAACTTTTTATTGAGGCGTGACAGAAGTAATAGTATCTCAACATCTAGCACCAGAACTCCTCTTGCAAGATAGTCTTTGCTCTCTCCCTAAGACTGACAGGGCCCTTGGGACCAGCAGTTAGCGTAATGGCTATGTTGCTGGACTCCCATGTAGTCGACCGTGGTTCGAGACCCAGACCCGGTGACTTCAACTCATGCGGGCGCGTGTGCGTGCGTGCCCAAGATCCCGAGAGGAGAACGGAGGAGAAGGGATTGTGGCGTGGCCATCCCCTCTGGAGGGTGATTTCTCGCTTTCTGTCTCTCTGTCTCTCTCTGTCTTTCTGGCAAGCGCACGCGCCCTATAGCAAAAACCTCTCAAAAAAAAGACTGACAGGGCCCTACCTGACCTGCCTTGTCTTGTCGGCTCTGCCCTATCACCTACTAGTCATCTGGGGACTCTAGTCACTGCAGGCTCCAGGCACATTCTCTGCGGCCCACCATGTGCTCCTCTGCCTCAGGGCCTTCGCTCTGACTTTCTCTGTCAGGAACGGTCATACCTCCTTTATCTAAATAATTCACCCTCTCACCTCCTTCAAGTGTTCCTGCAAAAATCATCTTGTCTGAGAGGAAGGTCTCTTCCTTGACCACCTATTTAAAATGGAATATTCTGTTCAGTATGTCCTACCCAGCCTTTTCTCTGTTATTTTCCTCTATAACAATTATAACCATCAAATAAGGTCTATATTACACATGTGAATAGAATATATGAGATAACTGAGGCAAAGGTATCAGCCAATAGAGGGCTTAATCCCAATTAAAAGTTAAAAAAACTCAGTTGATCTTGAAGGAAAATCCATCCCTGTACTGTGCATACAACACAAAGACCCACTTAAAACAAAACTATTCAAAAATGCTAGCAATGAAAGGAAGAATAGATAAGGCATACTAAAAAAAAAAAAAAAAAAAAGGAGAGAGGGAAAAAATAAAATATTTATGAAAAAGTTAAGCAGCAAATAACATAGCTACTTTCATATAGCAGAAATTACTTGTGTATTTTCATTTCTATTTGAGAGGCTTGTAAAGGCAGAATTTAGTGTGTTTCTCCCAAATCTGAGATTTCTTACAATACACAAAAAAGTTTACACAAAATTACACAAAAAATTAAATCTAATTTACATATAAAGACATGTATACCTCAATAAATTAACAAAAAAAAGAAATACAAATAATTTTCTCCATCAATAAGATAAAACTAGAAATTCATAACTATCAAAACATAAACACAGCTCAGCTCAAAAAATAATATTAACTATTACAAAGAATTTCTAGGAAAAAATAATGAACATATGATATCAGACTCGATAAGAAATAGCTGAAGAGTGTTGAGAACAAAATTCATAGATTCAAATATCTATACTAACAAAAACGAGAGAATGAAATAAATGAATTAGACATTCTCCTCAAGATATTAGATATATTTAAGGTTCATTGCTCTCTGCTTCAAATTTAATTTTCTTTTTAGTTAAACAATCTGTATTTGAAAACAACATGAACATATAAACCTAGCTGTAGTAAACTGCATTAAGCACCTTTACTATTAGTTGTTAACATTGGTACAGATATTTTGAAATTACTATGTCTCCATATAAGTTATAGGGAAAATAAGTAATTATGTTAATGTCATTAGGAGCCATGCTTTTCAGCATGAAAGAAATGCAATGTCAAATTAAACGAGTCAAGTAAAAATTATACTCTTTCAGTAGAATTGGAATAGCACACAAATTTATTATTTATTTTTATCTTTCTTTTAAAACTGCTTCTTTCTCATACCATGTACTGAAGCCTGGGAAGTAATGAGCAGACATGCAGCCATGACCATCCCTAAGTGCACATACTGTAGTCTCCAAATACTGTTTTTAAAACTGGAAGCAATGCAGACTCCTTTGAGAAAGGCTGAGTCCAGTAAGTAGACGCGATGAGGCCAGAACTCTTAAACTGTCAGAAAGCAAAGAACCTATCACGCTTGCATCCAATATGCATAGGAGCCAAAGAAAGTGCAAGATAGGCGACTGGAGTTTCAAAATGAGTAACCACTGTAATTACGCAGAAGGGTAAACAGACACGGGGACAAAATCAACAGGAACCCCTAGAACTAATAGGCGATTCACTATAATGGCATGATATGAAATTAGGTATGGAAATAATATATTTAAGCAACAAACATAGAATGAAAGAAGAGGTAGTCCCATTTACAATACTAACAAAAAAAGGGGAATACTCTAAGAATAAGCTTAACAAGAAATGTGCAAGATTTTTATAAGAAAAACTACAAATCTTTCCTGAAAGACACAAAGCAACAACTTACTGGAGTAAAAGGAAAAATAAACCTTCCTTTTCAACAGGAAAATGCAACATCATAAATTGGTATTGATGTTCTAGAAAACATTTTTCATGAAGTTAGAGTCTATAGTTTATATATCAAGAATATTTTGAAAACTTAATTCAGCAATAAGCCAGGCCTAATCCTACCAAATATTGAAATATATATCCTCTGCAATTAAAACAATATATTAAAAATGAATGAACAATCAGATCACTGGAAAGATAGAAAATATAAACAGACAAAAATATTGTGGAAATTTAGCATGTAATAAAAGTCATCTTCGGGACCAGCAGTTAGCGTAATGGGTATGTTGCTGAACTCTCATGTAGCGGTTCAAGTCCCAGACCCGGTGGCTTAAACTCACGCCAGGCGCATGCGTGCGTGCCCAAGATCCTGAGAGGAAAACGGAGAAGGGATTGTGGCGTGGTCATCCCCCCTGGGGGGTGATTTCTCACTTTCTGTCTCTCTGTCTCTCTCTGTCTTTCTGGCGAGCGCATGCGCCCTATAGCAAAAACCTCTCCAAAAAAAAAAAAAAAAAGTCATCTCTCAAATATCTGAAGATAAAGGGGGATTTTAAAATTAAATGTTGTTAGAACCACCAGTCATTTGAAAATAGATAAAATTGGATGTAATACCACCTAGGTATAATTCCTGTCTATATACAGGGTGTATGTGCGTGCGTGTGTGTGTGTGGAGGGGGCAGCTGTGAATCTTATAATGAGGAACCAATTTGACATAATCAAATGGAAAGATAACCGAGCAGACCACTGAAAAAGACTTTTCAAAATGCCAGCGCTTGGAAAAACAAAAAAGGCTTGGGAACTGTTCTGTATGAAGGGAAGCCACAGAGAGTTGACAACTAAATGCAATCTGTGATCCTTGTTAAATCCTGGATTTATACAAACAATAGGGTAAACAAGGGCAGTTGAAGAAATCCAGATACGTGCTATATACATGTTACACCAATGCAGCACTCTTCCATGTCCGAAGTGTGCTCACCGTCTGTCACCCTGGAGGACGCTGGTCCTCCCCGGGAGTGATTTTGCTCCCCGCCCTCCCCCAACCCACGCGCGGAGACATTCTCGGTTGTCACAGCTGGGGCTGTGCAATTGGCATCCAGTGGGCAGAGGCCAAGGACGCTGCTAAGCACGATGGTTTAGCACGGTGCATGCTCCCTCCTCCCCTCACCGCCCTACCCGCCCACACAGCATGAAGAACGATTCTGCCCCAAATGCCAGTAGTGCGCTGAGAAACCCTGACGCACGGAAACCCCTTACTCTTGGGGGAGTCATACTGACATACTAGCCGGCATCACATGAAAGTGTCCTTTGCGCAGGTCAAATACGGACAATATTTAAGCGTGAAGGGTTACGCTACTCGCAACTAACTCTCAAAATACTGTACACGTCCTTCCGCCCCAGGCCCCGGCCCGGGTCACCCTGCAGGCACCACCTCGGCAGTGAGTGGAAGTGATCCGAGCCTGCGCGCTGGGAGGCGCCGAGACCCAACCGCGCATGCGCCGGCGCCAGCCGCACCCACCCGGCTCGCCCCAAGTTCCGACGGCGGGGCGGACCACGCTGTGCTGCATCTGCTCACAGCTGGGCACGGGAAGGCAGCCTCCCCGAGGCCGCGCCGGCTTCTCCTGCTGTGAGCAGCAAGCTCTCCCAGTCGGAAGACCGGAACCCTGCTCCTTTGCCGTCTGCTAGGGCTGCAGTGAGCGTCTCCTTTCTGAAGTCCCCAGCCTGAAAAAGCGTGGCCATACCCTTCCAGGCAGGATTCTTCAGAAGTGACTTGCACGTCGTTGGTGGACTCGGACGTCCTCTGCCCGAGCAGCCTGGACAGCGCTACGCGGCGGGGTACAGGTGCCGCTTTGCACGCTCAAGTCCGCACCCGGCGCCAGCCAGCGCAGACCCAGGTAACATCCGTAAATCTCTAAGGTTTTTCTGCCTGAAGTCTCTCATCAAGGAGTTAAAGACTCCTGTAAAGAGCCAAAGAGCCTGATGGCAGATATTTTAGGATTCGCAGGCCAGTAACTGTCTCTGTTGCATATTTGTCTTTGTTTTCACAACCCTGTAAAAATGTGAAAACCACGTTTAGTTGCCGGCCTTACAGAACCATGAAGATTGTATACAGTGAGGGAAAGTCTAAATTATTAACTTTGTCCAGCACAGAGGCCAGAGCGGCTGCGAGCCCTCCTTTCCGTCCCAGGTCTGACCGCCGTTCTGGTGTAAGGACACAGGGCCAGCAAGGGCTACGACCCTACCGGTTTACTGGGGTGTCACATGCCAGGCATAACACCTCTTGGCTCCATCCACCTGCGCCTGTCTCCTCCCAGGCTGGTAGCTGGCTGTGAGTTCCTGGCGGTCAGCAGAGCCGCCAGGAAACCCTAGACCAGCTGCCACGCCTTCCTCTATTCTAGACTGGCAATCGCTTCCCATCTGGGAGCAAAAGCCGAGGTTCCTGTAGTTTGAATAGGCGAGTTTAGTGTAAAAGTAATACAAGAATGTTTCATACAATTGTATTTTAATAACATTTTTTTCTAGTGATAAATATAATGTATACTCACTATAGTGATTTGAAAAACAATGAAAAGTATATAGAAGAAAATAAATTCTCCATAATCCCAACCCACACAAAAAAAGAAAGTTAAAATGTTTAGATATTCTTTTAGTCCTTTTTGCAATGCATACTAGTAGGACAGCTGACAGAACAATTGGAAAAAATATTTCTTAAACTGTGTGGAAGTACAGTGTATAGAAAAATGTGTAAATTACATAGTTTAATAAACATTAAAAGACCCACACAAAGATATCCTGGCAACCACCAGCCAGATTAAGAAATAAACTGTTACTGGACTTCTTCATCTCCCTGTTCAGTCGGTGGCAGCTTCTTCCCACATATAACCCCTGCTTTATCCTCAAATACATAGTTTTGTCTATTCTTGAATTTCACATGACATAAATTAGTAAATTTTCAAAAGTAAATTTTTTTGTTCCATATTATATTTGAGAGTCACCCAAGTTGCATGTTTTTTCTATTTCATTTTATTTTATGTTGTATACCATTTAGTGGCATGAATGTACATGATACATGTATCTGTTTAGAGTTATTTTTCTTAATGGCAGCTTGAGTTATCATTCACATACCATACAGTTCATCCATTGAAAGTGTGTCCAATTGACTGTTTTGTATAATAAACATACATGCAGTCATGGCTACAGTCAATTTTAGAGCATTTTCGTCACCTGAAAAGCAACCCCAAACATACCCTTAGGTTAGTCTTACCTGACCTGAGGAACAACTTTCCTGCCCCGAGCAACCACTATGTCACTATGGAATTCTTTTATATCATGGACATTTCACAGAAGTTGAATCATATGATATAAGGTCTTTTGTGACTGGATCCTTACACTGATATTGGAAATTCAGGTTATTTCCAGGTTTAGGCTAAATACAAATGCTACTCCTGTAAACATTATTCTGCATCTCTGAGCACATAGATAACTTTTTTTCATAGGGATACATATCTAATAGTGGAATACCTCGGACATAGGGCATGCTTATGGTCAGCTATAGTGTATTATACTGCCAAGCAGTCTTTCATATTTACACTCCCACTAGTACTGTATGAGAATTGTTCAGTGTTGTCACCAACGTCTGGTGGTTGTATGGTTTTAATTTACACTTATCTGATGAGTAATGGGAAAGAGCATCTTTCATGTGATTATTCTGCTTGGATATACAGTGTTGTAAAATGCCTCTCAGATGTTTATCCCATCTTTCCTTTTTTTTTTTTTTGCGTTCTTATACTATATTTTCTACTTGGCTTATATATTCTAGATAAGTGCTGTAAACAAACACTTTTCACTAACCTACAGCTCAACATTTCAACTGTCTCACTGTTAGACTTGACAAATGTAAATTTTTCATTTTTATTGACGTCTAATTTGTCAGTCTTTCTTCATGGTCAGTGGCTTTGTTAACCTGTTTAAGATATCATTGTCTAGCCCTAAGTCACAAAGACATTCTGCAATGTTACTATCTAGAAACTAATGTTTTTACTTTAAACATTTAGATCTACTGTTTACCTAAAATTGATTTTGGAGTATGGTGTGCAGTAAGGATTAATATATTTTTCATATAGCTCTCCCAGTTGACCTAAGCCTTTCTTGGAAATGAATCCTTTTTCCACTGTGCTGAAGTATCGCCGTTGTCATAAATCAATAGAAACAGATTTATAGATGTTGGAATTAGCAGGCAAATAATTTAAAATAACCATGACATCTATATTAGGTAGCTACAATTGATGAAGACACAGGAAATTTCAAAAACAATACCAATGATAGAAAAAGAACAAAGTAGATAGCCTAGAACTAAAAAATAGTATCTGAAATTATTTGAAGGGGTGATCTGTAGATTGCACACACAAAGAGGATTAGTAGACTTGGAGAAAGATCAATAAAAATCCAATTTTAAGTACACTGAGAAAAAACTTCTTAAAATTAACAGTATCAGTGACTTCTGGAATAGTGTCAGGCAGTCTAACATACATAAGATTGGACTCCCAGAAGGTATGGAGAAAGAATACAGGGCAAAAAATATATATATTATAGAAAATATTAGCAAAAACTTTCCAAATTACATGAAATATATTTTGTCCAGAATCTTTACTGGACAATAATTTAGAATTTAGAACTTTACATAAATTGGAATTTAAAAGTTAGCATAAGTAACTATAAAGTTCTACATTTACATGAATAGACAGCAGTGCATATAGAATGTGGAAAAATACCTTGTTGGGAGGAATTGTCTTGAGAATGGCTGAACTTTCCATATACACGTTGCCTACTCACTAAATGCCAGTAGCACCATCCGATCATAGTAATGCCAATAGCCTTGTGTATTTTTCAAAATGTCTCCTCCAAGTACAGTGTGACCCTGCATCCATTTAGTGCCCCTCTCTTGCATGATCTGCCCCTGCCTTCTTATTCCATGCCCTTTCTGACCTCATCCTCTGATGTTCATATGTCTCAAACCACACTGGCCCCTGTCCATCTAAGGGCTTTGAGGATTTTTTTTCCATCTTCCAGAATGCTTCCCCAAATACCCATATGACTCTTCTCCTCCTCAGGTCTTTGTTGAAATGTCATTTCCTTAGTGAGACTGTCATTTGTCAATGAAATTAAACAACAACTTGCATGTTGCACATTCTTGCCCCATCTGTATTGGGGATAATCCCATAATTTTTGCTAAGGTGACCTTAGGATAATCCCATAGACTGGGTGGCTTAAACAACAGAAACTTATTTTCTCAGTTCTGGAGGCTCAAAGTCCAAGACCAAGGGGCCAGCAGGTTTGGTTTCTCTCAAGGCCTCTCTCCTGGTATCTTCTTTATAATATCCAATTACCTTTTTTTTTTTTTTAGAGAGAGACATTTTTGCCAATGGGCGTGTGGACTCACCTGAGAGAAACAGAAAGCGAGAATCATCCCCCAGAGGGGATGGCTACACTGCTACCCCTTATCCTCCAATCTCCTCTCAGGGTTTTGGGTGCACACATACATGTGCCCAGCATGAGTTTTACGCCACTGGATTCAGGACTTGAACCACAGTGAGAGTCCGGCAGTGTAACCATTATGCTGTCTGCTAGTCCCCTAAATTATCTTTTACACAGACATCAGTTAGGGGGCAGCAGATAGTATAGCGGTTATGTGGCTGCTCTCGCACGTGGTTAACCACGATTGGAGTCCCGGAAGGCAGCTTGAAACTCACACCAGGCACATGTGGGTGTGTGCCCAAAGTCCCAAGAAGAGAACAGAGAAGGGATTGAGACATGGCCATACCCCCTGGGGAGTGATTTCTCACTGTCTGTCTCTCTGTCTCTGTCTCTATCTCTCTGTTGAGTACATGCACCCTAAAGCAAAAACCTCTCAGAAAAAAAAAAAAAAAGAAAAATAAGAGATATCAGTTAGATTGGATTAGGGCCTCCCTATTTTAAAGTACACCTTTAAAGCCCTTTTCTCCAAACAGCTACATTATGACATTATGAGGTGGTTGGAGTCAGGACTTCAATATATGGGTTTTATAAGGGGTATTTTAGTAAGCCCGTAACACCATTTCTAGTTCATTTTTACTTATAGCTGTTAGTTTAAATATGACATATTTTAATAACTTAATTTGCTGATTATTTCTCCTTCAGTTCAAGTAGCGTATGGGTTCCAAGAAGGACAGATTTTAATCAAGTTTGTTCTCTGTAATGTCCTTAGAACCTCGGATAAGTAAAAAATTATAATCATTAACATTTTCTACTCAGGGTTAGCATATGCATAACCTTAATTTATTCTTAAAAACTGTATCTTTCAGGACATTTCTTTATCTCTTCATAAGTAAAGAAATATCTCATTAGTATTCTACTAACTTATGCATTTTTAAGTTACGTTTAAGTTCTTAGCAAAAAAGGATTATAGCAGTAAAAGTTCCAGGTTTTTATCAAGGAAAATAAGAAATGTAATATGCTTATTTCCAACACAACACAAAGCTTTACCTCATTAAGTGGACTGAGGCTCTTTGGTATTACATTGGAGTATTCAATGAAATTGCCGAGGACCCCTCACACAGAAATAAAGATCTTAGAGCCATAATTACAAAGAATATGCCTAATTGATTTAAGCTAATTTGTACCAATTTTTTTTTTTCTTCAGGTGGTCAAACTCAGGATGGATAATGAACTTCCAACAAAGAAAAAGATGGAACTTGCTGACCATGCTGCCAACTAAAGAGGTGTTCCTTTGTAGCATGTCAAGTCAAGGAAAATTACATTCCTCCATTGTATGATCTGCCAGCAACCTATTTACCACACTACTCTTTTAATCTAGGTTATTCCTAAGAACAGAGCCTGAGACACAGGTAAACACATTCTGTTTGGGAATCAGATCCCAGGGAGCAGAAATGAGAGACAGGGGATTAAACAGAGAAAGCAGAAAAGGAAATCCAAGCAAAACCAGGTAATTTTGTCAAGTCACTTAGCAATATTAATTAATTAATTAAGGCAGAACTTTCTCAAGATTCTTACCAAACTTTGTCTCAGAATTATCTGCCTGAGGGATGAAAGGGAGAAGCATTTATCCATCAGCAGCCATCTCCTATGTGTGTGATGAGGGCTGCTTCCACAGATTTAGCATCCCCCCCACACACACCCCACATTCCATATCCTTCCGGTTGCAGACCTGAGTGCTTAGCTGGTACCACAGCACCAGAGAAGCCTTGGGACAGGAAGTTAGATCCGTAGTACATGCTTGAAGTGAGGCATTGTCAACACAGAGCATGGCAAAGCCTTCCTAGAACTGTTTACCAGAGCTGTGGCTGGATCAGAGCTTGAAAGGATGTGAAACCGTGCACAAGAGTCTTACCAAGCCTACATAGTGTGCTGTTAGACTTCGGAATCTGTTTCTTTCCCTTTTCCTATTATATAATAAAAATCTCTGTATTCAGAATAAGATTAGCAGAAACACTAAATTAAAAAGTTGAAGGTATTAGGCGATATGTGTTAATAACATTTTAACCAGGTCATATTTTAAAAAAGAAAAAAATAAATAACAGAATTTAGAATATAAAAGAATGATTTTACTAAAACAAGTGATGACTGGATAGAGATATTAGATATCATCTAATCTCATGTAATCTCAGAAACTATGAATTTTTTGGAGAAATAAAATTAATCATTTCTTGTGTCTCTTTGAGCTTTCTACCGTCAGCACTAATTAGATAAAGACCTTACAACCAATGGAAGGAAAACTGGTAGGAACATAAAAAGAGAAATATTGAAATAATTTCTACCACATAAAAGGTTAGCATTAATACTGGCCAGAACAGGGGAAAAGTGCATGATCTGACTTGGATTTTTCTGTGAGGCTTCATTTTACCAGAAATAGTAATCTCATCATCATCCTTTCCTGTTTCCTCTAAAATTACACCCTAGGAAAAAAAAATTGTTATCCAAGGGTGTCATGTTTTGAGCTCTCAGTGTGTGCTGTGTATTGGCATGTGAATAAGAGATAATATAAAAATTTCATTCAAAAACTTTAGAATACTTGTTCTTTTAAGGCACACCCCAGAACATTTGCCAAAACTGACCATAGGCTGGATCATAAATCAGATCTCAACAAATTTCAAAAAATTGAAATTACATAGAGTTTAAATTAAACCAGAAATCAGTTACATGAAACACAAAAGTAATAAAAACATTCCAAATGCTGGTAGTTTGAGGAACGTACTCATGATGACCTGTGAGTCCAACTAAATCACAGTGGAATTTACAAGATAATTTTAAATGAACCCTAATGAAAATATAAAACACCAAAACGTGTGGGATGCTATGAAACCAAATGCTTACCAGAAATTTAGAGTTCTAAATACATATATTAGATATTTTATTAAAAAGTTGGTTCTTGGGCCATCGGGTAACATGGTGGTTAAGGCATTGAACACTCCCACATGGCTCACCACAGTTCGAGTCCCAGGCAGGTGGCTTAGTTTCTCACTTTCTCTCTCTCTCTTTCTCCCTCTCTCTCTCTCTCTCTCTCTCTGTGTGTGTGTGTGTGTGTGTATGTGTGTGTCTGGTCAAATTAAAATTAAAATGAATGAATGAATAAAAAATAAATAATTCTTAAAAAAAATAAGGTTGGCTCTCAATGTCTCAAGAAGCTAAGAGAAAAACAATAAAGTGGCTTTTTAGACATTGGACCCTGGTAGTAAAGGATGGATTGCACAGGGAGAGAAACAAGATAAGCCCTACAGATAGATGCAGGGCTCTTCAGCAGCAAGCACCCTGGATCACATTGCAGAAGGAGGAACTTAAGCAAAGCAGCTCTGTAAGTAGAGGGACAAAAGATTGGCATGGAGACGGGATGGTTTGAATTTTCAGAGCAGTGTCAGGAGGAAGATATACAGGAAAAAAGAAATCCAGAAATATAGAGATCCCGCTGTCCATGTTGAACACTAAGCTAAGTGATTTCCAAAATAAGCATAAGATTGGTAAACATTTCATTTCCATCCAGCTTTAGTGGAGAGTCCTCACTGAGAACTTCAGCCATTCACTAACAATTTCAAAATCCTTATGCACTATTTAAGTGGATCTAAACTAGCCTGACTAAAAACTACAGTATACTTGCTTCCCCTAAAAAATACTTAAAACCAAGACAGTAGTAAAAAGTTGATCTGCAAGTAACTGAACTACTTGCCAGAACAAAGTCCAAATTTGTTCTAGTCCTCGAAGAAGCATATGCAAAGACAGGATGAATTTACAGGAGATTTATTTGGAGAAATGTCTGCGAGGGTTGAAATGAAGAAGACGGCAGAATCTGCAGACTGTGTTTGATTGTGTTTGATATGATGTTTGATTGTGTGTGTCAAATTGACTGGGCCACAGATACCTGGTTAAACATTATTTCTGGATATGTGTGACAGAGTGTTTCTAAAACAGATTAGTATTCTAATTGTTGGACTGAGTAAAGCAGGTTGCAGATCCCAGAGTGGTTGTACATCATCTAATCTGTTGAGAACCAAATAAAAAGATGGATGTCTTAGTTCTTCCTCCCATAGCTAACAAAGAAATTGTAAAGAATAGAGGTTTCGAGAGCCAGCAGGTGGCGTGGTGATTAAGGACGCCGGACTCCCACATGGCTGACATCAGTTTGTGGCCTGGACCTGGCATCTTACTTTCTCACTTTCCATCTCTCTCTCTACACCTCTCTGGCCAAATTAAAATAAAAAAATAATAAAGTTCAATAAAATAATTCTTTAAAAAGTAATTTAAAAAAAAAGAATAGAGGTTCATTTGGCACACAGCTTTGGAAGTCCAAGGTCAGGAGGGCCACATCTCATGAGGGTCTTTTTGTTGGTGGGGGCTTCAGAGTCTTGAGGTAGTGCAGGACATCAGATGGTAAGAGGTAAGGGCATGGGGAACCAGCAGTTAGCGTAATGGCTATGTCGCTGGACTCCCACGAAGTCGACCACGGTTCGCATCCCGGACCTGGTGGCTTAAATCTCACGCCGGGCGCGTGTGCGTGCGTGCCCAAGATCCCGAGAGGAGAATGGAGAAGGGATTGCGGCGTGACCATCCCCCCTGGGGGGTGATTTCTCGCTTTCTGTCTCTATGTCTCTCTCTGTCTGGCGAGCGCACACGCCCTATAGTGAAAACCTCTCAAAAAAAAAAAAAAAAAAGAGGTAAGGGCATGTGTCTATATATTTGTCTTATTCACTCTATTTATAAGCTCACCAAGAGGGAGCCAGCAAGTGGCATGGTGGTTAAGATTCTGGATTCTCATATGACTGACCGTGATTCAAGTCCTAGACTTGGGGGCTTGGAACTCATGCCAGGCACATGTGCGTGCACCCCCAAAATCCTGAAAGGCAAATGGAGGAGAAGGGATTGCATCATGGCCATACCCTCTGGGGGGTGATTTTTCCCTTTCTGTCTCGTTGTCTTTCTTGGTCTCTCCAGTGGGTGTACACACCCTATAGCAAAAAACTCTCAATTAAAAGGAAATCATTTCATTAAAAAAATATATAAACCCACCAAAACTCCATTATGAAGGTCCCACCCTGATGACTTTATCTAATCCTTATCTCCTAAAGGTCCTAACCTATAACACCATATTTAGATGAAGTTTTCAGCCTCCTATTCCCATCACAACCAATTTTCAACACATGAATTTTAGGGGACACATTTTGAAACCACAGCAGTGAATTCCCTCTGACTAAGCAGGGACATCAGACTTCTACTCTAAAGCTGGGACGACACTATTGACATTCCTGGTTCTTGGCCTTCAGACAGCGTATCATGGGAATCAGCCTCCACTGTTGAATGAGCCAATTCATTATTATAAATATCTTTCTGGATACAAAGAGATCTGGAGAGAGAGAGAGAGAGGGCTATTGTGTTTCTCGGGAGAGCCCTAACTAACAAGGAAAGGGAAGGGAGAGGAGTGAGAAGCAAGTCTTAAATTGCAGCACAATTCCAATAAAACTTAAGGTCAGCTTATGAAGAACATGTTCAAAGTTGCCCATTGATGGAGTCCCCTACCTCATAGGAATAGGCTGCATTCGTATATTTGCTTCACTTGGTCATTGTTGGTCTGATGGAAATAACCCATAGGGAATGTAGTCTTGACTTGAAAATATCAATGGATTCAAAGAACTAGTTGGGGCTCTCAGTCAATTAAGCTTTACTTAGCAAGAGTTCTAGATAACTCAGTTTTACAACTGACTCAGTCCGGCCCTTATGCTGCAGGGTTCTGTCCAGGCCTTGCTGTTAAGAAGATGACTATGTGTCAGTATTAACTGTGACCAGGAATCCTGCAAATGTCTGGATATTCTCCTTTTTCAGTATACAGTCATCCTAGTATATGGCCATAAGTTCTTTTATGAAAGAATTTGAGGATTCATCCTAGTATATATGTGCCATTGGAGAGTAGGGTCCTTCCTTCTAGGAACCCAGCTATCTCTTCCATTTGTGGGTTCCTTATCTGAAAATTGTCTCAGTTCTGGGAACTAAACAAGGGATTGTGACAATTTATTGAGGCCAGTGCCCTAAACCTCTTGCTTCTCCATGCGTACCTTATTTGGTTATAGATGTTAAATAGGATTCTTGTTACTTGCTCATTTATTTTGTCCATGGGAGTGTGACATTCAATGAAATATCTCACCATACCTGTAACCCATTGTTACAGTAATTATGGCCTCTTTGCTTTTGGTAGTCATCACCAGTCCTTCAGGGCCCATTACCCCCAAATGACACCATCAAGCCCAGCTCTGTGACCAACTCACTCAGTATCAGGCCTAGTGTAAAGTCACTACTGAACTCAGTGATACTGGTAAGTGTTACAATTCACTATGTATAGTATCCTCACCTGGGCTGGTATGAGATGTATTCATGTTGGGTAAATTCACTTCACAAACTAATTGATGTATAATAATTGCATGTATAAAATAAAATAAAATTTTTAAAATTCACAAAGGCCAGCAAGAATATGCAATTATAAAGTTCTACCAATCTCAAATTTACAGGCAATCATGAAGCACAGGTAAAACAGACAGAAGTCTTGACCAATGTCTATGGCTTCTAAGTTCCTTCCTTCTTGTGTTAGATAAACTAGCTGGACAAGCTAGAAACATATATTCTGTTAAGTCATCTTCCACAACATAGAGCATTTTAGGTTATGACTTTTTTCCATTTTATACTCAGGTAATTATATGACATTTTCCTGGGAGCTATACTTGATAAGTTCATAGATTCTCATTTTCTTTATCACACTCAACCCTAAATCATAGACACCCTGCTAAAAGCACTTCATAGATAAGGACTACCTCCTAGAAATTAATGTTACCTTATTTGCATGAAATCTGTCATCCATATGTGTACAAGGAGAGTCACCTAAGTCACTTGCCTTGCTTTTCTCTGGAAACATCCCCAACATGTCTTCAGGAGAGAAATTAATTGGAGGCTAGTTGCTTAACTCTTGTACTCAGAGGCCGAAACATCTCACAAACTTAAATGTCAAGATACTACACAAAATACTAACAAATAGAACCTGCGGTATTTAAAGAGATTAATATGTCATGAAGGTGGTTTAATATTTGAAAATTAATTAATGTAATTCATCATCTAAAAGAATAAATTAGAAAAATCATGTAATAATCCCAGTAAATACAGATTAGGCAATTGAATGAATCATTCATTAACAATATAAATTATCAACAAACTAGAAGTAGAAGAGAACTTTTCTAACCTGATAAAGGTATCTACTAAGAATTGACAGCATAGTATTTAATGGCAGAGCATGGAATCTTTCCCTTTAACATTGGGATTAAGGCAAGGTTATTCACTCTCATCACTATTCAGCATTACACTTCCTGTCCTAACCAGGTCAATGAAGGAAGGGGAGGAGAGAAAGAGCAAGATTAAATATTGGAAAGGAAATAACAAAATTGTCACAGATTGCATGGTTGTATATGTAGAAAATTTGAAATAATCTACAAATAGATTATGAGAATGACTATGAACTTAAAGTCAAAATATCAAACGATTACACATCCTTATACTGGATCAATTATATAGATTAAAGTACTAAAAATTTACAGTAGTGTCCAAAATGGCAAGTATCTATGAATAAACCAATTTTAAGATTTAAAATTTTTCTACACTGAAAACTGGAAAACATTACTAGGAGAAATTGAAGAAGATTTAAATAAACAGAGGTATACATAATGTTAACAGATGAAAGACAGTATTTTAAAGACCAGTGTTTTCAATTTGCTCTTATTTATATACAGAGAAAAAGTTTCATAATAAAAATCTCAAGAAGTGTTTCTGAGGAAATTAATAAACTGAATCTAAAATGCACATGGAAATTGAAAGGTTAATGCAGTCTTGATCAGCTATAGTGCTTACCATACTAGACATTGGGACTCACCACAGCTTCAGAAATTGAGACAGTGTGGTATTTGTACAATGGTAGACTAACAGACTAATGAAATCGATTTCAGGGGTAAAACTACAGGTAAGTTCTAATAGAAGCAAACAATTTCTTCCTTACCTGAGCACCTGTCCTTCACCCAAACTCATCCACCCCCACTCAAATTAGACTATAATCTTAATGCTGTGAGGAAGAGAGGCCACAGAAGATCCACCCGAAAAAACATGCAAAAGAAAAGTTAATTATTGGCCTTAGAATTTCCAAGAACTGAAACCATAGCAACAGATTTTGGACTGGAGGAATAATTGTCTTTTATACCCTACCTCTTCCAAATCCAAAAAGTACAGGGGAAAAAAAAAATCAGCACTAAGTGAGAAAAATATAAATCACTATTGGAAAGGAAGCAGGAGAGTTAACTGTTGGTGAAGGTTTCTCAAGAGGGATTCAATATTCCAAATTAGAGCAGGAAAATGTATGTGAAAAAATGTAGATGACTTAATAATAGAGAGCCTAGTACCCTACCTCATGACTGCTTACCCCGAGAGTTCTATGCAGTTGGTTTTGGCTCTGTGACATTATAAACTGGGGTAGAGGGGCCAGGTCATGACTCTGTGATAATGCACTGGACCCACGTGGAAAAAGTCCTGGGTTTGTGTCCCAAGACCTCCCTGAACACATAGGGAGGGTACAGTTGTGACTGTGAATGTTGGCTTAGAGTAGGAGTACATCATAAAGTAAAAGAAGAAAGAGAAGGAGAAAGAGGAAAAAGAGAAAGAAAAAGAAAAGAAGAAAGATGAAGAAGAAAATAAAAAAAGAGGAAGGAAGAAAGAAAAAGAAAAAAGAGAAAGAGGACAAAAGAAAGAAGAGAAGAAAGAAGAAAAGAAAGAAAAAAGGAAAGAAGGAAAGAGAAAAAGAAAGAAGAGAGAAAGAGAAAGAAATTGGGGTGGAAACATCTGTACTGAAGGCCTGCACAGATGGCTCCAGCACTGCCTCACAGATATTATGGGGCCAGAAAAATAAAGGAAGTATTTTCCTTGGTCTTGATAACCTTAAAGAAATGACCCTAACAGCTGACAGAACTAGGGGACTCTTGGCAGAGGTATGGTGTGAGCTCTTTAAAGAAGTCCTAGTTTTCATCAGATGTCAACACTGGGGGGGAGGTAGTAGGTGTATCAATGAAGACCTGAAAAGACAGGGTTTATCTTAAGTGATGACACCCATAGATAGATACCAATAAAGGATCATATATATCAGCTCAATACCATGACATCACCCAAGTCCTATGGAGTTTAGATGCAACCCAAGGTGGAAGAGGAGTGCTATGGTTAAACGTTTTTCCTACCATCTCCCTGCAAAATTCATATATTGAAATCCTAGCCCAAGGTAACAGTATTAGGTTGTGAGGCCTTTGTATGGTGATTGGGTCATGAGGACAGAGCCCTAACAAATGAGATCTGTGCCCTTATACAAGAGGTCCAAGGGAGCTTATTCACCCCCTCCATCATGTGAGGACAAGGTTAAAAGTTGACTCCATAAACAAGTAACCTCACCAGACACCAAACCTGCCAGCATTCAGATCATAGAGTTCTTAGCCGTAGAACTGACAAATAGATCCA
Source organism: Tupaia tana (assembly GCA_026018925.1). Classification (NCBI taxonomy): domain Eukaryota; kingdom Metazoa; phylum Chordata; class Mammalia; order Scandentia; family Tupaiidae; genus Tupaia; species Tupaia tana. The sequence continues at coordinate 9,729,220 of JAKSZU010000020.1, forward strand.
TATTGTTTATAATCTACATTATAAAAGACTCAACAAACTAGACAAGAAGGAAATGTTATATTACCTTATTTTAAAATGCAGTGTCTACATTTTCCTGGAAAATATATAAAGTTAATGATGTGTATGTGTGTACTTGCCACTAGACAGAATAAGAGCTTCATAAATTGAGTTATGAAAGAATAAAGTCTGTTTTCCACACACCTGAATATATGACTTGCAAGTCCATTAGTCATATAATGACACCAAAGTTGTTATTTTTTTAGAGAGATTTTTTGCTATAGGGTGTGTGTGCTCATCCAAGAGACAGAGATAGACAGAAAGAAAGCAAGAAATCACCCCCCAGGGGGATGGCCACACTGCAACCTCTTCTTCTCCAGTCTTCTCTTGAGATTCTGAGCATGCACGCACAGTGCCCAGCATGAGTTTTAAGCCACCAGGTCCAGAACTCAAACCACGGTCAACATGGGAGTCCAGTGACATATTATGCCATCTGCTGATCCCAACACCAAAATTCTTTACCAGGAATGATAGGTCACTGTTGAAGGGCAAATGAACCTGGAGCAAACTATATGCAGCTGTTTTAACAGAGTCTGGAAGGTCTGTATGATTAGGGAGACATTTATCAAATTTGGTTCTACAGAATACCAGTTCCATAGATATGAATTGATGTTAGAGTAGAAACCAAATCGAAGTTTCTTCAGTAGCAGAGTTATGAAACCATTCATATAGGAATATCTAGTGCAATACACCACAAAAGATTATTTGATTGTCCTATATGGCAACACCATGGTGAGCAGCCCAGATCCTCCTTCAAAGGAGGATTTATTCCCCATTTGCTGGTGTACTGTCAGCAGGCAGCCTACAACTGTCAGCCCTTTTCAGAAATTGCCTCAACTGCTGAGAAACCCTTCACCTAAGGTCACGCTCCCTCCTGGGTGGCTCATAACCAAGGCCTGATCAGTGCCGAGATACAAAGGACTGAGCAGTTCGCTTGCCCATGTCAGGACATATCTGAAGGCCAGTTCAACTCCAGGGATCCCAGTGGTGGTGGCCCAGGCTGTCGCTGCACCTGCATTATAACTCAGCTTCTCTCTTGAGTCCATTTTGCTTCAGATCCTCTTTTCACTAGTGTTTATCCAAAGGGTGCTTCTTAAAAAACATCCTGAAGGCCAACACATGTCCTAGAATTTGCATCTTGGAGAGCCAAGTCTGAGACGCTCCATTTCCTAATTTTGTTTGCCCACCAAAGCCTTTTTCTATAGAGTATCTGATAAGGGTAGGTATAAGAGACACATTCTGGTTGTTGGTAAGTGCAGGCGTGAGAACTGGGTAAATGCCTGTATGGAAGGTGGGAAATGGGGAGCCTAAGACTTGCATGTCAGCCCATGAACTCCTTTAAGATTTGAAGCCAGCCCAATTTTGAGAAGTAACTAACTCCCTAATCCATAAAGTGCTGAGGAATCCACTATCTATTAAAGTAGGTGGAGAGGTGGGAGCAGCAGTTGGTGTAATGGCTATGTCGCTGGACTCCCATGTAGTCGACCGCAGTTCAAGTCCCGGACTCCATGGCGTGCGTGCATGCGTGCCCAAGATCCAAAGAGGAGAATGGAGGAGAAGGGATTGCAGCGTGGCCATCCCCCCAGAGGGTGATTTCTCTCTGTCTCTCTCTCTCTGTCTTTCTGGCAAGCACACATGCCCTATAGCAAAAGCCTCTCAAAAAAAAAAAAGGAAAGAAAGAAAATTTTTAAAAAGCAGGTGGAGAGTATCTAAGTATTATGTGATCTATGCATATAACTTCTTCCTATAAAACATACTTAAATCTTTAAGGTGATTAATGGCTATCAAATAAAATGCCCTCACTTCTGTCTGACAAATACAAATATTTTTGCATTCACAGTCGCATTTTGGATGTTTAAGGGGGAGAAGAAAAGAGAAAGTATGATAAAAAGCCTTTGAAAATTTATTTCCAAGAAATAAAGACTGTACAGTAGGAAATCTACAAAACTGAAATAGCCTCAGAATTCAAAGATCTACCCAAAAAAGTTCAGTGAATTATAATGCACTTAACTTATTAAAATATTTGTGTTTGGCAAGTCACCAACTAATATCGTGTCAAGATGTGACTGAATTACAAAAAAAAAAAAAACTAGAATGAATATTTTTTTACAAATCTTTCAAGAAATTCTACTTGTATTTTGACACTACTTTGAAGCAAGGAGCTAGACTGGAAGACTTGCACCTAAGAGATCAGGGACAATGAGCTATCAGATTGCATGATCAGCATAGAGCAATTTCCAAATAAGATGAGATGCACGTGGCCTCTACAGATTTGGCTTGGGGGAGGAGGTTCGCCTCGGCTCGCTTGAATAAGCTACTGTCTATGACTCACAAGGGGTCCCGTTCTTAATGAGGTGGTGCATAGCAGCAACACACTGTGAATCCAAATAGCAGATGGCAACACTGTTGAGTAGGCTGGCAGTCTGATGTCTAGCCACCAACTGGCAGCAATCATTATTAAACTGATTCATGTGCCCAGGGAAAAGCTTCCTAAGAATCTTAGCAAATGTGAGCAGCAAGAAGCAAATGATCTGCTATTCCTATCTACTATGGAGACACCTACATTTTTAAAAATATTATTCCCTAAGGCTATCTATCACTACATAAAGAAATGGCATGCTGTGTGAACTGGAGACCCTATTCCTTCCGTATATACTCATAGGCCTTTAAACATGATAACTGTGATTTCTCTATTTTGGTGAATAGCTTTTACTCGAAGGGAATAGCTTTACATAGCATTCACCCTATGGACTTGTGGCAAATATTCAATGATAGGAAAGTAAATAAAACTTCCAAAGGGTTCTATGTAAATATTCTTGTGGATCTAATAACTGAACATATTCTGTCTTTCATAATGAAGCACTGCCCTAAATTGCTCATGGTCCATATACCGGAGGCAGATAACTCATCCCAGGGTGCAAAGCTTGTTATAATTACACCTGGTAAAGACAGCAGATTAAGAGAGCCACTGCTTTAAGAAATGACTGTCTTAAATTTTTTCCATAAGAAATCTTGGAAGTACGCATTTTAAAAGTCTCATCTTTACCTATGAAAATGCTAAGCAGATAACATTTTTTTCCTTTTCAAATGTTGAGAGAGTGTGCTATGTGTAATCAGTGAAGTCAATTTCTACATCTTTATATATTAATGAAGACACCTGAAGATAAGGCAAATTTAGTAAAAGACAAATTCTACTTAATTTACACACAAATTTCTGGTACTTAAATTTTAAAAAATCTTAGCTGTACTCTAAATCTTTGTTAAATTTTCTTTCTAAAATTGAGATTCTAGTTTTTCTCTTATGTCATGTACCTATAATAACAGTGAAAACATTACACTCAAATGTCAAGTACACCACATGTTGCAATCACAGATTTTATTATACTTTTTTAAAGTCCCCTTTCTACTTCTTTATTTTATTTCTTTTTTCTTTGTCTCTTTCTCTCTTTCTTTCTTTCTTCAGGAAGGGAGAAAAAACAGGCATCCCAACAGGGTCTTCACATAGCAGTCCACCCCTAGCCTCAGCCAGCCCTGGATCATGGGCACACATGTTTGAGTGTGTTCAGGAGGTCTCCAGACATGGAACCTGTAACCTTCTCATGTGGGGTCAGTCTTGCAGAGCATTGTATTACTACTGCACCACTCTCTGGCCTCATATAGGTTCTCAATATGATTGATTTTTCATGCAAATTTCTTCTTTTAAGAAATCTCAGGAGATGGTGTGGTGGCTAAGGCACTGCACTCCCACATAGCCAACCATGATTGGAGCCCTGCAACCAGCATCTTGAAAATCACACCAGGAGCAGGGTGCGTGCGTGCCCAGAATCCCAAGAGGAGAATGGAGGAGAAGGTGATTGTGGCGTTTGCCATTTCTCCAGGGAGTGATTTCTCACTTTCTCTCTCTCTGTCTCTATCTCTCTCCAATGAGCACACATGCCCTATGGCAATAATCTGAAAGAAAAAAAAAAGAGGAAAGAAATATTAAAATTGTTCTGAATGAATTCCCTTTGGCTTTAACAATTGATGAGCCAACTCAAGCTGAAATATCATTTATAATTTCTAAAAGGAGTGCTGTGTCATTGTGTAAAACATGAGGGTGATTCTCTTTCAAAGTTAGATCCCCAAATCCTGATAATAAAGCTCTTAAAGCAAGCTTAAACACCAAATCCCTTAACATTTTCCCCAAACAAAAAAAAAAAAAACAAATGCCAGAACTCATCAAAACACTTAAATGTTTGATACCAAAACAACAAATCAATGAGAGACTTATTCAAATTTTCTGTCTCCTGGTTACTTTACAAGAAAGTAATTTAAACCAATGTCAGAAGATGTCCAAATCTTCTTTTTCATGGGAAAATAAGTGCCATGTGCCATAAGAAAACTGAAAACGGTGGCACATGAGTTCCTTAAAATGGCTGGAATCTCTCAAAAATATTGAACAACTTATCAGACAACCAAGATTTATGTCTTTATGAAACATTTTAAAAAGCTACATTTTAGAGGGACCAGCAGTTGGCGTAATGGCTATGCCACTGGACTCCCATGTAGTTGACCGTGGTTCAAGTCCTAGACCCTTTGGCTTAAACTCACAACTGGGCGCGTGTGCGTGCATGCCCAAGATCCCGAGAGGAGAATGGAGGAAAGGGGATTGCGGCATGGCCATTCCTCCTAGGGGTGATTTCTCAGCTTTCTGTCTCTCTGTCTCTCTCTCTGTCTTTCTGGTGAGGCTCATGTGCCCTACAGCAAAAAAACTCTCCAAAAAAAAAAAAAATAATAATAATAATAATAAGACAACATTCTAGGAAAAAAAGGTAGGGTGATGAATGTTTATCCTTTTTAGGCTGGGTTTTCAATGGCAAACAAAGAAAAACCAGCAATGGGTAGGCTGGTTCAAAGGACATATTTCTAGGTATTCTGATACAATGGTGAAGACTTGAGCATGAATGGGTGTAGCAGTACCACATATTCTCAGTCTGAGTAAGTTAGCCATCTTACCAAAAGATAAATTTTCTTTTCTGAGAAGAAAATAATTCTAGAGCTCATGAGCTGAGGATGATGGAAATTTATTCCTCAAAATTTTCTATGCATCAGGTAGTTTTTTGTTTGTGTATTGGTTTGTTTTTTTACTGTTCTCCCACCCTTCACTGTAAATGCCCTTATCAAGGACAGCAATGACGTTCTCCTTGCCAATATCATGGGTTTCATTCTCAGGCTTTTATGCTAACTCTCCAAGGCAATTAATGCAAGTGATCACTACCACTATTTTAGAATGCTTTCTTGGCTTGGTTTCCAGGAGAGCACTGTATATGCCTGTTTTTTTGCTTTGTTTTTTCTCCATACTGGAAGAAAAAATTTCCTGTTCAGCGCCTCATAAAAATCTTGACGTTTTGACAACTGCACATTTTTAGGTATTCTACTGTGTATGATAAAGTTATTCTGCTGTTTTCTGTAATGAGGGCAGGGATCGAATGTGTCTGGTGTACTGCACAATGTCTAGTGAACATTCAAATATCTGTTGAGAGAATGAATGAATACTGGGATAATGAACCCAGGCTGAATAGGTGAGTGTAAGTATTGATATAATGATGTTGACCTAAAGATTAAATAGTTGTTAACATTGTTTCATTGAGGTAGGTATAAATATAATCCTCATCTTTTTATTTTTTTAAGTTAATTTCCTTCTTGATAAAGAGAGAATAAGCATCCTCTACAGGATCTTTTTTTTTTTTTTTTTTTACAATTTTTTTTTTTTGGAGAGGTTTTTGCTATAGGGCGCGTGCCACTCGCCAGACAGACAGAGAGAGACATAGAGACAGTAAGCGAGAAATCACCCCCCAGAGGGGATAGCCACGCCGCAATCCCTTCTCCTCCATTTCTCCTCTCAGGATCTTGGGCACGCACGCACACGCGCCCGGCATGAGTTTTAAGCCACCGGGTCCGGGACGCGAACCGCCGTCGACTACGTGGGGAGTCCAGCGACATAGCCATATGCTAACTGCTGGCTCCCCTCTACAGGATCTTCATACCACAAGTCCCTCCCCAAGTCCTGCAGCCAGCCAGGATCACAGGTACACTCTTGGGCATTCCCAATGTCCAGGTACATCCACACAGCAAACCTGGACCTTTGCCATGCGGCTTCCAACATCATGCAGCAGTGTGCTTACTCCCGGTGCCACTATAGCTGGGCCTATAATTCTCATCTTTTTATAATAAAAAATTGAGTTTTGGATAGCTGAATTAATTTGCCCAAGATATCCAGCTGCTAAGTGTCAGAGCTGGGGTTTATACTCTTGCAGTCCGAGTTCAAAGGTTTGAGTCACTTATTGAGATTGAAGAACAAAAGAAAATGAGGAATGATAAACCTATTTAAGCTTGTATATCTCCTGGTCTTCTGCGATAAGATACAGTCTTGAGGTTGATGGTTCTGATGGTAGCAAGACTACAAACACTATTTTTCCCACATTCAAAAAGAAAAAGACCTGTCTCCTCAGAGAAATGAACATGCTATTAGTCAAACTTCTTTTTATGGTTATTTTTAGGTTAAAATTAGATAAAGAATATGTAAAATATAAATCATCATACCAAAAACATGGATGAATTCAATTTATTAATGATCATTTACTGGATGATGCTTAAAGAAGTGAAGGTGTAGAACATCTCCTTACTGACAGTAGAGGAACAGTCGGGAAAGAAGTAGAACATCTCATACTTCCCTAACTGTTAGTGAACTGCAAGGAAAGAAAAGCAATAGCGTATGCTTCCCATGTGAAAGAGAATGAGTGACTACATTCTGATTATAAAATTAACAACTCAATGGTTTAGTGATATTGTGTTTTTCTTTTAAAAAGAAAACCAAGAGGACAAAAATTTGCTGATGCTCTGAAATAAAACTGGTGATTCTGCAGTTAAGTTGTTTTGTATCTGTGTAGTTTTACCTTCCACTGACCCCAGAGACATTACAATTAGCATATTCCAGGGATGACTAGTCAGAAAAAGACGAGGTTAAATGAGGAAGGGAGCCCTGGGACCTCCCATTCCTTGGGATAATCAGGTCTTTAAAGTGTAATCAGGTAGCACGGTTAGGAATACTCTCCAAATTCACTTTCACCATTGGATTTCAGGTTGTAATATCCAATTATTATAAAAATTGGTGATCAGGATGAACTTAAATTCTGAGACTTCTATTCAAAGTTCTATGAAGGGCACCTTCTTCCTTTTTTAGTTACGTAGCCTTCACATCTCCTTTAGGGAGAGGAAGACTTGCCACTGCGATACTTCTTCATGGTCCTGTGTGTATCCCCACTATGAGCATCACACAAGATGCTTACCTTAGTTAGCCCAAAATATTTTCTACCTGAAAGACTGCTGAAGGATAGGGACCAGCAGTGTTAGCTTAATGGCTATGTCGCTCAACTCCCATGTAGCCAACTGCGGTTCGAGTCCCAGACCCGGTGGCTTAAACTCATGCCGGGCGTGTGTGCGTGTGTGCCCAAGGACACGAGAGGAGAATGGAGGAGAAGAGAGATTGCAGTGTGACCATCCCCCCTGGGGAGTGATTTCTCACTTTCTATCTCTCTGTCTCTCTCTGTCTTTCTGGCACGTGCACACGCCCTATAGCAAAAACCTCTCAAAAAAATAAAAAGAAAAAAGAAAGCTGAAGGGTAGAATTAGATCAGTATCTAAATTTTAGTTCAGGTGTTTAGCAAATAGAAGACACAGCCTCAGCCTCAATACTCATTATTTAAATGGAAGTAGTCCTTGCAAGGTAGTTTTGAAGTTCCTATGATAATTTATTTAAACTGATAAGATGGCCTGGCACAGAGTCAGTTTCCAATGAGCATATCTGTTATTATCATCAAAGTTTTTAATCGCTGGAATGGTATATCTGAATTGACTGTCATTTTATTTTCACTGCTATTGGGGTTTCTTTTGAGTTGTCTGTTTGTTTTGTTTCTTTTGTTGTTGTTGTTGTTCTGTTTCGTCTTGTTTTTTAGAAAAAAAGAGATCCATATGGGTTTGGCAAACTCTCACGTAAGCCCAAAATGTGCCTGAGCAGTGCCCTAACGTGCATTTTTTTTTTCTATTCTGATGCTATCCTGCCTTGTCTGCCTGCATGCTGCCTGTGTCTTCTCAAAGGATTTTCAGTTAACTCCTCCTCTAAACTAAATCAGTTGACAAGTACTGAATCTTTTTCATAACTGCAACCAGCAAAACATATCCTTCTAACTTCTAATCTGGCCCATTTTTGTGTGATGACACTTTCTTGAAGAGACTAATATTATCTCTATGAGAAAAAAACCCTATGTGTGACTTTTCATTACAAAAATATCCACCGGGTACATAACATTATTCAAGAAAACATGAACACTTGCAGAACAAGTAAACAGCTGAAAGGGCAACAAGACAAGATAAATGTTTCCTAATAAAAACATGGGAATATATTTCATTAAGTGTGAAATGTAGAGAGGTTATCCCAAGACATATCTAAGGTTTAAGAAATACTTTGAGAAATATAGTCACCCAACTATTGATAAATATAATAGAGGTATATAAATACCAAATTCATCACTTTCACATTTGCCAATCCCTGCTCATGTCTATCTCACTCCCACTCTAATAGTCATTCAGTTATTAAAATCAGATGCCTGGAGGGGCCAGGCTGTGGTGTAGGAACACAGCTGGACCCACATGGGGAAGATCCTGGTTCAAGTTCTGGGACCTCCCTGAGCATGCAGGTGTGCACATAGTCTGAGCTGGTTGGAATTTGCGGTGGATTGTGGTGTGAGGTGAATGTTGGGGTGCCTGTCTCTCTGTCTCTCTCTTTTTCTCTCTCATGGAAGAAATAAACATACTTTTTTAAAAAATCAGAGACTGGAAGTACACTCAGCTTCTCCTTTCCCCTAGTCTATTCTTAGCTATAAAAATCTTTCTAGTTATATTCTACTATCCAAATTTCTTTTATCCTTACCTAGCTTCACCCATTATTATTTTTTCCCTCTTTTGACACAGGAGTTTGTACTTACAAACTCCATATCATGGTGGAGGTGTCCATTAGATGCAGTCGCATTACAGCCTTGTCTCCTGCCTTCACACATATTGCCTTTGCACTTGCTGATGTTCCCTCTGCTTAGAATGAGTCCACTCTGGATGAACTCCCAACTAGAAGACTCAAAGATCATGTCTTCTAAGGTGCATCTTAGAAGATATGGGGGCATCAGTTAGGAAAACTGAGGTGGGGCTGTCCATTGGCCCCAACCCCAGCTCCCAACCTCAGAGCCCACTGCTGCCAGAAAGCTAGGATTTTTTTTCCTTCTTTCTTTTGTTAATTCTTTACTTCTCTTTCTCCCATAGGGCAGCTCTCAGTATTCAAGCAGAGCCTACATCCATCTGCAGCCTTCTGCTAAAATATTTTTCTTTTTTCCTCTTTCATAATCTTTTTTCTTCCTTCTTACATTGTCAATTTCTCTTTATCCTCCACTCCCCCCAGAGGGACTAGACAGGTCTAGAATCTTTTTTTTTTTTTTTCTTTTTTTGGAGAGGTTTTTGCTATAGGGCACGTGCGCTCACCAGACAGACAGAGAAAGACAGAGAGATAGAAAGCGAGAAATCACCCCCCCAGGGGGGATGGCCACGCCGCAATCCCTTCTCCTCCATTCTCCTCCTGGGATCTTGGGCACGCACGCACACGCGCCCGGCGTGAGTTTAAGCCACCAGGTCCGGGACTTGAACCGCGGTCGACTACGTGGGAGTCCAGCGACATAGCCATTACGCTAACTGCTGGTCCCACAGGTCTAGAATCTTAATTTTCAAACATCTTAGCATCATGAGGCTCCCAGGGATCCTCACTCTATACTGAACCACCTTCAAAAATGGAAAAACTGCTCTTCAGAAACCTGAACAGGAAACTCCTCCATGGGGACCACATTGCTAAACACAGCAAAAGAGAGACTTAACACAGAAGCAATCCACAGCAAAAGAGAAACAAACTAGTTCCCAGTGGCAGAAACATTCTCCAAAAGGGTATCAAAAAGTGAATACATCACCTAGTGACTAGAAGCCGAAGAAGAGCCTCAGGTTTGAAAAAAACAGAAACTGTGTCTCCACCAAGAGAAAGCAATAACTCTCCTCCATCCAAAAAAAAAAAAAAAAAAAAAAAAAAAAAAAAAAAAAAAAAAAAAAAAAAAAAAACCAAAATCAAAAGAACCCAAATGTCAGAGAAAGAATTTAAAACATTCATAGTAACAAAACTCTATGAGATGGAACAGAAAAGAGACTACAAATTCAAAGAGAAATGGAAGTCCGTCCACGATTTGAAAAAAGAAATGGACACCATAAGAAAGAATCAATTGTAACTATTAGAGATGAAGACTTTAAAACAAGAAATCAAAACCTCTATTGAAAGTATTAAGAGCCAATTAGATCATGCTGAAGATTGAATCTCAGACATAGAAGAAAAAACCTTGACCTTAAAAAAAAACACCAAAAAGATAGAGAAAATAACAACAAAAAAGTTAGGACAATATAGGAGAAATACTAGATTCATTAAATGTCCAAACATCTGAATATTTGGTATCCCAGAAGGTGAAGAAACTAATAAGGGCATTGAAAATCTATTCCATGAAATCCTAAAGAAAACTTTCCAAGTCTACAGAAGCACTCAAACATCCAGACCCAAGAAATACAAAGGAACCCAAACAGAATCAACCCAAAGAGATCCCCCTCACAGCACATCTTAGCCAAACTGACCAAAACCACAGATAAAGATATTAAAACCGGCAAGAGAGAAACAAGTGACTTACAAAGGTCATCCCATCAGGCTAACACTGGACCTTTCAACGGAAACAATGCGAGCAAGGAAAGAATAGGAAGACATATTGAAAGTGTTAAGAAAGAAACAATTTCAACCAAATTATGTCCAGAAAGATTGCCCTTCATATGGGGAAAAAAGGATTAAAATCTCCTCAGACAAACAAAATCTGAACGAATTTGCCAACACTAGACCAGTTCTTCAAGAAACTCTGAAGAGAGTCCTGTTCCAAGAAAACTAAAGAATGAACAGACAGAAATAAGAGAATAAAAGATAGTGGCCAACTTAAAGGTAGGGACAAATCCAGAAATATCGATAATAACAGTGAATGTTAATGAATTAAATTCTCCAATCAAGAGACACAGATCGGCTGAATGGATAAAAACAAACAAACAAACAAACAGCCTCTATCTGTTGCCTACAAGAAATGCATCTCATGGATAAAGACACATAGACTAAAAATGAAGGGCTAGAAAAAGGTATCCCACACAAATGGGAACCAAAGAAAGAGCTGGAGCTGCAGTACTAATTTCTGACAAAATAGGCTTTAAAACAAAAACTGTACTGAAGAGACAAAGAGGGATCTTATATAGTGGTAAAAGGGCTAATTCATCAAGAAGATATAACACTTATAAATATCTATGCACCTAACTCAGGAGGACCCAGATATGTGAAGGAAAGACTGTTAGATCTGACTGGAGAGATAAACTGCAACACACTAATTGTTGGGGACCTCAACACTCCACTATCTCCTTTGGACAAATCATCTAGACAAAAAGAAAAAATAAAAATAAGCAAATAGATAAAGGATTTAAATCATACCATAAATCAAATGGACTTAACTGACATCTACAGAACCTTCCACCCAAAATCATAAGATACATATTTTTTCATGACCACATGGAACCTTTTCAAAGATTGACCACATGATAAGGCACAAGCAAGCCTTTACAGATTCAAAGACAAAGAAACTATATCCAGAAACTTCTCTGACCATGATGGAATTAAAATTGATATTAATTTTGGGAAAAATCCTCAGAAATACACAAACACATGGAAACTAAATAACCTACTCCTGAATGACTTCACAACTACTGAATAAATAAAGACTGAAATCAAAAGTTTCACTGAAGACAATGATAATGAGTACATGAGTTTCCATAATCTTTGGGACACTGAAAAATCAGTCATAAAAGGGAAGTGCATAGCAATTAGTGCACATAAGAAGAAGATGGAAAGAAGGCAAATGGACAACCTATGAAATTACTCAGAGAATTTAAAAAGCAACAACAAAAAATCCAAAAAAAAATCTAGAAGAAAAGAAATAATAAAGATTGGAGCACGAATAAATGAAATATAAAATAAATGAACTATAAGCTGGTTCTTGGAAAAAGTAAACAATATCAATAGACCACTAGCTTGACTAAGAAGAAGAGAGAAAGGAACCCGGTAAATCAAATTCACAATGAAACAGGCAGTATAACGATAGACATAACAGAAATACAAAACATCATTAGAGGATACTATGAACAACTACACACCAATAAACAAGAAAACCTGGATGAGATGGACAAGTTCCAGGACACATATAATCTACACATATAATCAGGAGGACATAGAAAAGTCTGAATAGGCTCATAACAAACCATGAGATTGAAGCGGTAATAAATAACCTCCCAATAAAGAAAAGCCCTGGTACTGATGGCTTCACTTCTGAATTGTACAAAACTTTTTAAAAAAGAGTTAACCACCATTCTACTCAAGTTATTTCTAAAGATCCATAAGGGTGGAACTCTCCCAAAATCGTTTTATGAAGCCTCCATCACCCTTACCCTTAAAACAGACAAGGACATGACAAGGAAGGAAAATTATAGACCAATATCTCTGATGAATATAGATGCAAAAGTTCTCAACAAGATACTAACAAATCATATCCAACAACATATAGAGACGATTACACATCATGACCAGGTAGGCTTTATTCCAAGGATGGTTCACATATGAAAAACCATAAACATAATACCGTATTAACAGAAGGAATAAAACCCATATGATCATATCAATTGATGCAGAAAAACTATTTGATAAATACAACATCCTTTCATGATCAAGACTCTCAGCAAAATTGGCATAAAAGGGTCAGTCATCAACACAATAAAAGATATCTATGAAAAATCCATAGCTAATATCATCCTGAATGGAGAAAAGCTGTAAGTTTTCCACTAAAAACTGGCACAAGACAAAGATGCCCACTTTCTCCACTCCTTTTCAATATAGTACTGGAAGTCCTTGCCAATGCCATCAAAAAAGAGAATAAAATAGTGACCAGCAGTTGGAGTATTGGCTATGTCGCTGGACTCCCATGTAGTCAGCCGTGGTTTGAGTCCTGGACCCAGTGGCTTAAACTCACACTGGGCACATGTGCATGTGTGCCCAAGATCCCAAGAGGAGAACAGAGGAGAAGGGATTGCAGCATGGCCATCTCCCAGGGGATGAATTCTCACTTTCTGTCTCTCTGTCTCTCTCTGTCTTTTTGGCAAGCACCCACACCCTATAGCAAAAACCTCCCCCTCCCCCCAAAAAAGAGAGAGAGAGAGAGAGAGAGAATAAAATAAAAGGCATTCGAATAAAAAAAGAAGAGGTGAAATTATCTCTATTTGCAGATGACATGATTGTATACATAGAATACTCAGTGGTATCCATCAAAAAATTCCTGGAAGTATTAAATGAGTACAGTAAAGTTGCAGGATACAAAATCAACATACATAAATCTATAGCATTTCTATATACAAACAGCAGGCAGACTGAGATAGAAGTGAAGAAAGTAATTCTATTTACCATAGCCACAAAAAGTATAAGATATTAGATATTTAGGAATAAATCTAACCAAAAAGGTTAAAGAGTTCCACAAGGAAAACTATGAGAAGCTAAAAAAAAAGAAATTGAAAATGGCACAAAAAAGTGGAAGGACATCCCATGTTCCTGGATTGGAAGAATTAATATAATCAAAATGGCAATTCTACCCAAATTATTCTGCATATTTAAGGGAATCCCAATTAAAGCACCAGAGACATTCTTCACAGATCTAGAAAAGACAATCACAGAATTTGTCCGGAATCATAAAAGGCCTTGTATTGCCAAAGCAATCTAGTGCAAGAGTGGAGTGGGTGCCATCTCACTCCCTGACCCCAAAGTATACTATAAAGCTGTGATAGTCAAAACAGCATGGCATTGGCACAAAAACAGACATGTGGAGCAAGGGAACAGAATAGAGACCCCAGAAATAAACCCCAAAGCTTATAGCCAGTCAATCCAGTGAGATATCCACCTGCAGAAAGATGAATCAGAACCCCTACTTCTCACCATTGACAAAAATCAACTCAAAGTGGATCAAATATCTAAACTTAAGACCTCAAACTATAAAACTACTGGAAAACACTGAGGAAACTGTGAGACATTGGGGTAGGTAAAGATTTCTTAAATAAGACCTCTAAAGCACAGGCAATAATCTCAAAAATAGACAAGTGGGATTACATCAGATTAAGAAGTTTCTGCATGGCAAAAGACACAGTAATTAGTATGAATTGACAGCCCTCGGAATGGGAGAATATGTTTGTAAACTATGCTTCAGAGAAAGGACTGATAACCAGAATACACAGGGAACTCAAGCAGCTTACCTGAAAAAAAGATGATCAACCCAATTAAAAGATGGGTGAATGAGCTGAAGAACCAACTCTCTGAGGAAGACATATGAACAATCAAAAGGCATATGAAAAAAATGCTCAACATCCATCATCATAAGGGAGATGCAGATCAAAACCACAATGACATACCACCAAATCCTAGCCACAATGACTAAGATTAAAAAAAAAAAAATGATAAGTGCTGGTGGGGATATGGTGAAAGGGGAACTCTCCTACACAGCTAGTGAGATTGTAAATTGGTCCAGCCACTGTGGAGAACAATTTGGAGATTCCTCAAAGATCTACAAATAGAACTACCATATGACCCAGCTATCCACTCCTTGGTATCTACCCAAAGGACAGAAGAATGCTTAGTCGGAAGTGCTTGCACATCTGTTTATTGAAGCATTATTTCTAAGACATGGAACCAACTCGAATATCCACAAACAGAAGAATGGAATGAAAAAGTGTGGCACATATACTCTATGGAATACTACTTAGCCATAAAGAAACAAGACCCTGACTTTTGACATAAAGTAGACGAATACAGACGATTTAGTGCTGAGTGAAGCAAGCCAGACTATGAAGGGGAGACATTGTATTTCTCCACTTAATACATACCAACTGTTGCACTCTATGGCTGAAACTGAATGACAAGAGGATATAGAAACATAGAGAATGGTTATACATACCAGATACAGTGTGGGAAGAGGGTGGGAGAAGGACGACAGTCTGAGGAATACCATTAAGGAGAAAAATAGAGAAGCAAGACATTTATGGGACAAAGAAATGGGTTATTATCTATTGAAGACATGTAAAGTATCCCCAACTGGACTGGTGAGAAATGTATTCATGTTGGAACATTCACTTTATAAGCTAAGTGACATATGTGATTGAAAAAAAATAAAATATTTAAAAAAGAAGTAGATATGGGGGTATCTTAGAAGACATGGCAGCTCCCTGCTGCCCCAACATACTTTTTTAAAGCATTTATTATGTATTAAAATATTTTCTGTAACTTACCTGTCTCTATCACTAGATTTAATGAAACTCTTGAGATTAGAAATGTTGCCTCATCTAAAACAGCAAGAATCAAGACCATCTACCACACACAATTTACTGTCAATATCAATCTGACTTTACTATTTGACTGCCTTGGTTAGCATCATTTTATAATTCCAGAGACTCTTTCCTAGAAGGTTCCATTGCAAATGACTATATTATTCATCCCAGGCATTTCTCTAAAATTCATCAACAACTCTTCAATAGAAATCTTAACCCATAGTTTATGTCCTAAGACTCTTTAAATAAGCACCTTAGATGTCTTACAATTAAAATAACAGTAATATAATAGTGAAAGGAGGAGACTTATTACTGAACAAAATTTACAAACTTTAGAGTACATGAATAAATTACATTCTTGCTTTACAATATCTGATGGTTCTTCCCACTATTCAAAGTGAGGGAAATATTAAGATAATGAGGAGGAGGAAGAAATCTTCATATTTTCAGAGCTCAGTGAAAAAATGGTTTCTAGGTAAATCTTTGATCAAAACAGAGGCATGGTCAACAAATACCCTCAAACATCCAATTCCTACACTTGAGTCTATGCTACTACCAGTGACGTGAGGATTGTTTGATGGTGATTTTTAATATACCTAAACTTCTTAGAACAAAAAATAACCACACATGTATAAATTTGTTTTATATATAAGGCATGCTTGTATTTAGCAGGTTTTCTATCTCCATCTCTTTTTCTCCTTTGCTCAATTCATTTGACACAAACTTTCATCCTTTCCCTACTTCCAAGAATCTTTCTGCCCTATAGATACCATGAACTCCCATCAGAAAAATTGTCTATATCTTCAACTTTTCCTCTGGTTAGTCTCTTACCTTCTCAATTTAACTAAAACTTGGCAATGTTACTAAACTCAAGTTCCTTTGCCCATCACATAGTTTGTCAATAATTGTGATAATGAGTTTGCAAAAATGGAAAAGGTTTTAATTGAAAGAGTGGCTCATGAGAAAATGGAATTAAAACTCACATTTTTCTGGCTCATTGAACCAAATAAGGGTTTTTTTAAGACTGAAAAGACATGCTGGATATAATCATGGGTTAATTGATAATGGGATCAGGGAGCAAAAACAAAAAGATAAGGTAAAGGGTTGCATTTGACACCCTTCATCCATCTTCAGTTGTCATGGAGACAGGAAATGTGAGGGTCCTTCTTTGTTCTTACAGTCAGCAATTCCTATCTTCCCCTCAAATGGCCCTCCGAACTTCTGAAAACTCACTAAATTATATCTCATGACTGTGACTAAGAAGGAATCATTTCTACTGCCATTACTACTTTGAGGTTAATTACCAAAGCAAGCAGAAACAAGTTAATGATTTCAAAGACAATTTTCTTCCCTAAAGAAGTTCTGTTCATTTCTTGGGTACCATTGCTGCAGTGCCCTGAGAACACACTCTTGACCTTCCTCTCATACTTACCTTTGCAGATTTTGAGTTGGGAGGAAAAAAAATACATTAAATAAGCCTGGAATATCTTGCCACATATGTTACCAAAAAAGGCATCAGAGACAGGCTGAGTCATTTTAAAAGGACTCAGAAGCTGGGACCAGCAGTTAGTGTAATGGCTATGTCGCTGGACTCCCACGTAGTTGACCGCGGTTTGAGTCCCAGACCTGGCACACATGTGTGCTCACCAGACAGACAGAGACAGAAAGCAAGAAATCACGCCCTAGGGGGGATGGTCCCACCAAAATTCCCTCTCCTCCATTCTCCTCTCGGGATCTTGGGCACATACGCACACATGCCCCGCATGAGTTTAAGCTGCCAGGGATATAGAGCTCATGATACGTATTTCTCTTTTTTTTTACTAAAAACCTCTCCAAACAAACAAAAAAAAAATCCCTGAGTTCATAATTGTGCTAAAAATAACAATTGGTTATACTTGTATATAATAATCATGCATCTACATGAACTATACCAATGGCACACCAAATACTAGAGGAATGAAACTTGTGTTTATAAAAGTATTCTAAGAGATTTCTAATATTACCAGTGCATGACAAAGTAGCTGATATCGAACTAACCCTTCTGTCAAAAACAAGCATAAAACCTGGATGGTATACCCATCAACAGTCTAAAGGCACTGGCCAGAATCAGTACAGGTTGGACTTTTTCAGACTCTGAGAAAAGAGAAATACGTATCATGAGCTCTATATTCATGCTATGGCTTCTTTCTGAGGGCATTTTCAAATTGTGATGAAGGGGAATATAGCTTAATCTAAAAAGTGTCAGTCTTATTGTACTGAGGGAAAGAACTCTGAGTTTAGGGCTGTCAAAGTGATTTGGAATTGAGCCTTCAAAATAATTGAGAGAAGGATACAAAAATCTACATTCAAATTCCCCTCAACTCATGTTAACGTGTCATGGTGTAAAGTAGAAGACAACAGTAGCACCAATGATGGGTAGGTAAATGGAGTTTAATTGTCAAGGGTTCTTATATTAGACAGTAACCTGTAAAGTTATTAATTTAAGACAGATTATAATAAGATGTATGCAGCTATATGGAAAGAGTAATTTTTAAATGTATAACTACAAGCCAATAGAGGAAAATGAAATATTAAGCAAAGCCTGATGCATCCAAAATAATTCAAGAAAGGAAAAATAAAGATAAAGAACAGATTAAGCATAGAAAACAAATACCATATTGGTAAACTTAAACCCAATTATATCAGTAGTTAAATGAGATATAAGTGGAACAAATATTTCAATTAAAAGAAAAAGACTATCATCCTGAACTAATAAAATAATCCAACTATGTGCTATCTATAGGAAACATTCTTTTTTTGGACAGGTTTTTGCTATAGGGTGCATACGCTCACCAGAAAGACAGAGAAAGACAGAGAGACAGAAAGCAAGAAATAACCCCATAGAAATGAAGAAATGACCACAATCCCTTCTCCATTCTCCTCTTAGGATCCTGGGCATGCACACACATGAGCCTGGCATGGGTTTCAGCCACCGGGTCCAGAACTCAAAGCACGGTTGACTACATGGGAGTCCAGTGACATAGCCATTACACCAACTGCTGGTCCTGACATTCTTTTTTTTTTTTTTAGAGAGAGAGATATTTTGCTATGGAATATGTGCACTTGCTGGAGAGACAGACAGAAAATGCAAAATCAGCCCCCCTGGAGGGGATGGCCATGCTGCAATACATTCTCCTCCAGTCTCCTTGAGATTTTTGGCATGCACCTGCTGTGTTTCAAGGCAACAGGTCCAGGACTCGAACCACAGTTGACTACATAGGAGTCCAATGAAGTAACCATTACGCCATCTCCTGGTCCCAAGGAGACATACTTTACACATGAGACACAGAAAACAGAAAGTAAAGGGAATGAAAAAATATACATCACACAAAAAATAAGAAAAAGAAAACTAGTATAGCTTTATTGTTACAAAGCAAGGTAGACTTTAAAATGAGCATTACTAGAAATAAAGTCACATTGCTAAATGATCAAAGAATTCATTAAATAAGAAAACAAGAATACATTAAAAGATAAAACATTTCCAAATTTTTATCACCAAATATGTAAAGGCAAGAGAGACAAAGCCCTAGTCATACTTGGAAATTTTAAATAACTGACAAAACAAGCAGACCAAAAATTTAGTGAAAACAGAAAATTTGAACAATCAACCATTTAACTTGACATGCAGATAACACTATAGCCAACAATTGCAAAGTATACATTTTTTACAAATGAACTTAGACACTTACCAAAATAGATTAAGGCAAATCTTAACAGATTTCATAGAATTTAAATCATAGAGTACGTTCTCTGACTAGATGGGATTAAACGTAATGATAACTAAAGCAATTCCTAAATGTTTAGAATTTAGGCAACACTGTACACTTCTAAATAACCTAGCAATAAAATACATATATTATGAAAATCAGAAATACAGGACAAGTTCTTACAAACTACTTTCATAAGTTGACTTGCTTTTGAAGTAGCCATTTCATAAAATAACTTTAGAGAACTTTAGAGGAACTTATAAGCTTGCTCCATTTCTCTGCTCTAAAACAGACATTTTCCCATCTATAATCCCAGCAATTACTACATTTACATTTATAAAGAACTGTGAAGAGCCTGAGATGTTTCTTTGTCTTCTTGCTACCTAATGTGTTAGTCAGGACTAGATGGTGATGCAGCAAAATGCAACTCGGCTCATAGGAGAAGATCCTGGTTTTGCATCCTGGTCCCTTCCAATACATTCTGTGTGTGTGCTTACATAGCTGTGATCCAGGCAGGTTGAGACTGGGGTGGATCACAACATGAGGGCTTTGTTAGGAATGGCACACTCTCTTTCTGAATAAATAAATAAATAAATAAATAAATAAATAAATAAAGTGGGGTTTGTTGTTGTTGTTGTTGTTGTTTAAATATAAAGGATGCTAATTGAAGCCCATGATTCCTGAGTGAGAGCTAATAAAACAGGCAGCGAGGAGTGGGGCCTAGGGAAGGACATTTGGAGGACGGATACAGAGGCAGAGCATTGATGGGATGGAGAGGTGTGGTGTTATCTGTTGAAGGTATTTTTATCAACTGGACTGGGGAGAAATGTTCACATATGGAAATGTTCACTTTGTAAGCTAAGCAATGTGATTGAATGTATATTAAAAAATTAATAAATAAATTTAAAAAAAAACCAGGCAGTGTAAGTTTCATTTTCATTGGTTCCCCTGCCTCCCAAATCCCATAGAGATGACATGAAGCTTCAGATGCAGCTCACTAAGGAGGCTACCTACCCCATATTTGCCCAAGAGTGAGGGGTTTTCTGGTAGCCATGACTTTTTCTGTTCTTTAATCAGATAAGTCTCAGGCAAACTAGAACAAATTGATCACCCTGTATCCATAGATTTTGAATCACTCCCTAAGCTTAGGAAACTAAATTTTAAAGAGATCTGACTGCCAGAAAATCTGCCCATCTTTTGTTCAGGAAAGAGACATTATCTTTATTACCCTGGTTAGTAAACAAATCTGCCCTTTGCCTTAGAGGGAGAAGTATCTCTTTATCTTCTGGAGTTGTTTGCCATGTAAATATACTTGAAAAGATATTCCAGGAAAAAAAAAAAAAAAAAAAAAAAAAAAAAAGCTGTCAATGTGCCTACTCAGATCTACAGAAATGCTAGAGAACTATGGAGAATAATCTCCCAAAAATGTTTTTATAAAATTACATTGCAATTATAGTACAGTCAACTCTGTACTAATCTTTATTCTAGCTTTAAAGACGAAAAGTTCATATTCTCCAATACTTTGATCAATTTTTCCTTGTTAACAACCCAATACAAAATGATTGTCCATATTTTTATACAAAGTGTGATTAAAGTCACCTGAATATACTGAAAGAGATGACCTATCTCTCAAGAATAAGTAGCTATTTTCTATCAGTAGTAAAGATTTAATAATAAAGAAAAAGAAATATTTGTTTTTGATCATCCATACTTACTAAACCCTTTTCTGGGCATGTACCAAAAAAGATCAGGGCCCATAAATAGGGAATTTTAGAATATGGAGAAGTCAAGAAAAATGGAAAAAAAAAAAAAAAAAAAAAAAAAAAAAACTGTGCTCCTTTTGGTCAATGAAGTATATCCTGGAAGACTGAACTAACCTCACTTTATAGAAATGCATACAATCTATTTCCTGGGACTTTATCAGCCTGTAGGTTCTAGTGGCCCATATTAATTATAATTTTAAAATTCTCTGGTGTTTCCCTTATGCAGGAGAATTTCTGGGAGTTGCTAGGGAACTTTTCACCATCATTCACCACATCTGTTCTTACCCAGCTCCACCACTTACCACTGGGTACCTACTATGTGCCACTGAGTCTCTGGGAGCTGGGGCCTCCCACCACAGCTGGGGCCTGGGTCTTACAAGATACAAACCCTCATTATATTGTGTAATTACCTCGGCTTTCAAATTATGATAAAGGAAATTACTTAAAACAACACAAATGAATTATCTCACATTTCTGTAGATCATTGTTCAACTGAATTCTGTGTTCGGGCTCTCCCAAAGCTAAAATCAAGGTGTTCTTTTTTTCTGGGCTTCTATCTGGGGGCACTAGGAAAGAGTCTGCTCATCCAATTGTTGGCCAGATATGACAGAGGTTCATATTTCTTTGCTGGTTGTCAACAGGGACAACTCTCGGCTCCTTAAGACTATCTGCATTCTTGGTACAGGCCCCCTTTATCTTCAGAGCAGCAATGGTGCATTATAACCTTATGCTTTCAATCTCTGACTTTCTCTTCTAATCTTACCTTCAGAAATCTCTGGGCCTTAAAAAGTCTCATCAAGCTGAATCAATTCCACCTGGATAATCACCATACTTTAAGGTCAATTGACGGAACTTCAATGACATCTGCAAAATCCCTCCAAAGTAGTAGCTCGATTAGTATTTGACTGAGTATGGAGGCAGGAATCATAAATCTTGCAGTGGAGTGGAGGGTGCATCTCTAGCATCCCGCCTGTAATTTCAGAAAGCTCTAATAAAGTTCTGTTGTGCATCTCTGTAATTGAGAGCTTTTAGAAAACCAGATGGTTGGGGGTTTCTGTGCAGACCCATTGCTCTCCACAGGATGTAAACTGAATCCAATGGGTCTTGGCTATAAGTCAAATGAAAGAAAAATTTCAATGCTATATTCAGAATCATACATCCACTGGAACAACGAAGGCTTTATTACAGGGTCAAACCGCTCCTCTCTTAAGACAAATACTTCCTCAGAAACCTCTTCAGTCCCTCAGGAAAACAATCTTTTGAAGAGAAGACCATACTAGTACACCAGGCACTCCCAGATATGTCTGAGTTCTAGTTTAGTTTACAATCTGTTCTCTGGCTATGTTTATATATTATTGATATGATATCAATATTTTGATATGGAATGAGCTCTGTATCTCTCAGAGCATTAACAGCACTGAGCTGTTGCTCTCTGAGGGGCAGAGAGAAGATGTTTTCCTGCTATGCAGCTCAGTGTCTGATTAGGCGTTTGACACAAATGGGGATTTATGCTTCCTTAGTTATGTGCTTTCTCAAAGGACAAACTTCCTAGATTTTATGCCAGGAAAGGGTAACAGAAAGTACCGACTAACCAAACACATTCCCAGAAAGGACAGGTTAAAAAATATTTAGTTTTCAGGGCCTGTAGATGACGTGGTGGTTAGGGCACTGAACTCCCACATGGCTAACTGCAGTTCGAGTCCCAGAGCTGGCAGCTTGCTTGCTTTCCTTCTCTCTCTCTCTCTCTCTCTCTGTCCCTCTCTGTTCAAATTTAAATAAATAAGTTAAAAAATAAAGTTAAATAATTCTGAAAAAAATAGTTTTTTTTGCACAAAGAGGTCTACAGTTCCAGAATCAAGTGAAAAATTAGGCCTTGTTTTCTGAGTATACAATGGAGAATAGCAAAATAGTAAAATCAGGATGGAGTTAACATTATTGGAGGGAATGATTGTGTTCCTTCTTTTCACTTTTTTTTTATCCTGTTTGCCCTAAACACAGCAACAACCCAATTTTGAACTGACCAAATTGTGAAGAAGCCAGACAGTTGCAAGTTCAAAGCCATAAGCCAACCTTTCATTTTTTCAACTTTGATTAGAAACAGGTATCAGGTAACATCACTCCTGGCAGAAAGTAGCTCCCAAAATAAGGACATACTGCACTAGTTTTTAAGATATATAATATGTATAGAAATGGCATTGTCATAAAGGCGCTGGATTCCCATATGGCCACTCAAAGTTCCAGTCCTGGACCCAGCAGTTTGAAAGTCATACCCAGCATATGTGCACGAGTTCAGAATCCCAAGAGGAGACTGCAGGAGAAGGGATTTCAACATGTCCATCCCCCCCCAGGGATAATTTCTTACTTTCCCTTTCTCTGTCTCTCTCTCTCTCTCTCTCTCTCTCCAATGAGCACATGTGCCCTATGGTGAAAACCTTAAAAAAAAAAAAGTGTTATGGTGGCAGGTTGCATGGTGGTTAAGGAAGTTGGACTCCCACATGACTGACTATGGTTTGAGTCCCGGACCTGGCAGCTTGCTTTCTCACTTTCCTTCTCTCATTCTGTCTCTCTCTGGTCATAAATAAATAAATAAATAAATAAATGACAATAAATAAAAATTTTTTTAAGTATTTTTTTCAAAGTCTAAGTCATTGACTGGTCAATGCAGTCTGTGGTTTTAGGGAGCTATTCCACTAAACTAATCATTCAACAGTCAATAAGGGTAGTGGGAAATTTAACAACAGAACTTAATTTTTCTTTTATGAGTCTCAAAATTACTTATGTGGGACAGTGAAGAGTGTAAGGAATGATACATTAAAGGGTTATTTATATTTATCTGCCCCCCAAAAAACTAATGAAAGGTTCTGACAAAAAGCAGATTATGTGTTTATGTTCAACCCAGGAAAAAAATAAAGTTTCTTGTAAGATCTGTTTCTAACTCTGTGATCTCAAATCAGAATAAAAGATGGGTAATAGGGAAAAGAAGTGACTGTTTTGTCTGCAATTAATAAAACTAGTAAAACAGACTACTACAAAAATAATGTTTAAATCAAATCAAAATTATCTGCAGACAATCATATGTAAATCATTTCTATATTTATACACACCTATGGGTTATGAAGAATTTATGTAAGTATAATAATTCAAGTAAAATGAGAAAATAACTCAAAGCACTTAAATAATGGCTTCATTAACCATAAAGCTATATATGCTTCCTTTTTTCTTTTAGTTGACAAAGGGCATGTGCCCTCACCAGAGATAGAAAGACAGGAAGAGTAAGAAAGTACCTTTCAAGGGGCACTGCCATACTTCAATCCTTCTCCATCCCTCTACCATGTCAGGATTTGGGGTATCCATGTCCATGTGCCCAGTGTGTTTTTCAAGCCACCAGGGCCAAGACTTGATCCATGTGATTGGCCATGTGAGATTCATTTCTCTTAACTACTAGGCTATGAGCTGACCCAATAAAGATATAAATAATAGTATAGGGTATGATTTCTGAAAACTACGGAGTTTTGGGATACGATTGTACTGTTGGGACTTGAGAAAAGTAGACTCAGTTTGATGTTTAATTCTGCTTCTCTGAGCCACAGTTTCTTTATTTACAAAGTGTGAAAAATAGTTTTCCTGTTTCTGTACTGAGTATTTCGTTAATGGCCTCTCTTCATTCATCCTGTTCAAAGATAATGTGATGAGAATGACCAGATGTTTCTCAAATCCAACTCTTATTTCTGGTTCAAAGTTAAACTACATTTCTGACATTAAGTGAGCAGAAGTGATGTATCTTATCTAGTCCAAGGCTGTTTCTTTGCATCTGAAGGTGAAAAGGCCTCAAGGACACAGACTGAAAGTGATAGAGATACCACATGGAAATACTGGATCCTGGAGTCACCATTTGGAAGAAAGTTGTCTGACCAGAAGCATCTATAGTTGACTTGGTCTAAACAGAAAATAAATGCATATTATAATCAGCCACTGAGATCTGGGGGGTGTTTCTTACAGCAATATTATTTACCTTGCAACTGACACTGCTACCTTGAAGGGGGAAATTGTTATAATAAAAACTTTAAATATGTGTCACTAACTTAGCAGCTGCGCAGAGGGGAGGAAGACCTAGCTATAATAGGTGGGGTACCTAGAAGCATGTTGTACAATGACATACTATGATGGGCCTCCAAAAGGTCATGGAAAATGACTACTATGAAAAAAATAAGCATGGATTTCAATTTTTGGGGGGGTACAAAAATGCACTTTAGTTCCATTTTTCCATGAACTTCTTGAAGTACTTATGTAACTTGTAAAATGTAATGTGCTCTAAAATAAAAGTATACCACATACATACTTAGCATGTGGATTTAAGGGAAAAGGATGGAACAAAGAGAATTAATAGTACATGTTGGTTGTTATTGACTGCTGACACCAAGGTATTATGAGAAAGAAATGAGCTCAGGAAAGAGCTGGCCATTTGAAGAAAGAAATTAAAGAGCATAAAGAGACTACAGAAAGTCAAGGACTTTTTCTGGTTGGGAAAAACTATTTTTGTATTCCAAATCATAGATTCAATTTTAAAAAAGAGATGAAGCCTGGAGCCTTGTTGAATAGCGTGACTCAGCCTTCCAGAAAAAAAACATATGAAGAGTGTGGTTTTCCCACTCTTACCACCATTAATCTGAGTAGGTGAGACATGACATTGAAGAAGCAAAGAAAAGCATACATGAGAACCACGTTTAGGAAAGGACTTTGGGTCAGTAGGCACATGGAAATGACCAAAATTTTTGAGACAAATATATTATGAAGTACCAGGAGTCTGAAATAAAATTTGACCTATAAAAACACATATTTATTGTCTCTCAGTTTCTGTGACCTAGGAATCTGTATAGCCAGGTAGGTCCTCTAACTTAAAGTCCCTCCTTGGTTGTATCCACAAAACCATGTCTCATCTGAGGGCTTAACTGGGGAAGGATCAACTTTCAAGCTTACTTAATTGTTGGAAGCTAATTGGCTATTGGATTAAGGGCCTCGTTTCCTCACTGGCTATTAACCAGAGGCTGTCATCAGTTCTTTACCATGTGGAGCTTTCCAGCATGGCACCTGGTTTTGTGACAATCTGCAAACTGAGAAATCAACAGGGAGAGTCAACCGTTAATAGCAAGATGGAAGTCACAACCTTTATAACTTAATCATAGAGGTATTCATTCAATGTGAATATTCCATAGATCAAACTGAATTACTCACAAGGAGATTACCCAAGGCAGTGATATCAGGAGGTGGACATCACTGGGGCCATCTTAGGGTCTACCAACCACAGAGTACCAAGAAAGAAAACTCTACTGTGGACTGCAGTCCACATTCTCAGGTCTTTTTCTTTTTGGGGGGAGTTTTTTTGTTTTGTTTTGTTTTTTGTTTTTGTTTTTGTTTTTGTTTTTTGCTATAGGGCATGTGTGCTCGCCAGACAGACAGAGAGATAGAAAGCGAGAAGTCAGCCCTCAGAGGGGATGGCCACACCGCAATCCCTTCTCCTCCGTTCTCCTCTCGGGATCTTGGGCACGCATGCACACGCGCCCGGCGTGAGTTTTAAGCCACTGGGTCCGGGACGCAAACCGCGGTCGACTACGTGGGATTCCAGCGACATAGCCATTATGCTAACTGCTGGTCCCGCTTCAGGTATTTTTCTAAAGGATATATTTTTCTAAAAATAATATTTAAATCTTTATAAAATTGTCTCCAATGTTCTTAAAGTTACATTTTATGACTAGCAGAATTGAAGACATTAAAATTTTCCTTGAAAAAAATGAAAAAGGAACAAATCTTAAACCAAATAGGACACCTTGAGTGTACCATAAACCAGGACTTTTCTGATCATTCCAGAGTAATACATGCATTCCAACTAGAGAACCAGAGAGAGAAGAGAAATGTAAAGATGGATCGATACTGATTTCCCACACAGATGTCAACCTTCCTCAGGACTTCGGGATATCATATTTCTAATGGTGAAACATTAGAAGCAAAAAGCAGGAACATCAGTTACGACAAAAAAATCACAATTCCACATCAAACCACTCCTGACATTGGATATGTGGTGTCTTCTAATTTTAATGCCACCTCTTCTACTTCTTAAGAAATGAGTAAATGCCTCTTCCCAGCATTTTGAAAATACCTTATGAAAAAAAAAAAAAAGCTACCAAGTACGTTTCCAAATAGGGGGAGAAAATGCATAGCAGAGAAATGCAGCTATGCACACCCTCCGAAAAATAACAAGAGATGTATTTTAGAGGAGACACTGTCCTAACACTCCTCTTAAAACAAAGGTCCTACCAGGGCAAATGCAAAGCCACATCTCAGGGAATCAGATGCAAATTAATAAAGAGGAAATTTAGTGACAATTGCTATCTCTCTCACCCTTCAAAGAATAATTCCCCGATGGAAAGCAGCCTTTTCCCAGCTCAGGTTAAGTCCGTTCCTCACTTCATGTTCTTTGTTCCTCCCCGAAGTTGGCAACTCGGGCTCACAAACACTCTCAAGAAGATTCACGTCAACACACCCCAGGATAGATATTTAACCTCATAAAATCAGGTCACAGAGAAAAGGATAAGTTCTAAGGTTATCTTTGAGTCCAGTATTTTCATTTTCTCAATATCCTTTCAGAGTAGGGATTACTTTTCTCAAGAGCCACAAGAGGGAGTATTCTTACTTCTTTGTCACTGTCCATCTCTGACACTGGATACTTATGCCTGTTCTAAAATGATAAGACATTATTAAATACTTAGCAAGCTTCTTTTTTAATTTATCTAAAATCCAAGTGATTATCTGCTTGCTTTGCATTGATTCATATTTATTATATCAAGGATCTTTTCCTGCCCAGTCATGATAAAAGAAAAAGCAAAACATATTTTATGCTGGTTCTTCCTCTCACATTTGTTTTCTGGGGACTCTGGAAGAGGATTTCTCTGTTAAGTTGTATTCAGTGAATGCAGAAGAGCCACAGGCAATTCTCCCTCACTAGCAGGAGGGGCGGTTGTCATGAAACGATGAACTACTGCTTTGTTTGCTACTTGCAGTCGTCCTTAATAGGCTAAAAACAGACCACAAACGTAATTCTGTCGCTACTCATCACATGACTGTAAGATAAAGAGGTTATAACTAATATTCTTTTAATGACCAAAGTGTAGTGAGAATCAAGGAACTATTTGTCTTGAGACCAGCAGTTAGCGTAATGGCTATGTCGCTGGACTCCCATGTATAGTCAACTGCAGTTCAACTGCCAGACCCAGTGGCTTAAACTCACACCAGGTGTGTGTGTGTGCATGCCCAAGATCCCGTGAGGAGAATGGAGCAGAAGGGATTGTGGCGTGGCCCCCGGAGGGAGAGTTCTCACTTTTCTATTTCTCTGTCTCTCTCTGTCTTTCTGGTGAGCACACACACTCTATAGCAAAAACCTTTCCAAAAAAAAAAAAAAAAAGAAAAGAAAAGAAAAAGAAGCAATTGATCTTATGTAAGATAAAACATTAACTATATTGAACAAAGTAATTAACATCAGCTGCTAATTCAAACAACCCAAAATATCCATGAAGACACGAACACACAGATCATTTCTCACTTAGACCACTGGCTAATGAGAATTGAGTGACTATACTTTACCTCTGTCCTCTAACTATTTTCTAGAACTCAGTCACATGATCAACTTAGTTGGAGAGTGAGACTTCTTGTATGCCTGGAAAAATCATACATAATTATTGAACTTCAAGACTCGGGGAGTTTTAACATGGGGTTCATGGGCTTACAAAGATCTGTTAGTTTGGATGAAAAATGAATTCCATTCTAACCTCTAACTGAAATTTAGTATATCCTATTATAAATATAGGTATCTTAAAAACTTACGGTATGCACAGCTACCTCATGCTCAGTTCATCTGATTTCAGTCAGGTTGAGGTAAATAATTCCATGCGTATTGTTAGTGCTTCTCAAGTGTGATACCACTCTTGAACCAGCAGTTAGCGTAATGGCTATGTCGCTGGACTCCCAGGTAGTTGACCGCGGTTCGCGTCCTGGACCTGGTGGCTTAAAACTCACGCCGGGCGCGTGTGCGTGCGTGCCCAAGATCCCGAGAGGAGAATGGAGGAGAAGGGATTGCGGCGTGACCATCCCCCTGGGGGTGATTTCTCGCTTTCTGTCTCTATGTCTCTCTCTGTCTGTCTGGCGCGCGCATGTGCCCTATAGTGAAAAAAAAAAAACCTCTCCAAAAAAAAAAAAAAAAAAAAAAAGTGTGATACCACTCTTCTTTCCTGCCTTAGGGCTTTCTCTGAAGTCTTGGAATGTCACAATAGATTCACCGAAATAGCTCAAAGTGCAAAAGAGTTAATAACCATGGGGTCAACATTCAAACAATGTTGAACAGGAGTTTTTATGTAAATAAACCATTCCCTAGTTCTTTAATGAAACAATTCTGAGGCACATTCTACAAGCTTCTTCAGAATGCACAAGTAGGACTGAATTCCATTTGCAACAACCAACACAATAATACACCATTTACGGGCTCTTCTCTCATTCTCCCCTCTCTCTCACTTCTGTTTCCTGAGTTATCTCCAAAAAAATGTATCAGCATCAAGACATCATCACAGCTTCTGCTTTCAAGAAAATCCAATAAAAGAATGGGGTATATAAGTAGGACCAAGAACTAAGAATGCCTGGTTTACCCTGAACACTTTGGATGATCAAAAATAATCTCTAACATTAGAAAAGCAACCTTCTATTACCAGGAAGTGGAGTGATCTCAACTAAAGTGTGTGTTTGTAAGTTACTGCTTGTGGTGTTTAAGACTCACCTTCACCTCATTCATTGACTCCAGGCCAGTAACTAAAGAACTCGGCATAGCCCAAGCAAGGAAGAAAAATTCTTGCAACAAGAGTAAATCACCAGAAAAATTGCAAGTATTGGCTATATCTACTGATAAGAGTTGGGAGTGGATGTTAAAGTAACATATCTGAGGGTATGGAGCATGTTATAAGCTTGGCAAAGGGGCAGTTTATTGACCTGGGTGCACTCTAACAGAATTTAATGATACAGGGCCAATAATTACATTTTGCTATAATGATTCCTTAGGTTTGGACATGCCTATCTTATAGTAAATGAGGTAGAGATGATACTGCATTCAGTGAATTGATAAGAAACAAAAGAACCAGGGAAATAGGCATCTATAAACGGATTAATTACATGAAATGGGAAACTACTCTCTATGTTCTATGGAGAGATAAAACACATCATTTTCTAGGGCTGTAAGAAATGTATCATTGAGAGGTTCAAAGATAACTCTCCTTTGAAGTCAGACTTGACAATAGGAGATGTACCTTGGAACTACAATCTTTAGTGTCAATAGGGATGATAAAAATTTCGTTATAGTGGAAGACAATTGGTAGCACTTAAATGTCAGAGGCAACACTGATATAATTACTGTAACAGGAAGAAAAGCCAGAGTGTAACTAGTTTGTCTTGATCCGTAGAGATCTGTGGCAATAGTAATAGACCATAGGATTTTTTGGTACAAAATGAACAGTGAAAGAATACTGTATGCTTGATGAGTCTGCCAAAAAAGCTCAAAATTTTAAAAAAAAAGTTTCTAAAAAAAAATCTTCTGATCAAACCTATCTGATAATCATCTACCTACAACTCCCCAAATTTCCTCTTTGTTCTTCCTGCTATACATGATATGTAATCACACCTTAAAAGAAACAATGCAAAATATCATTAATTCAATACATCAAGTTAATAACAAGCTTTTTTTTTTAAATTACCAAACCATAAAATAAATAGATGCACATTTAGGTCATATAATACTTGACAAAACTTTCATAACAATAGAAAATAGAGCACTGCTCAGCTTTAATAGGAATAGTCAGATATAGCATAATAGTCTAGATGTCTTTTGCTATGTGACAAACTCATAAGCCTCTTAAACCCCTCTAAAATCTAATGGCTTAAATTAATAGCAACATTTCTATTTTTCAGTAATCTAAAATTTGACAAGGCTTGGCATAGATAACTTGTCTTTACTCCACTCAGCATCTGCCGAGTTAGCTTAAAGTCTAGGGGCTGAAATAATCTGAAGACTCAATCAAGCATCAGACAGTTGATTGGCAGGGACTTTTAGCTGGGGCTGTTGGCTGAAATATCTGCACATAGCATCTCCACATTGCCTGAACTTCCTTACAAAATGATGGTTAAGTCCAAGGACAAAATCCCAAGAGAAAGAGCAAATCAGAAACTGTATTACTTTCTCTAAATCTAGCCTGAGACCTTTTGCATATGAGTGCCACCATTTCCTACTTACTGTAAGTAAGTCATTAATGCTGTTTTGTGTTCAGGGGAAATGGATGGAAATACATTTCATCTTTCCATTGGGTGAGTGTCAAAGAATTTTCAGACAGGTTTTAAAGCCACGGCTCTTTCTCTCTGTTCAAAAATTATTTTTATTCCCCCTACATGCAAAATATACTTTTCCCTTCCAAGACCTTCAAAAATCTCTTCTATAATGGCAACAGTCTCACACTCAAGATCAAGAATCCTGTCATATAAATTAGGTCCATCTGGAGATGAGCTCAATTGCAGGTCCTTAATCACAGCTCTTCAAACAAACAAACAAAAACAAGTTACATGTCCCCTACATGTTCTCAGCATACAGTGGGAAGGATGTATGATGACTCTTAAAAGTTGGGAAAACGGAGTCCATAATCAATAGCAATTCTGACATTCATTTAGGTGAATTTTACAAGTTTCTTGATTAGGATTCAATTTCACCACCTTAGAATTATTCCCCAAGACTCTTGTTTCCACTCTCCGACTCTTGATCCTTTCTTTTCCTTCCTCTTCCATTGCAAGAGGCCAGAATTTACGTCTGAGTAGTTTTCTCAGTCCTTTTGTTTACAATGATGACTTAAGGGTCTAGAACCTTTTTTTTTTTTTTGTATGCTGCCTATAGTATCATTCTCTTGAAAATTTAGTGGGTTAGCCATAAATCTTATTGGAATTCACTTCCTTTGAATAAACCACATGCATAATTGTCATAGAGATAAGCTCTTTTCTATTTTAAAATAGGCAAGTGGGAATTGTATATATTTATGATATATAACATGATATTTGATATTATTAGTATAACCACACACACTTACCTGTGTGTGTGTATCTATTCTTTTAGCAATTTCTAGGTTACATAATACGTTATTATAATTGACAACAGCAATTATTATTTAGCCCTTTTCCATTTTGGACATGGGATTAGACTCATGGGAAAATTCTCTTGGTTTTCCAAAAATCTCTATTTATATACAAGTCACACCCTTAAGAATCTTATGGGATTCTTTTCCTTTCTGAAGTATGACTTTAAGCTTTTCTGAGATATTAACAAAGGTAGTACCATCACACCCTTGGCTTCATCATAGACCATGTTTTCTACAGTACTCTGGTTTGGATCTCTGCCTGGAATCTACTTTTAACTTTTAGTATTACTTTCCATCTGGAGTATATGGAATTCAAAATAGTTTTATCCTCAAACCAGCTACTCACAGTCCCTTTATTTTTATTTTTTTTTATTTCATTTTGACCCATTACTTCCAGAAGTTTTTGTTTATTTATTTATTTTATTTTTTTAGAGAGGTTTTTGCTACAGGGCACGCGCACTTGCCAGAGAGAGAGACAGAAAGCGAGAAATCACCCCCCGGGGGGATGGCCATGCCGTAATCCCTTCTCCTCCACTCTCCTCTCGGGATCTTGGGCATGCATGCCCAGCATAAGTTTAAGCCACCAGGTCCAGGACTTGAACTGTGGTCAACTACATGGGAGTTCAATGACATAGTCATTATGCTAACTGCTGGTCCCTCACAGTCCCTTTATATTTAATAATCAGTTCTTTACCTCATTTCTCTCATCTCACACTTCACTATATGCAGCTAGAAAAATCCAGGTGACATCTTTGATACTGTGCTTAAAAATTTTGTTTATCATGCAATTTATTAGACATATTCTACTTTTCATGTTACCACAGAATACGATGTTAGTAAAATTTCTGTTACTTACAGGGACAAGCAGTTGGCGTAGTGGCTATGTCGCTTGACTCCCATGTAGTTGACCGCAGTTCAAGTCCCGTACCCAGTGGCTTAAACTCACTCCGGGCACGTGGGCATGTGTGCCCAAGATCCCGAGAGGAGAATGGAGGAGAAGGGATTGTGGTGCCTCCCGGAGGTGGGGGGGATTTCTCGCTTTCTGTCTCTCTGCCTCTCTCTGTCTTTCTGGCGAGCGCATGCGCCCTATAGCAAAAACCACTCAAAAAAAAAAAAAAAAAATTCTGTTACTACATAATAACAGCTTTCAGTTTCCTCACTTTAAATACTCAATGAAAGCCTCAAGGGCCATCAGGCATATAGCAAATAGTCTCTCTAAGATGCTAGGCTTCATTAACACTCTTTTCGAAGTCCCAAAACAATCCCTTCATGTTTTAGGTCTTTTGTTAGAGCAGCACTCCAGCAGCCTTCCCAAAGACTCAAATCTATTTATCTATTGCTAGATAACAAATTACTCCAAAAGACAGAGGCTTATAACAATAGCAACATATGTTTTTATTAAAAATCAACTCCACTTGGACAAAAATGGTTGGGACAGTTATCTGTAATCCACTCAGCTTTGGCTGGGCAGCTGGAAGGCAGACACCTGGAAACATCTAAAATCTTATTCATTCTTATGTCTGGTGTTTGATGTTAGAGATCGCCTGGAGATTTGCTATGAATGTCAGCTAAAACACATATATGTGCTGTCTACATGTGCCCTCATAGTGCTGTGGCTGATTTCAAAGAGTGAGTTTCTGAAGGAAGAGAGCCACGGGAAGCTGTATTACCTCTGATATCACGGCCTTGGTAGTGACACAGCATCATTTTTCAATGCATTCTACTTGTTAGGTCCAAGTGCCTAACATAACATGAATGGCATTCAAGGGGAGGTAGTTAAAGCAAACCTTTGATGAAAAGAGTGATAAAATGTTTGTGGACATGTTTCCAAACCACAGAACCCATATATACCTTACATGAGACTCATTTATAATATCTCTTATTTCCCATTGACCTAACTGAATGGCAGTTTGTATTAATGCAATTATTAATAAGAATACGTTGTTGAAATATAAACCTGGGGCAGGCATAAGAGTTGTCAGGTTACTAACTGGATAGACTCAACAATAGAATGAAGATGACAGGAAAGAGGACATGAGGAACAGGACCAAAAAGTCTCTATTTGTAGAATTGGAGTTCCATGAGGAAAGAAAAAGAATAGCTTGGAAAAATATCTGAAGAAATAATGGCTGAAAATGTCCTTACATTGGCCAGAGTCATAAATTTATATATTAAACAAATTTTAAAAAAACACTAAACAAGGTGAACACCAAAAAGTCCATGTGAAGAGAAATTATAATCAAATTTCTGAAAACTAGGCACACAAAAAAATTTTAAAGAGCAGCAAGAGAGAATGCTGGGAACAACAAATCATATAGCAGTAAATTTCTCATTTGAAATCATGCAAACCAGAAAGGATTGGTTCAACATTTTTAAAAACTTCCTTGATAAAATAAATATTTTCTCAAATGAGGGGGGAAAAAGGATTTATTGCCAGAAAACTTGCTCTAAAATAATTGCTCATAAGCTTCTCTAAAACAACAGAAGTTTTTCAGACTAAAGTGAAGTGATCTCAAAGGAAAACTTAGAATATGAGTGGGGGGGAGGAAAGGAACAGAAATAGTAGATATTTGGGAAAATATAACTTCTCTAATATTTGTTTATATCATGATAGGGTGCATGCACGAGAGAGAGAAAGAGAGAGAGACACATTCTGAAAGTCTAGTCACACCGTAATCCTTCAGTCCTCCATCCCACCAGATCTTGGGCAATCACATACATGTCCAGTATCATTCATGCAGATCTGGCCTGGGATTCAAACCACAGTCATCCTATAGGATCAAGTTTCTCATGAGCAGCACATTACTGCTCCATCACCGAGCTGACCCAAATGCTTTTGAGCTCTTAAAAATACATTTGACGAATGAAAACAAAATTATCACGTGGATAATTTTTTCAGAGTACATTGATGAACTACGTGAGACAAGTACAAAACACACTGAGAAAATTTAAAAGACGCATATAGTGATAAGCTTTCTACATTCTAAGTGGTAAATATTCATTCTAAATAGACAGCAAAAAAGTTAAATATGTATAACTCTTGTGCAACCACTACAAAAACTATATATATAGGGACCAGCAGATGGTGTGATGGCTAAGTTGCAGGACTCCCATGTAGTCGACTGTGGTTCGAGTCCCGGACCTGGTGGCTTAAACTCACGCCGGGCACATGTGTGTACATGCCCAAAATCCCAAGAAGAGAATGGAAGAGAGGGAACTGTGGCATGGCCATCCCCCCTGGAGGGTGATTTTTCACTTTCTGTCTCCCTGTCTCTCTCTGTCTTTCTGGTGAGTGCACACGCCCTATAGCAAAAACCTCTCCAAAATAAATAAATAAATAAATAAATAAATAAGAACTATATATGTGTGTGTGTGTGTGTGTGCATATATATATATATATATATATGTATACATATATATAATATAGTCAAATAGTCAATAGATAAAATTAAATACTAAATAAATTATATAACCTAGAGGAAGATAGTAAAGTAGAAAAATAAAAACAAAAACTGAAGTGGAAGAAATGGAAAAATAATAAAATGATAAGGCCAGCCCCACGGTGCATCAAATTATACAATACTACGGTATAACTGATGTGCAGTGGGAGCATATTTCATAAAGGTAACTGCAGTTTAAATCCCAGCTCCATAACTTGAAAGACACACAAGGCACTTGTGAATGCATGCCCCAAATCCTGACAGGATGGGAAAATGGAAAAAAAAAAAAATTGTGACATGACCACACCCATTATGTCATCTGCTGGTCCCTAAAATCCAATATTCTGAGTAGTCTTACAACTATCAAAGAAATTAAACTTTTTAATTGGGCTAGCCAGTGATGTAGTGGCTAATGCAGTTGGATCCCTTATGACTGAGTATTCAGCTGGAATCCCAATCTAGCACCTTGAAAAATATGCATGGCATATGTGCATGCCCAAAATTCCAAAAGAAAAAATGGAGAAGAGGATATTATGGTGTGTCCACCTCCCATAAGGGGTGCACTTCACACAACCCCTGCCCCAGTGAGTGCACATGCCCTCTAGCAAATTTTAAAATAATAGGAAGAAGAACAATAAAACCTTACGGGGCCAGCAGATGGCATAATGGTTACAATGCTGGACTCCCACATAGTCAACCATGGTTCAAGTCCTGGACCTGGTGGTTTGAAACTCGTGCCGGGTGTGTGTGCATACATGCCCAAAAATCCAGAGAGGAAAATGGAGGAGAAGGGATAGTGGTGTGGCCAATCCCATGGGGGGTGATTTCTCACCTTTTGTCTCTGTCTCTTGGGCAAGCACATGCACCCTACAGCAAAAATCTCTCTAAAAAGAAAAAAAATCTTTCCAAATATCTTTTGGCTCAGATGGTTTCACTAGTATATTTAAAGAAGAAATAACATCAATTCAATAGTCTCTTCCTGAAAATAAAAGAGCAGAAAGCAATTCCCAAATCTTCTCATAAAACTATCATTTCTCTGGTACCAATACCAAAAGAAGAAGACAAGAAAATTAAACAATCTACAGATCAAAATCACTCACTCCTGGGTCCAGCAAGTGGTGTGGTGGTTAAGGCATTGGACTACAACATGGGCAAGCACAGTTTGAGTCCCAGACCTAGTGACTAGCTTTCTTATTTTCTGGTGGCTTGCTTTCTCACTTTCTCTCTGTCTCTCACTCACTCTCCCATCTTTGGTGAGTGTGTGTGCCCTATGGCAAATTAAAAAATAATAATAATGGTGAATAAAATTAAGTAAGTAATTCTTTTTTTAAAAAAATTACTCACTCCTAAACATTGACACACAAATCCTCTACAAACTAACAGCAAGCAGTATATAGCAATATATAAAGAGAATAGCAACCATCAGACATCATGGTCAATCTATATATACCCCATATTAAGTATCTACAGAAAAAAACTCACATGATCACATCAACAGAGAAAAAAACTTTCAAATAAAGTTCATCACAAGTTTTTATTTTCCTTTTTTTTTTAACTTGTCAGAGGTTCATACACTAGTCAGAAAGAGAGACAGAGTAAAAGAGAAAGTGGGAAAGCACCTTCCCTGGGAAATGGTCATGCTACAATCCCTTCTCTGCCATTTCCCTCTCCTTTTTGTCATGCACATGCTCCTCAAGTGTTTTTAAAGCTGAAGGGTCAGGACTTGAACTGCGTAGGCAGCTACATGGGACCTAGTTGCCTTAACCACTATGCCACTTGCCAGCCATCTTCCCCTCTCTTCATGAGAGAAAGAGAAAGAAAGACCTCTAGCTAATGTTATACTTGTTGAAAGGTGAATGCTTTTCCCTTTAGATCAGGTGCAACAGGAAAAATGTCCAAGTTTAGCAATCCTACTCAGTATCGTAAAGATTGGAAAAATAGGAATAAAATTTTCCCTGTTTGTAAGAAATCAAATTGTCAATGTGGAAAATCCAAAGTAAAATAGACAAAAAATATCAAGAACTCATAAGTAGGTTCAGCAAGGTCTCAGGACATGTAACAAACACAAAAAACTTTATCTTATTCTTCTATGTTAACAATTAATAATTGGAAACTGAGACTAATTTTTTAAAACACAGTATTTCCAAAATAATGACATATCTAGGCTTAAATATGTGAAATTTGTGTAAGACCCTGTTGATGAAAACTACCCAGCATTGATGAAAGAAGTCAGTGTATCCTAAAATAAGTAGAAACATACTATGTTCATGGTTTGGAAGACTCAACTTCATGAAGGTGTTGATTCTAATGTAACGCCAATCAAAGCCCTAGTAGGATTCATTAATACATACAAGCCAATTGAAAAAGTTATACACATGCATGCTCATGGGAGAGATACCAGGAGAGAGAGAGAAAGTAAGAAATCACCCCTTCCCCCAGTGGTGATGATTGCACCAAATCCCTTCTCTTCCATTCTCCTCTCAGGATTTTGGGCATGTGTATACGTGCTTGGTGTGTTTTTTAAACCACTGGGAGCAGGACTCAAAACATCAAGTTGGCCATGTGAGATCCAGCTCCTTTCCTTTTCTTTTTTTTTTTTTTTTTTTTTTTTTTTTTTTTTGGAGGGGGGACAGATATTCACTATAGGGTGCATGCACTCACCAGAGAGAAAGAGAAAGACAGAAAGCAAAAAATCACCCCCCAGGGGAAATGGTCATGCCACAATCTCTTCTTCATTCTTCTCTCAGGATCTTGAGAACACATGTACATGTGCCTGATGTGAATTTTAAGTCACTGGGTCCAGGACTCAAACCGTGGTTGATTACATGACAGTCCAGCAATGTAACCATTACACCATCTGCTGATCCAGCCTATTCAAAAATTTATAAGGAAAACTAAACGACTAGAGTAGCCAAAATTATTTTGAAACAAGAGAATGAAGTTCAAGAATTATTATAAAACTATGATATTCAAGATGGTAAAGGGATATACAGAAATATCAGTAAAATAAAATAGAGAATATAGAAACAGGTCCACACAAATATGGCCAAATTATGCTTTAAAAAGATGGGATGGCAATTCAATAGAGAAATAATTATTTTCTTCTTTCCTTTTTTTTTTTTTTTTTTTTTTTTGTTTTCGCTATAGGGCATGTGCACTTGCCAGAGATACAGAGAAAGTGAGAAATCACTCCTCAAGGGAGATAGCCATGCTGCAATCCCTTCTCTTCCATTCTCTTCTCGGGATTTTGGGCATGCACATACCCACACCCAGTGTGATTTTTAAACTGCCAGGTCCAGGACTTGAACTGCGGTGTCGGCCTGGGATCCAGCACCCTAACCTCCATGACACCTGCTGGCCTGAAAAATAATTATTTTTTCAATAATGGAGCAACTGAACATTTATATGCAACCAAATGAAACTCAACTTAAACCTCAAATATTTTACAGGAACCAACTCAATGTAAATACCAGATCTAAACATAAAACACAAAACTAAAACTTTTAGTAGAAAACTTTCATGACATATGGTTAAAGAACTTTTCAACATGACAACAAAACAAAAAGTATATAATTTATAAAAGAAAAAATTGATAAATTGGACTTCGTAGAACTTTAAAAATTCTATTTTCTGGAAGGCTGTGTAAGAGAATGAGAAAATCAGCATAAACTGGGAGAAAACACTTGCAAATCATATACCTGAGAAAGGACTTGTATCTGGAAGATATAAATAATATTTTAAAAACTCTTCAAACTCACTGATAAGAAAACAAATAACCTAACTTTGAAATAAGCACAATAATTTTTTTATAGGCACTTCAAAGAAAATACAAGGTTTTCAAATAATCACATGAAAATGTGCTCAACATTGTTATTAAAAACCATATAAATGGGGAATCAGCAGTTAGCGTAATGGCTATGTCGCTGGATTCCCACGTGTCTACTGCGGTTCATGTCCCGGACCCGGTGGCTTAAAACTCACGCTGGGCGCATGTGCGTGCGTGCCCAAGATCCCAAGAGGAGAATAGAGGAGAAAGGATTGCGGCATGGCCATCCCTCCTGGGGGGTGATTTCTCATTTTCTGTCTCTATGTCTCTCTCTGTCTGTCTGGCGAGCGCACGCGCCCTATAGCGAAAAACGTCTCCAAAAAAAAAAAAAAAAAAAAAAAACATATAAATGGGGACCAGTAGATGGTATAGGGATTACACTGCTGGCCTCCCACATGGCTTACCGCAGTTCGATTCTCAGACCTGGTGGCTTGAAAATCAGGCCAATTGCATGTGTGTCCATGCCCTAGACCCCAGAGGAGACTGGAGAAGGAGTTGCAACATGGTTCATCCACTCTAGCGAGTAATTTCTTACTTTCCCTCTCACTGTGTCTGTTTGTCTGTTTGTCTCTCTCTGGTGAGCACATACACCCAAAGACAAAAATATCTTAAAATAAATAAACAAATAAATAACCATATTAATTGTGCAGCCACAGTGGCACACAAATAGCACCACTATTTGCCTAAAAACTTGAAGCCACGTAAGAGGCCCAGATTTGCTCCAAGGCCAACCTGAACCTCTTGGCACAGTTAATTGGTTGCACCTGTAATCCTAGCTAATCAAGAGACTGGAGCATGACGATTATGACACAATGAGACCCTGTCAAAAATTCCTTTTTATGTCTCTCTATTCCTGTCTTTCTTTTTCTTTCTTTCTCTCTCTCATGAAAAGAAAAGGGCCAGCCAGTAGCATAGTGATTGAGGTGGCTGGATCCCACAAGGCTAACCCCATGATTGGAGTTCTGGACCCAGTGGCTTGGAAAATGGCAAGCACGTGTGCATGTATGCCCAAAATCTTGAGAGGAGAATAAAGAAGGGATTGTTATGTGGCTGCTCCCCACAGGAGATGGTGCTTTCTCTCACTTTGTCTCTCTCTCTCTCTCTCTCTCTCTCTCTCTCTCTCTCTCCAGTGAGCACACATACCCTGTAGCAAATTTAAAAAGAAATAGGCAGGGGGGACCACATTGAGATAGCAAGTCACATCTATTAGAAAAGCTAAAATTTAAAAAAAAAAAAAGAACAATTTAACAATATCAAGTGTTAGGATCCAGAGTTACTGGAACTCTGCCACATTCCCGAAATGCAAAATGGTACAGTCTCTCTGGAAAACCTTCCAATAGCTTCTTACTAAAATATATATAGATATAGATATATATTTTTTTTTGGGGGGGGGAGAGGTTTTTCTTATTGTGCGCGTGCGCTCACCAGAAAGACAGAGAAAGACAGAGAGATAGAAAGTGAGAAATCACACCCCAGGGGGGATGGCTATACCGCACTCCCTTCTCCTCCATTCTCCTCTCGAGATCTTGGGCATGCACGCACATGCACCCGGCGTGAGTTTAAGCCACTGGATCTGGGACTCAAACCGCGGTCAACTACATGGGAGTCCAGTGACATAGCCATTATGCTAACTGCTGGTCCATGCTTCTTTAAAAAGTTAAACATGCATTACTATATGACCCAGAATTCATACTCTTGATATTTTCCCTAGATAAGTGAAACACACAACTCACGTTCATACAGATACAAATGTTCACACATGCCAAAACTGCCCCAAACGAACCAAACTGAATGTCTTTAACAGGGAAATGGATAAGGTAACCCTGATACTACTATGGAGTACCATACAGCAATAAAAGAAATGACATTGACACACACACAGAACTTGGGTCAAATCCAACTACATTATCCTGAGTGAAGAAATAAGTCTCAAAAGGTAGGATGGTGGCACAGTTCTAAACGTCAGCAGTCTGTGAGGCTGACCCATACGGGAAGGTTATGGTTTGCATCAGTAGACCTTGATGAGTATGCTGGGCTCACTAAAGGCGGGGACGGGTGGATCACAGCATTGGGACCTTGTCAGGGCTGCCTTATCACTGTCTCTGTTTCTCTCTGTCTCTCTTACTTGTTGGATAAATAAATAAAACTTAAAAAAAGAAAAGGTCAGAAAAGCTACCATGCCACTTATATGACATTCTAGAGAAGAAAAAGTTAAGGCTACAGTGGTCTGAGAGAAAGTGTGATGACAAAGGGACAGCATAAGGGGTTGGGGGCGGGGGTGAGGCAACTGCTCTACATCCCAGTTTTGATGGTGAATCCATACATGTGTTAAAACGCATAGAATTATACACACACATGCACCCACACAGAACTTACTGCATGTAAAATAAAAATTAATTAGAAAATAACAAAGTAGACCATTTTTAATCATCTGAACTTAGGGAGGAAAATAAGGACCATTTTCTTTCTTTTTTTGGAGAGGTTTTTGCTACAGGGCGCATGCGCTTGCCAGGAAGACAGAGAGAGACAGAAAGCGAGAAATCACCTCCCAGGGGGAATGGCCATGCTGCAAACTCTTCTCCTCCATTCTCCTCTTTGGATCTTGGGCACGCACGCACACACTCCTGGCATGAGTTTAAGCCACTGGGTCCAGAACTCGAACTGCGGTCGACTACATGGGAGTCCAGCAACATAGCCATTACTGCTGGTCCCCCATTTTCTGATCTTTAACTATGTTCCAGGAAGCTGGCTAAAGGCTTTATGTTCACTAATTTAATAGTCCTTACCATAATCCTAGGGTTTAAGCATTGTTATTCCATGGATGAGGAAATTAAAACTTTGAGAGATCAAGTAATTTATCCACAATCACACAGCAAATAAGTGGTTTAGTCAGGATTTAAATTTCTTTACCCACCTAGAGCCGTGACCCGTATCAATCACCACTTGGAGCATTAAGGTGAAAAGCAATCCCTGACAGACCACCGTATCACTTTTTCTTTTACAAACTTTGGGAAGAAGACTGATAGTAGAATATTCGTTTCTAATGTAGAAGTGGATACAAGCTAATACTGATTACCAGCATCCAATTGAAAGGAAAAGTATTTTAGAAGTCTGCTAACTCTCAAGATATTTTAGAACTATAAAATTTTGCATTATCCATAAGGCATACAGCTAAGAAACTCACATAACCATAACCAAAGGTTTTTTTACTGCAATGTACTTTTATGTGAAAAATATAAATGACAAGTAAATAAGCTGATATCAAGAATTTTTGAAGAAATTTCAAAAATATACCACAGGGTCAGCATATTTTTAGACTAATTTCTTATTCTGTCTACTTTGAAGTGTAAAATTGAAATCAGTAAGTATTTGACCACCTACTATTTATGTTCCTTATGATAACTGTGTTACTTCAAGATTCTGAAGTGCCTTCTGAATCATTAAACCAAGATTAAAATGTGTTCAGTATGGCTTAATGATTGTTTATCTCATTAATTTCCCTCCAAAAATTGAAAATCCACTATGGTACAGTAATCAGCCAGATTAGTAAATTAACCATAAAATCCCTCTCCTTCAGTCATTTCAATTAATCAGAGTTCATGGTGTTTAATCATTTTAAGAGAAAAATTGAAATTGAAAGCAAAAACTAATCCTTGACTATGTTAAATTTACCTCCTGGTTACTGGTTTTGAACCGTCATCAGAATGTATCAGAGGCTTTCAGTTCCTTTTCTTTTGTATAACCTTAGGGTGAGAGTTCATGTTATATTATAAAGAAATCATTTAAAGTGCTGCAGGAGACCATACATTCTCAGCCTCTTTGCAGCCATCACAAAATGTTTCTGCTTTTGGTAGCCCAATTTGATTCAACTGCTTAAATGTTTTAGTATGATGCCAAATAGTGTTTGGGGAATAAAAAAAAAAAATAAGTATGCATGAGCCCTAGTCTCAAGTTACTCCACATCAAATAGGAGACACAGCATTTAAAATAATGACTAGAAAAATAGACTTGTCTCTAGAGTCTAAAGAGACACAAAGGAAGAAGCAACCTTGCTCCAGTGGGTAAAGAAAGGCAGCACAGAGTATCCAACTATTGAATAGATCTGAGCCCAGATGCAATTACACTACCCCCCTTCTCCCAAAAGGCTGATTATGTAGACAACCATACAGAAAACCCATGAGGTCTTTGAGAAAGTTTTACAAAGACATGCAGTAACCCAGAGATAGGCAAACTTTTTCTGCCAAGGAGCAGATAATAATTATCTTATATTTTGCACTCCATGCAGTCTCTGAGTGAAGGCAACCACGGGGTCAGGTTATGCTCCACCAAATAGTTACAAAAACAGGTGAAGGCTACCTTGGTCCAGGGCCATAGTTTGCCAACTTCTGCGTGAAATAAATCAATACAACTATATATTCAAGCTTCAAATATAACTTACTTGGTCCTTTACTGATGGAAAGATGAAAGATTTACCTCTATGAAAAACCTGACTTCTGGGAACCAGCAGTTAGCGTAATGGCTATGTCGCTGGACTCCCACGTAGTCAACCGTGGTTCGTGTCCTGGACCCGGTGGCTTAAACCTCACGCCGGGTGCGTGTGCGTGCGTGCCCAAGATCCCGAGAGGAGAATGGAGGAGAAGGGATTGCGGCGTGACCATCCCCCCTGGGGGGTGATTTCTCGCTTTCTGTCTCTATGTCTCTCTCTGTCTGTCTGGCGAGTGCACACGCCCTATAGCGAAAACCTCTCAAAAAAAAACAAAAAAAAACTGACTTCTTACCAAAAAAACTGGTAAAGACCCAAATTCTTTTACTGCAAATACGAAATGCATAAGTCTTATGCAAGCAAAACTCCAGCTCCTAAGAACTTGATCCCTGGCCTTCACTACCTATGGTTTTGCAGGATATTAGGAATTGCAGAAATTAAAGATCATGTTCCTCTTCTTACCCTCAGATTTCTGTTTTAAAAGGTCCAAGAATTTGAAGGGATGAAAGTATGCGTGAACTGTGTGTGCAAGTCCTTCTGTGTTCCAGTGTGGCTAATCCGACCTCTTTATCCCTTACCTCCTTTTGAACATAG
The DNA here is from genome assembly GCA_026018925.1 of Tupaia tana. Taxonomy (NCBI): domain Eukaryota; kingdom Metazoa; phylum Chordata; class Mammalia; order Scandentia; family Tupaiidae; genus Tupaia; species Tupaia tana. Next base: position 9,773,888 of record JAKSZU010000020.1, read on the forward strand.
ACCCACACAGATCTTTTCAGCAAGTCTTAATTGAGCCAAATCTACTCCATGGATAAATGCTTTGAGTTTGACTCCGAATCTGAGTGAGACAAGAGCTACCTGTTGACACAAAATCTCGAACTTCTTTCATCATAGTATCTGAAGAACACTAAGAATTGGAGCTGAGACTGCCCTAACCAGTTGCTAATAGACAGGGGAGGTGGGAGAAGTGTGAATGCCTTGTCCAGATTACCCTAATTTGTAGCTAAATCTGAGATGTTACTTTCTGAAAAAGTGATTCTGACATCATCTAGAGGCACTAAAATTCAGGTGAGTCAGCGGGTCAGGAATAAGCAGTACTAGCTTTTATTCAACTGCTGTTTTTAAAAACATAGTAATTACCATTGAATACAAAGTGTATCCTGCATCCTGCTAAAAAAATTATTCTGATGCTTTAGAAAAGGTAATGCTTTTATTTTATTATGCGCTGCCCACGTGCACTTCTTAGGTTGTGATTCATTTGAACAGTTTTTCCGTTAAAGAACACTTTATACTGGAGTGAAAAAAAAATACTTCTGCCCCACATTGGTGTGGGGTTAGCATAAACATGAAATGACAGGCAGTTTTACATAAAAGCAGAATAATGGCATAGTCTCACAGGACATCGAAGACGCCAGATGATTTCTTATGTATAGTATTTTGGTTCTCATGACCGTAAAATGTCAGGGGCCGTATTGTGATGAGTCACAGTCTTGTTTACAGGGCTCACATTTTGTTCTCTCTTACAGCTAAGATGGAAGTCTGAAGAGATTTTTCAGCTCGTTCTAATTTTCTTCCCTGAAGCTGCTACTCACTGCTGCTGCTGCTGCCCTTTGCTCAGAGTACCTTGATAGCTCCGAGTTTCGGAATCAAGGGTATTTCCCAACCAGAGTGCAAACCTAAAAGCCCTTAATCAGGTTTCTAATCACAAACAAGATGGTCTTACACTAAGGGCACTTTAAGAGCAGCAATCATGTCATTGTGCCTTCGTCACCATATCAAATAGGATTCTTATTTTAGCACGGAAGGCAATTCTTTCCTCAGAGTGAGGAGAAACGCTAAACAGTGTTGAAGAACAGAACACTGTAGCCCCATTTTATTCTCTGCCACATGGCTTTGGAGTCTGTTCCGTGTAAAGAATAATTACATCGTGAATACCATTTTACAAATGTTAGGGCATCTAATCCTCATAGCAATGTTGTGACGTCGTTACTATTGCTATTGCGATCTCCAGTTTACAGAGAAAACCAGACACTGAATGCAATTCAGGGATTGCTCTGTCCAGTTCACACAGAGAGCAGGTAGCAGAGCCCAGATTCAAAGGCAGGTTACTCAGGTCCACACACACACTTCGCAGGAGGTGCTCTCCCTGCCAGGCCTCAGGCAGGGGCAGAGAGAGGAGAGCCTACTCTCTTCCTGTCTGGGATAGGTGTCTCCAGCTGGGCCGGAGGGACCTTCTGATGAGTAATGTACCAAGCAGACAGCAGTTAAAGCCATCATGTTTTAGAAGTACTTAAAACACCCCATTGGAATTTTTATTTTGAGTTCCTTCTACCTGTGTGGAATTTATGTTTAAAGAAAGAGAATTCAACTCTGTTGTACGTCTGATATCTTCCCAGTTGGTTTGCTGGGGGTGGTCCCCCACGTACACGTCATGGTATTGTTGACCTGTTCAGTTTAACATCCGCTCACTTTAAACCTAGTATTATTAGTAAGAGTGGCATTAAACATGCAATCATAAGATGGAACTACTGAACTTTTCGCTTTTCTGTCTTCAGTCTGGTTTCATCTAGGAGCAATGAGATTTTGTACAAAGAGCAGATTTCCCTCTTTAACACATTGTTAAATCCAGTAGACACCCAGAACTTTCTAGATACAAAGTAACTAACGCCAGCTTTCCAAGGACATTGATAGAGACCAAATGCTCATACCCTCCTCTGCCTCCATATGCTGATTCCTAATTCCAGTGTGAAGGTGTTTGGAAGTAGGGCCTTTAGAGAAAATCAGGTACTGAAGGTAAAGCCCTCATGAATGGAATTTGGGGATCTAATATAAGAGACCCCAGAGAGCTGCCTACCCATTTCCACAGATGAAGACACCACAAGAAGATGTCCTCTATGAACCAGGAAAGTGGGCCCTCACTAGACACAGAATCTGCCAGAGTCTTATTCTTGGATTTCCTAGTCTCTAGAACTGTGAAAGATACATTTATAATAAGTCACCCAATTTATGGTATTTTGTTATAGCTTATAGCTTCGTTATTGTTCTGAATGAACTAAGACATCTTGCAGGACGCTCAGTAATAAAAGGAAATGCACACAAACGCCATCTTGGTGTTGTCTGTCCTGCCAGTTTACTGGTGGCCTTGCTGGTGAAGCATGGCTGCTGTACCAGTTCTTGCCACAGTCCTTGGTTCAGCTGGTAGGGCACCTGAAGCTTCACTTGCCAGTCACTGGAGTCTTAGGGAGATAGGTAAGTTATAGGGTTACTACAGGGGAAATAAAGGCAGAGGTGTCCTAGCCTGTAAGTTACTGATTACAGTACTGGTCAAAAATTCTCTGCTTATATAATTTTAATAAACAGATAATTTACGTAGTATTTTTGTTTGTTTGTTTTTTGCTATAGGGTGCATGCGCTCACTGGAGAGACACAGAAAGACAGAGAGAAAGTGAGAAATCACCCTCCTGGGGGATGGCCATGCCACAGTCCCTCCTCCTCTAGTCTCTTCTTAGGATTTGGGGCATGCACACATATGTACCCAGCCTGAGTTACAAGCCATTGGGTCTGGGACTCAAACTGAGGTGGGACATGTTGAAGTCCAGTGACAACCATTACGCCATCTGCTCGTCCCTCACACTTTGCTTTAATATATTTAGTTATATCTTATTTTATTGACTTATTTCATTATTTAACTAGTTCTTGAATAGAGCTCTTAATGTATGTTTATGAATAAAATATAACCAACACACCAATCATTAGCTATTTCAAATATTATATAATTATTAGAATCCTATTTTACTTTCAAAATTTTATATGGTCATCCTACTTAGGGAGTAAATTTATTACATGTGAAGAAACTTCTCCCATTCATAGATAGAAGTTGCAATTACTAGAAAACTCTTCAGACTTACTCAAAATAATCTGCTGCATAATAAATTTTCCTAATTTAGTTCTGTCTTTTATTGCCACACAAATTAAATCCCCGGAACTTTTCCCTAGTAGAAGCATTTTAAATATTATTTTCCAAATTCTATGTATCCAAGCATATTTTGCTATAATATTTACTACCCCACTATACCCACTTGCTCTTGCATTTTTCTTATAAGAATTTTTATAATATTCACTCTAGTCAAATTTATAAACTTATTTCTACTTAAAAATTGCCTATCATTCCTTTTGTAGTGCTGGTATTGTCCTCACTTCTTCTCTTTAAGTAGCTATTTCTTCAGAGACAGTAAAATACTTAATTAAACAAATTAAAAATAGAATATATAAAATATTCCCTTAGGGAAAAATAAGTAAGAGCAAGATACTGAGACGCAGATTTCACAATATCAGCTACAGAAAGTCGGTATAGGTCCTTAAAATGACATGGGTTTTAGTTTAGATTTACCACATATGGTTTGATGAGGGCTAAGTAAAATAACATGAGGGAAACTGAACAGACTGGAAGCACTATTATGCATTATTATTATAATAATTTATCTTCTTAGATCCTGTTACATAAATCACCTCCTGACCAAGAAATTAGAAAGGGAAAAACATTTTAAAGCATAATCTATTAGAAATATAAGGGGAAATCTGAAGGAATTTTTAAAAATTAAGAGAACACAATATACATCCTGTGATAATAAGCTTGAAATCCTAGATTAAACACACATATACTAGGAAAACAAAAATACTAAGCAGATTCAAGAAGAGATTTAAAAAAATCTAAATAGCTTCTTGGGCCCTTATAGATAGAAGTGGGGAGCATGGTCATATCTGTTCACCATGGTAATTGTCCCTACCACCAAACGACCTCTCACAGACTTACCGGATAGACATCCAGGACATGTTTACGGGGCCATTGCGTGAATCAAACTGGTAAGAAAAAAGAGAAAGGGTTTTACCCAGACAGAAAATGTAACTAGTGATTTTAGAGAAAGGCTCCATCAGACATTTCCAAAACAAGAAATTACTCTTTTTTCTTATTTTTAAAGTTTTATAATTATTGACATTTAAGTTTTGTACATCTTTATAGAGTATAATAGGGTTTTTCAAAGTATGCATGCAGTATGTGATAATCAAATCAAGAATATTACTGTATTCATCATTATGTTGTTCACTTTTGATTTTTGTTCTATTAATTTTTTGAGATGTATATAAGATTAGCAATGCCTCTTTTTACTCTGTTGTTAAGCTGGCCTAGTGAAATAGCAGCTATGAATATAGGTACTAAAGTCAAAAATAAAATGTTATAAAATCATTCCTGAATTATAATAAAAAATATAGAAGCAAGTATGTTTCATGTCAGAAATAAAAGAGCAGTTCAACATTTAGGACATTTATTAAAGGAGCAAAATCAAATGGTCATATCAAGAGAGGCAGAAAAGACATTCAATAAAATTAGATCATATTTCTGATAAAAATCTCTTATGCAAACTGAAAAACATTTCTATAGTGTGATTTTTTTTATAGTGTGATGTCTTAAAGTATTTATCACAAACTAGTAGTAAATATGTTTAAAACATTGAAACACACATTCTCTCTCTCTCTCTCTCTCTTTTTTATTTTATTTTTTTTATGTTTTTGCCATAGGGTGCATGCACTCAACAGAGAAAAAAACAGCAAGAGCTATTCTCCCACCCAAGAGAAGATAACTAAGCCACAATCCCTTCTCCTTCATTCTCCTCCTGGCGTTTTGGGCATGCACACACATACACTCAGCATGACTTTCAGGCTGCCAGGTCCAGGACTGAAACCACAGTCAGCCATGTGGGAGTCCAGAACCTTAACCACCAGGCCACCTGCTGGCCCCAGAGCACACATTCTCTTAGAAACAGAAGTAAGAAGATGCCCTTTCCTTATTTTAAATGATTATATACATTTTAAAATATTTATCTTATTTTATATATTATTATTATTGTTTGTTTAGTTTTTGCTACAGGGCACACATGCTCACAAGAGAGAGAGAGGGAGAGAGAAAGAAAGAAAGAGAGAAGGTAAGCCACCAGGTCCAGGACTTGAACCACAGTTTAACCATATGAAAGTCCAGTGCCTTTAACCACCACATCATCTGCTAGTCCCTTTAAATGAGTATATTTTTACCTAGACTGAAAAACATCTTGAAGGTTGGGATAAGATCTTATTCACATTTATACTGCTGCAAGTTTATCACTACTTTAAAGTATATGACAGGTGGTATTCTTGTACCCTGTAATCTTTTAGTGAAAGCAAATCTCAAATTATTCAGTCAGCTAATTAATTGAAATTGATTAGTAAAAATAGCAATCTCCATGTGAGCTTATGAGTAAGAATCCTCAGCAACACCAGGCCCAGAAAAACTGAGAATGACGCATCCTACAATTTTCATAATCAGGTGAAATCTTCAGTCTATCATTCACTCCACTTTCTATTAAAAACTTCTTTTTGGCCATTTATGAGAAGGTTAGAGCAGTCCCCCCAGACACAGCAGTCCCTCCAGCCAATCATGGATCGGCTCTTCCCAATTAAAAACTTGTACCCAGGATGCAAACCTTTTCTGTTTGTTCTACTGTCTTCTCCTGTCACTTTCTACTCCAGTCCATAAGACCAAAGCCAAAGGAGGAGGACAGACAGAGGTCTGATGAGTCAGCCCTGAGAACTGACAAGTCCAGAAGTTCTTGTCAGATCGATTTCCTTTGACAAAGTGGGCCCTGTGTTTCCTTCAGCACCTCATCAGGAACTTCCTCAGACTCATCTTTGTACCTTTGAGAACTGCTTCATTAGGTTTTGCCGGCCCAGAGGTGGAGGGTTCACTGTAGCCCAGCTGGTGATGAACAATCTTTGGTCAGCTTCTAGAGATCAGATGTGTGTAAAGCATTATTTTAGTAAGTTCTGAAATTTTTTTAAAGAATTATTTAATTTTATGTATTATTATTATTTTAAATTTGCTATAGGGCACATGCATCACCAGAGAAAGACAGAGACAGAGACAGCGAGAGAGAGAGAGAAGGAAAGAGAGAAAGCAAGCTGCCAGGTCCAGGACTTGAATCATGGTTGGCCATGAGGGAGTCCAGTGCCTAAACCACCTTGTCATCTGCTGGCCCCTTAAAAATTGTTCTCAAATAGAACTTTTAATGTAAGCTTACCAATAAGATTCTAATCAAATCTTCTCATTCTGTTTGGCCACCTGGCAGAAGGCCTTCTTCCTTCCTATTATATTGCATGTGCATTTTTCTCTAGCTGACATAATCTGACCAAGGACACTCCGATACAGTGAACACTTTTGGAAAATATTGAGATAAACAAGATTATTCAGTTAAGTGGCACATCCAGAGGAAAGGAGAAGAAACCCTCACAAGATTCTCTGTCTTGTGAACTTAAAGAGAGATCACATTGATAGTAAACTTTGCTTTTGTACTTCAGGGATTAAAAAGAATCATTTAAGATTGTTTACTTGATGGAATTGTCAAGTACCTGAGTTACTGTTTAAACTGCTTAGTCTCTCTCTCTGTTTCTTGCTCTCTCTCTCTCTCTGTCTGTCTTGTTCTTTGTCTCTCTCCTCACCTGACAGGTGGACACTTGCATGTGTGAAAATGGGTTTTCCTGAATTTATCCCTACTCCCTCTGTTATAGGCTGGATGCTCTTGCTCCCTGAAATTTATATATTGACATCCTAACCTCCCATGTGATGGTATTAGAAGGTGGGGCCTTTCGGAAGCGAGTGTGATACCCTCATCAATGAGATGAGTATGCTCATAAAAGAGACCCCAGAGAATGCCCTTGCTCCTTTTCCACCATTTGAGGACACTGTGAGAAAGAGCCATTTATAAACCAGGAAACAGGATCTTCAACAGACAGTGTATCTTCTTACACCTTATTCTTGGACTTACCAGCTTGCAGAACTGTGAGATAAAAATGTTTGTCATTTAAGCCATCCAGTCTACAGTATTCTGTTAAAGCAGTCAAATGGTCTAAGATACTATTCTTGCTTAGGAGAGTAACTTGAGTTTTACAATGATAATTTCATATTTGTCTGAGGCCAGCTACCTCTTTTTTTCTCTCTTTTTGTTTCTTTTCTTTCCCTCTCCTTTTCCCTACCTTTGAGAAATTTCAGACATTAATTGATTACAAAAATGGTCTCTGAGGGGGACCAGCAGTTGATGTAATGGCTACGTCACTGGAATCCCATGCAGTCGACTGCGGTTCGAGTCCTGGATCCGGTGGCTTAAACTCACACCAGACACATGTGCGTGCTTGCCCAAGATCCCCAGAGGAGAATGGAGGAGAAGGGATTGCGGCGTGGCCATCCCCTCGGTGGGAGGCGGGGGAGGGTGATTTCTTATTTTCTGTCTCTCTGCCTCTCTCTGTGTTTCTGGTGAGCGTGTGTGCCTTATAACAAAAAAATCTCAAAAAATGAAATGGTCTCTGGGGGCCAGCAGAGGGCATGTTGGTTAAAGGTGCTGGACTCTCACATAACCAACTGTGGTTCAAGTCCTGGACCTGGCAGCTCTCTCTCTCTTGTCAAATTAAAATAAATAAGTAAACAAATAAATAATAAAGCTCAATAAACTCATTTTTTTATTTAAAAAATGATCTCTGTATTAATGTATACACTTTAGAGATATGTACTTCAAACAGCCAAGAATTTCTAAAAGGAACAGAAAAATTGAATTATGGTTTTTTTGTATGCTTTCCCAGTCAAACACTATCTCAGAGAAGATGCTTAACTGCAAATTTGGTGAATCACATTAGATTCTAGATAAGAAAAAATGCTAGACACTCAGAGCTTTTGGAATAAATTCAAGTCTTAAAATAAGCCTGGTAAATAGATTAGCCTTTGGAAAATTAGAATAATTTAATTTTAGATTAAAAACAACTCTGTGTCTTCCTTTTGGTTTTATTACCAAGTAAAAAATAATGTTTGCACAATATTTTTATTAATATAAGACTTGTCCTCAATTTTAATGATTTCTGCTTTTAAAATGTCCTCCAGTCCTTTAGATCATGTAAGGTATAGTTTCCAGGGGCCATTTAAATTGGAAAAATACATAAAAATTACTTCACTAAATAAGATTGAATTGACAGATTTTTTTAAAAAGAGTAATCACATGAACTTTTCTAATGCCACAAATCATAGAATTTAATATTTTAATTTAAATTTTTTTCCAGACCTTTAGTCATTCTAAGATCTTAAATCAGTGTTAAATTGTGTTGCTTAAGGGCCGGCAGGTGGCATGGTGGTTAAAGGTGCTGGATTCCCACAAGGCTGACCGTGGTTTGAGTCTGGGACCTGGCAGCCTGCTTTCTCGCTTTCCCTTTCTCGGTCTCTGGTCAAATTAAAAAATAATAATAACAAATGGAATTACTATTTATTAAGCAACGCAATTTTTCTAAAGAATTATTTATTATTTATTTTAAATTGCACTGCTTAATAAATCATTTTTGCATATCTGGATAGTTTCTCTACCGAAAAAAATTAAAATTTTGGTCATTAAACATTGTTTTAAATTTCCCCTTTTATTTATGTATAGAATGGACCACAGATTTAAAAATGTAGAAATATCTTTAAATGATAAATAAATACATTTTGTTTGCCATGTTAAAAATTATTTAAGTAAAATAAAATACATGTCATTTAAAAACGAGCAATACTGATCTCAATTTCCTAGCATCTAGATTTCTCATATATCTAAAAACTATGACGGTTAATTTTGTTAAAGGTGATAATATAATTGGGGCCACCAGATAGTGGAGCAGTTATGTTGCTGAACTCCCACTTGGCTGAACGTGATTCAAGTCCTGGACTCAGTGTCTTGAAAATCAGAGGAGAAAGGATTGCATCATGACCTTCCCCCCAGGAAGTGATTTCTCACTTTTATTATCACTGTCTCTGTTTCTGTATCTCTCTCTCTCCCCCCACCCCACCACCACCCCGGCGAGCACTCATACACTAAGGCAAAAAAAAAGTCTCCCCCCAAAAAAGGGTGATAATAAAATTGACTATGGAGAAATTGGAACATGGATACAGAATAATAAATATGGCTTGTTTTACTTAAGATAAACTTTAAACATTTATTTGTAAGTAACATATAAATAAATCTGTATATAAGTATTAATTAGTTTATATATTTAAAATTCTATGTTTTTTTTCATTTACATAGAGTAAAATTTCCTTATTGTGTACAGTACTATGGGTTTTACCACATGCACAGCTTCTTATAAGCTCCATCACAAACAGGTTATAAAATAATTCCAAAACCCTCCAACAATTCCCTCTTATCAACCAACAGGTAGTCAAACTCTCCTGACATACCTAAGCCTTGCCACCACAGATCCTCTGTCCCAATAGTTACACTTTTTTCAGAATGCTATATATATTTAGCCGTAAGATAGACGTTTTAAACTTAGAATAATTCTGTATATGTGAGATTCAGCCGTGCTGTGTCACTTGTTCATTTCTTTCATTGTTGTGAAGCATACCATAGTTTGTTTACCTATTTACCCACTGGATCGCATTTGGTTTATTTCTAGTTTGGGAAGTATGAATAATGCTGTTGTGTTCTAAATATTCACAAACTGGTTTTTGCATGAACATAAGCTATTGTTTCTCTGAAGTAGATACCTGGGCATCAGTCCTGGGTCATATAATAAATGTATGCATATCTCTATAAGAAACAGCCAGACTTGAGCATTTCCTCATGTGCTTCTTGGCTGTTCATATGTGTTCCTTAGAGAGAATTTTGTTCAGCTCATTTTCCCATCTTTTAATTGGGTTAATCATTTTTTTTTTCATGTAAGGTGCTTAAGTTCCCTGTGTATTCTGGTTATCAGTCCCTTGTCTGAGGCATACTTTACAAAAATAATCTCCCATTCTGAGGGCTGTTGGTTCACACTTGCTACTGTGTCTTTTACTGTGCAGGAACTTCTTAGTCTGATATAGTCCCACTTGTCTATTTTAGGGACTATTGCCTGTGCTTTGGGAGTCTTATTTAAGAAATCTTTGCCTATTCCAATGTCTCCCAGAGTTGTATAGTATTCTCAACTTAACTGGTCTGAGAAGTATTTCATGTTGGGTAAAATCTTTTTACAAGCAAAATGATAGTGATTGAATGTTTAAAAAAATAACTGAAATAATAATAATAATCTGGAAAAAAATAATGAAAAGCTATTTGATGATGATGATGATGGGGATTTTAATGCCCATGTATTGACTGATATGCACGGTCTTCCTTCTGAAAAAAAAGTAATACACTGTAAAGTTATATGTGACTCAATGTAATATAAACAAGATTATGATAACAATAAAAAATAAATAAAATAAAGAAACAGCCAAACTTTTCCAGAGTAGGCGATGCATTTTGCGATCACTACCAGCAATCTATGGGAGTTTCCATGGCTCCACATACTTTTTTTTTTTTTGGAGAGGTTTTTGCTATAGGGCGTGTGCGCTTGCCAGAGAGAGACAGAGAGACAGAAAGTGAGAAATCACCCCTCAGGGGGATGCCACGCCGCAATCCCTTCTCCTCCATTCTCCTCTTGGGATCTTGGGCATGCACGCACACACTCCCGGTGTGAGTTTAAGCCACCAGGTCCGGGACTTGAACCGCAGTCGACTATGTGGGAGTTCAGCAACATAGCCATTACGCTAACTGCTGGTCCCAGCTCCACATACTTTTCATTATTGGGATTGTCTTTTTTTTTTTAATTTTTGTCATCGCTAAAATAGGTACATGGTAGTATCTCACTTTTTTATTTGCATTTCTTTAATAATTAATATAGTAATAATAAATATATCAAGTATATTTGATGTACTTTTCTATAATCTTTTTTTATTTGATAAAGGGTTTTTAAAAATCATTTGACTACTTTTTCTGTTTTGTAATGGTTTATTTTGTTCTGTTTTGCTTGATTTTTCTAAAGGATGTATGTACTTACCAGAGACAGAGAGAGCGAGAGAGTAAAGCACCCTCATGGGGAATGACCATGCCACAATCCCTTCTCCTCCATGTCTCCCTCTCTTCAGGGCCTTGGGCACGTGTGTACAGATGCTGTCATGTTTTTCAAGCCATCTGGTCTGGTACTCAAACCATGCAGTTAGCCATGTAGGATCCAGCTGCATCAGCTGCCAAGTGATGGAGCCAGCCTGACCAGTTTCAATTAGGATCCTTCCATATTGTTGGGGTTTGAGAATTCTTTGTATGCTCTGGATGTAAGCTCTTCATTGGAATATGAATTTCAGATATTTCTCTTTATCTGTGACTTTTCTTTCCACTCTCTTAGCAGAGAATGCACAGCAAAAAAAATTTATTTTTGTTGAGGTCCAGTGTATTAATTTCTTTTAATAACACTTGATTTTGGCATAATACCTAAGAATTATTTTTTTTCTATAGTTTTTTGCCATAGGATGTGTACACTCGCTGAACAGAGACAGAGAAAGTCAGAGAGAAGGGACTGGCAGGTGGCATGGTGGTTAAAGGTGCTGGACTCTCACATGACTGACTGTGGTTCGAGTCTCAGACCTGGAGGCTTGTTTTCTCACTTTCCCCATCTCTCTCTCTGATCAAATTGGAAAATAATAATAATAAATAAAGTTAAATAAGATAATTAAAAAAAAAAAGACAGAGAGAAAGTAAGTGAGAAATCACCCCTTTGGAGGCTAAAATCCCTTCTCCTCCTCTCAGGATTTTGAGCACAAATGCACATGTCCCAGCATGATGCTCAAGCCACCAGGTCCAAGACTCGAACCTTGGTCAGCCATGTGGGAGTCCAGCACCATAACCACTGCACCACCTGCTAACCTCAATATCTAAGAATTCTTTACTTAACCCCAGGTCACAGATGTTCTCCTATGCTTTCTTTGAACAATTTTACAATTTCACCTTTTAATTTTGCGTTAAATTTTGTATATAGTATCAGGTAAGGTTGGAGGTTATTTGGGGCAGAGAGATGGCATATGAAGGAATGATTGTTTCAACACCATTTGACATTGTACCTGGTCACCCAAGAGTTCTGATAGAGAGATACAAGGAGAGTCATGTTGTTTTCCTGCCTGCTAACTCAACATCCATTCTGAAGCCCGTGGATCAAAGAATAATTTCAACTTTCAAGTGTTATTATTTAAGAAATACATTTAGTAAGGCAATAGCTGCCACAGATAGTGATTCCTCCAATGGATCTGGGCAAAATAAATTGAAAACCTTCTGGAAAGGATTTGCTATTCTAGATATCATTAAGAACATTAGTGATTCATGGATAGAAGTCAACATGTCAACATTAACAGAAATTTGAGAGAAGCTAATTCCAACCTTCCTAGTTGACTTTGAAAAGTTCAGGATTTCAGGGCAGATAGAGTGGAAATAGCTAGAGAACTAGAATTAGAAGTGGAACCTGAAGAGGTGACTGAATTGTCACAATCTCATGATAAAAATAGGACAGATGAGAAGTCACTTCTCACAGATGAGCAAAGAAAGTGGCTTCTTGAGATGGAATATACTCCTGGTAAAGATGCTGTAAAAATTCTTGGAATAACAACAAAAGATTTTAAATTTGCATAAACTTAGTTAATAAAGCAGCAGCATAGTTGAGAGCATTGACTATAATTTTGAAAGTTTTACCATGGGTAAAATTCTACCAAACACCTCAAGATGATATAGAGTCACAAACTTCATTGTTGTCTTATTTTAAGAAATTGCCACAGTCACCCCAACCTTCAGCAACCACCACCTGGATCAGTCAGCAGCCAGCAACATCGTGGCAGGATCCTCCACTAGCAAAGATTACAACTTTTACTGATGGCTCAGATGATAGCATCTTTTAGCAATAAAATATTTTTTAAATAAGTAGTACACATTCTTTTTTGGACACGATGCTACTGCACACTCAGTAGACTACAGTACAGTGTGAACATAATGTTTATATGTATTGGGAAACCAAGAACTTCTGTGTGACTTAATTAATTGCAATATTTGCTTTATTCTGGCGGTCTGGAACCAAACCTTCAGTATCTCCTAGGTATTCAGGTAGTCTATTAAATTTATTAAGCATATAGGCCAGAAGATGATACAGCAGAAATACAACTAAATCCACATGGGAAAGTCCCTGGTTTGCATCTTGGGGCCTCCCTTCCGGTACATGTTGGATTTGGGCATGCCTGCAAACTGGGTTGGCTGAACTGGGGTGGAACACGTGTGAAAACCCTGTTGGGATGCCTTCCCCATCTTCTTTTTCATGGTATAAATAAATAAACTTATAAATAATTTTTACTAAGCTTGATGAATCGAATGGTGACCTCCTCCAATATGTTCTTGTCATACACTCTGGAAACTATCATCTTGACCTTATTTGGAAAAATGATCTTTGCAGATGTAATAAGCTGAGGATCTCAAGGTGAGATCATTCCAGATTACTCAGATGAGCTCTAAATCCAGTAACCAGTGTCCTTACATAAGACAGAAGAGAAGACACAAACATAAAGAACTTGGACTGATTGGGTCAAGGAAGTCAAGGAACATCTATAGCCTTGAAGAGGTAGAAGAGTCAGGGAAGGATCCTTCCCTGGAACTTTTAATGACTGTGTAGTACTGCCAAAAATTTGCTTTCCACCCTTCTGGCCTTCAGAACTGAAAAGAAACAAATGTACAATTTTTTGTGAGTTTTTTGTTGTTGTTGTTTGTTTTAGTTTGCTATAGGCCATGTGTAATTACCAGAGAGAGACAGGAGGACAGGAGGAAGTGAGAAATCACTCCCAGGAGATGGACATGCCATAATCTTTTCTCCTCCATTCTCCTCTGGGATTTCGGGCATGAATGCACTCATGCCTGTTGTGGTTTTCAAGTTGCTAGGTCAGGGAAACCAACCACAGAGTCAGCCATGTGGGATCTAGCTCTCTTAACCTCCGTGCCATCTGCTGGACCAGATGTCCATTGTTTTAAGGCATCAAGTTTGCAGTAATTTTTATGGCAGTTTTAGGACACTAATACAAACAGATATTATTTCAGTCATTTTGTTCTTATTGTGTAAAGTTTCCATTTTTGCTCTGTTACTGTCTCTTTCACCTAAAGGTTTTTTTTTTTTTATTTTTAAAGTTTATACATTTTTCTTCCATGTGAAATAGAGAGAGACAAAGAGATGGGCAATCCCAACAGGTCTGCAGCAGCAATCTTCCCCCAGTCTCTGCTCACCTGAGTCATGGTCACATGTGTCCATACCTGACATGCTCAGAGAGGTCCTGGGATATGAACCCAAGACTTTTCCCATGCAGGTCCAGTTGCATTACTGCTGCACCTGGACTTTGAAAAGTTTCTTTCAAGACAAAATTTAACAATAAATTCTTTTGGTTTTCCTTCACGTAAGAAAGTATTTACTTGTCTCCACTTCTGAAGGACATTTTCACTGGCTGTAGAACTTTGGGGTTATGGATATTTCCTTTCACCACTTAAAAACTGTTGTTACACTGTCTTCTGACTGCCCTAGTTTCTGATGACATTTTCAGCTATTCAAATCAGTAGCACTTTTCTATTGCTGTTTTCAGTAACTTTCTTTTTTGTATTTGGTTTCCAAAGTTCATTATAATGTGTTTGGAACTTCTTGTTTTTGTTTTTTATTAGTTTTTTTACCGTAGGACAAATTGCAGTCACCAGAGAAAGACAGAAAAAGGGAAAGTGAGAAATCACCACTCAGGGGGGATGGCCACACAACAATCTCGTCTCCTCTCTCTTCTCTCAGGATTTTGGGCACACATGCACACACAAGCCACCAAGTCCAGGATTTGAACTAAGGTTGACGATGTGAGAGTCCAGCACTTTAACCACCATGTGACCTGCCAATCCCGGAAGATTTTTTTTTTTTTTTAAGACTTACTCTGCTTGGAATTTGCAGAGCTTCTAGGATCTGTCTCACCAGATTTGTAAAATTTTCATTCTTTGCTCAGTAACAAGGGTTTTCTTTTTTTCTTTTTTTTAGGAATTATAACAGCAATGCAAAATTTGTTTAACATTCCCAAATCAATAAAAGCAGAAAAAGCACTTCAAAAAACTTGTGATAAAAAATAATAACCAGTAGAATGCAATTTCCTCAAATTTACAGTGTGCATGTCAAAAATTTTTACAGCTCACATACTACATGTTTAAAGACTAAATGTTTGTCTTCTGAGACTGAAAACTACTGTAATATCATCTATTCAACGTGTATAAGATCCTAGCCAATAAAGGTAATAAACAGAAATGAAAAGCCATACAGATCCATGGCCCAGCTGGTGTCGCACTGAGGTAATGCAAGTGCCTTGCAAGTGGAAGTTGTTTTAACAAATTGTATTTTAACTACTGATTATCCTTTTGGAAATACATGATCATTAACCTTTACCTCACTACATAAGCAAAGACTAACTTAAAATTGGTGCTAGACTTCTAATTATGGAAATAAATAATCAGACATTGATCATAAATCTATAATGTTATAATTATAGAAATCTTTAGATAAAATACGTGACTCTTTTTTCCAATTTAAACTTGTCATTCAAAAGTAATCATGAAGAAAATGTATAACTTGTATTCAAAGTTATAAACAAAATTTTAAAACGAACAAAATCAAAAATATAAAAAACTGAGCAAAATAGGCAAAACATTGGAATGTAACTTTTCATTAAAACGATATACAACTTGCACAATGAGATACCACTTCAACTTAATCAGAATGGTTAAAATTTAAAAAATAGGAACTGGCAAGTGATGTGGTGATTAAGGGCACTGGACTCCCACATGGCCAACCACAGTTCAAATCCCGGACCTGGCTGCTTGCTTTCTCACTTCTCCTCTTTCTCCTTTTGTCCCTCTCTGATCAAATTAAAATAAATAAAATGAATAAATAAAGTTAAATTTTAAAATTCTTAAAAAAATTTTTTTAAAGTAATTATATTAATGGCTGTGGTGAAAGGGGAACTCTCCTATACTGTTGGTGAGAGTGCAAATTAGTACACCTGTGGAGAAGGATATGGAAATTCAAAGGTTTCTTCTTATCAGTAAGATCCTTCTCTACATCTTTGGTGTATTTCTCATTTGTTTTAACAAAAGTTTTCTGGAGAAAAAAAGTTACTAAATACCATTTTTACCTATAATTGTGTATTTTCAAAATACTGCCTGAAACTATGACTTATGTTCAAATGTTTACTCACCTGAAAAACATACAAAAACTATTCTTCTCTCTGAAAAACAAATTTGTTTTACCTGACTTCAAGATATAATCCTGAATAGCCAAACCATTAGGACATCTTTTAAGCTGACGCAATCTTTAGATTTTTCTGGAATTTCCACCAGGTAATACAAAATTCTGCCTCTGTATTGTCCCGACCCAATTCGGGCACCACGTGCCCAACCCGGGGGGACAGTCGAACAGGTTTCCTGAGGGAAGGAGTGAGAGCCAGAACAAGCGGCACAGTGTCACAGCACGGAGACGACACAGTGTCGTCTGTTTGTTGTGGGCAGCACGGTACAGCATGGAGACGACGCAGTGTTACAACTCTTTAGGGTCGTGTCGTCTGTTGTGAGCAGCACGAGATGATGACGCACGTGGGATCACAACTCTTCAGGGTCGTCTGGAGACGATGTAGTGTTACAACTCTTCAGGGTCGTCTGGAGACTGTGCGATGTTTCAGCTCTTCAGGCTCTCCAGGGTAGTCCTCTTCGTCTTCCTGCTCTTCTGTGTCATCTTCATTGTCTTCCCGGTTTCTGTTTATTGTGGGCCAGGCATGGTGGTTATATACACGTTGGTGGATCGTAAAAGGTGGGTTATGATTGGTTGTAAACGATGGGCTGTGATTGGTTGTAAACGGTGGGTTATGATTGGTTGCTTTTGGACCAATCATGAGGTGCCGGATATGCAAATCTGAGGGATTCTAGTGGCCAATCAGAGCAAGGTTTCGAAGGTCAGGTTTTATGAAGAGAACCAATCATGGCAATTGTTTGCTCTCTGAGAAACCTCGGCAGACTCGCTGGTGCGCAGCCTCCCACACTGTATCTATTGCAGTAAAAATGGTAGAAATATTTAAGCTTATTTAGCATCCTGTAAATACTATTTAACTAAAAAATGAGATGAGTGATCTTTTATTTTTTTCAAACTAAACAAAAAATGGACATACCAAAAAGGTTTAAATTTCCTAAATCATTTTGCAAAATAGTCTTATATCATATTTATTTTTATATTAAAAGAACTTTTTTAAAATTTGCCAGAGGACGCATGTGTTTGCCTAA
Organism: Tupaia tana; assembly: GCA_026018925.1. Taxonomy (NCBI): domain Eukaryota; kingdom Metazoa; phylum Chordata; class Mammalia; order Scandentia; family Tupaiidae; genus Tupaia; species Tupaia tana. The sequence continues at coordinate 9,791,335 of JAKSZU010000020.1, forward strand.
GATAGATGATGGAGATTGGGGGAGTAAGAAAATACCCCCCAATGGTATTGGTCACAACACAGTCCCTTTTCCTCCATCTTGCCCTCCTTTCAGGATTTTGGGCAAGCATACACACGTGCCCAGTGTGTTTCTCAAGCCACCAGGTCCAGGACTCAAATCATGCAGTCAGCCATGTGGGATCCAGTCATCTTAATCACCATGCCACAGGCTGGCTCTAAAATAAATATCCTAATATTTATGTGCATAACCGGTATTGTAATTACATAAAAAATAAATGTATTTCTAACTTACTTGATTGCAACTTAACATTAATCAGGGATAAACATAATACACTTTATGAGACAAATCAAAAGGCTTTGCAGTGTCTTCACTGCTCATAGCATGTTTTTACTTTCACAGTTACTATAAATATATTGTATATTACATCTCAAGAGAAAATTTTGCTTACTTCCATTCTGCTAATCTCCAAAAAATTTAGGTTTTACAACAGACATCACAGGGGCAGGGGAAGAATGCTCTTTCAGGTTTAATGAAGAGGACTTTACCAAATCAGATTAATACTTAAATTAAAAGATGTAATTCATCTCTGAATCACTGAATCACTCTTCTAGCAAAAGTCTTTCAGCTGTGAATTCCTTAGGAATTCTCCAGAAGTATACAATTGTTTGGGTGGAGAGAGTTTCTTCAAAAGAACTTTAGATCAAGGAAACAGCTGTAAATAGAAGACAGCTTCCATTGAAGACCTATGTGTGTGTGGGGGGGGGGAGGGGGGGGTCCTTAAAAAATTTAATGGGGTATTTAAAAAATACTATGTGTGGGGAACCAGCAGTTAGTGTAAGCTATGTCGGGGTAGTCGCTCGCGTCCCGAAAAACGCCGGGCGCATGTGCGTGCGTGCCCAAGATCCCGAGAGGAGAATGGAGGAGAAATGGACCATCCCCCCTGGGGGGGTGATTTCTCGCTTTCTGTCTCTATGTCTCTCTCTCTCTCTGTCTATGCGCCCTGTAGCAAAAACCTCTCAAAAAAAAAAAAAATACTATGTGTGGATTTCAAAAAACTTTTGCACCAAAATAAATTCATAATTTTTTTGAGAGAGTTTTTTTTGCTATAGGGCATATGCATTTACCAGAGAGAAAGAGAGTTAGAAAGCAAGAAATCACCCCCTGGGGGGATAGCCATGCCACAATCCCTTCTCCATTCTCCTCTAGGAATTTTGGGCATGCACATACTCACACCCAGCATGAGTTTTAAACCACCAGGTCCAGGACTCAAACCCTGGTGGACTGCACGTGAGTCCAGAATGTAACCATTACACCATCTGCTGGTCCCAATAAATTTATACTTTAATACTACTTTCCCAGGTACTTTTGAAGTACCCTCCTATGAACAAGATCCAGATGACCATAATCACTAATTACTGTGCTTTGGCCTGCATTATTTTATTCTCTATCTCCTTAGCTATTTTCTTGACTCTTTTCTGGCTTAAGGTTCTTGATTGTTGACAGAACACTTATTACCCCTTACCATAAAACTTAGCCTATAAGTTTCATATTACTTTTTTTGGCATGCTTATATACTTCTTGGCATGATTCCAGTAACTGCCTGTAATTTCATTGTGATTTTGTTTGAAGCAATCCATCAGACTAACTTTGAAGAATTTATGCACCAGCAGGAGACAAAATATTTAGATGACAAAAAAACATATTTAGATGACAAAAAACCACAACAGACCAGGTAGTCATAAATGTAAAGTCTCTACTATATCGAGCCTGGAACAGGGTGTTTCTTTTTCTGCAGGGAAAAAATACACAGAAGAGAGCCTTTGCAATCAAGCTTTCACAGAAATAGAGTGTAGAAAAAGCCAGGGAACATTTGGGGTATATTTAAAAGTTGCTTCATTTCTACAGACCTTGAAGAAAAGGTGTACTAGTTAAACTAAACCTTCATGCTTGTCCAGTTTAGAGATAGCAACCAATAGTCTTTTGAACTTCACATCCAATATTAGTTTTTAGAGATCACCCAGTGATCTATTTGCAGTAGAAATACTTACAGATGTCAGATAGAATTGGACTGGAACTAAGCAGTGAAATCTGTGCTAGACCAATTCTTTCTCCTATCTCCATGTAAGCATCAGAAACACAAAACACTATTGACTGTGATCCGCAATCTCTAAATTGGACAGGGATCTATAATGTTGGTAAGCTGATGTCTGGTTTCAGGATAGTTCTATTTAACTTTTTATTTAAAAGACAGGGATTCCTATGCTCCCTTAGGCTTAATAATATCTTTTGTACATGTTTTAACAAATATATATTTTCCCAGAGGGCATATGTACTTCCTGGAGAGAGAGAGAGAAAGAGAAAGTGAGAAAGCACCCACACACACAACATGGGGAATAATTACGCTGAAATTTCTTCTTCTGCGTATTTCTCTCCTTTTGTAATTTTGGGTATGCATGCGCATGCTCTCTGGAGGTGTTTTTCTCAAACCTCCAGATCTGGGACTCACCCACAAGGTCTCAGCCACATGGGATTAGGTTGCCTTACCCACCACATCACAGGCTGGCCCATCTTGTGTACATTTTGATATGCAAATTTCCTTTTTATCTTTTTTTTTTAAGAATTTTGCTATAGGACGCATGAGCTCGCAAGAGATACAGAAAGCGAGAAATCACCCCCAACAGAGATGGCCATGCTGCAATCCCTTGTCCTCCATTCTCTTGGGATTTTGAGCATACTTGGCACACGTTCCTGATGTGAGTTTCAAGCCACCGGGTCTGGGACTCAAGCTGTGATCGGTCATGTGGGAATCCAGCAACATAACCGTTGCTGGTCCCTGAATTTCCTTTCTAAGAAAAAAAAAAGGCACTTAGAGAATTTAATTCAAAAAGGAAAAGAAAATCGGAGCTTCAATTTACATTTAAAAAGTTAGCACTGAGGGAATTTTTCAGACTGCTTTCTTCTTTGTGTTGTACTTAATATGAAACTGGAAAGGTAGGTAGAAGTCTACAGGCAGTGATACAGAGAAAAGCACTAGGCCACATTACTAAGGCCATAGACCCACCCAAGAGGTTCACACCTTTGTACAGGTGATGATTAAAAATCGAGGCTTTTTTTTTTTTGGAGAGGTTTTTCGCTATAGGGCGCGTGCGCTCGCCAGACAGACAGAGAGAGACAGAGAGACAGAAAGCGAGAAATCACCCCCCAGGGGGGATGGTCACGCCGCAATCCCTTCTCCTCCATTCTCCTCTCGGGATCTTGGGCACGCACGCACACGCGCCCGGCGTGAGTTGTAAGCCACCGGGTCCGAGACGCAAACCGCGGTCCACTACGTGGGAGTCCAGCGACAAAGCCATTACGCTAACTGCTGGTTCCCAAAAATCGAGGCTTTTTGAGGTGGAACCTGTGCTGACTTACAGAAAAAATGGTTGTACTTATAGCATTATAGACTTTGGTTGGAATTTTAATATTACTAAAATGATCTGAAAGGCAAATATAAAAACCAGGAAATTATGTAATTTGGCCAGTGTCCTCTTTCTGGTTGACTATTTACCAGTCCTCTTGACTGTTTACCACCAAGATCTCCACTGTTCTAGAGAGCATCCTTAGGCTTAAACTTCACCACGCTCTGTTTCAAATACAGTCAGTTCCTTCAGGACGAGACTTAGAGCTCTCTTTCTCTTTATGGATTGTCTCTGCTCCAGGAGGGAAAAAAAATCTCTGAACCAATCGTTCTTGGTATTGGGCAGTGCAGTGGCCCGTCTTTCCAGTTTTTCTCTCCTGGCATAGAGATTTCACCCTGATCATGAATTAGTGCAAAAACGATTAGGGCTCCAATATTTTAAACCTGCTATGCCTGAGTCATTCCTCTTTCCTATGAATTGAAATTGAGTGGATAAAGGGTACCCCTAACCTCTCAGCCACATTCATCAGGAATTTAGCTTCTGAAACTCAGGGTTGGAGTGTGAGAAATTCGGAAAACCTGTCCCTTCTTGGAGGATACTATATTCCTTCATTTGGAGTTTTCTTGGCTTCATCTGTCTGGAATGAAGTTTTAGTCAAGTTGTATTGGCAATGGAAGTAAAGGGTAGGTCATGGACCAAAGATTACAGAGTCTTGCTATCCTTGGGCTTTAGCAGATTTTCTAAAATGTTTCTTTATTTCTTGTATGCACTTAGCACAAATTCTAGAGACTTAAAATTGTATGTTTAACATAAAATAATTTTCACTAGTTATTCTTGTTTTGTGAGGGAGTAGGTCTACAAAATTCCTTGTTACTATTCCTTATTTTCTCATCATAAGTTTGGTCATTTGTTTTTCATTGTAAATCTGAACTCGCACATGGTAGTTGTTAAAATTTGGAAAAGTGAATGTTTTACGAATATTGAACTTTTGTGACATTTTGCGATTGGAAATGCTTAGAGTGGACAAGATGACATTCACACTTTTTTTTCTCACATCATGTGGGAGACTGCCAATATTCAATAGAAAATGATGATAAGAAAATGTTTCAAAAGATTCTATATGTTTATAGTATCACAAAAATGTTTTAAAATATGTGTTTAAAAAAAGTAGACATCAGGAACCGGCAGTTAGCGTAATGGTTATGTCTCTGGACTCCCACGTAGTCGACCGCAGTTCGAGCCCCAGACCCGGTGGCTTAAACTCACGCCGGGCGCGTGTGCGTGCGTGCCCAAGATCCCGAGAGGAGAATGGAGGAGAAGGGATTGTGGCATGGCCATCCCCCCTGGGGGGTGATTTCTCACTTTCTATCTCTCTGTCTCTCTCTGTCTGTCTGGTGAGCGCACGCGCCCTATAGCGAAAAACCTCTCCAAAAAAAAAAAAAAAAAAGTAGACATCTGTGAGGAGGCATTTGAAAGTAAATATTAATGAGATTTAGGTACAAAATCAAGTTTATCTTTGTGAGTCAATCCAACTACAAGAGATAATTCAATAATGATATCTGTTTTAATATTCCCTTTTTAAAGAATTAGTTACTTAATTTTATTTGTTATTATTATTATTATTGTTTCATTTGCTATAGGGCACATGCTTTCACCAGAGAGAGTCAGAGAGAGAAAGGGAGAAAGAGAGAAAGTCAACCACCAGGTCCAAGACTCAGACTGTGGTTGGCCCTGTAGGAGTCCAGTACCTTAACCACCATGCCACCTACTAGCTTCTCTTTTAATATTCTTTAACACCAGTAACAGCCAAGTCAGTTTACTAAGACTCATAAGATCATGGCTAAAATTAATACATTGCCCATACCATTTGTCAGTTCACTTAATGTATTCGAATTGGTTTCAGTTTAAAAAGTTGAAAAAAAAATCAATTTAGAGATTTGCACTCTAACGTGAGACTGGAAGTACTTTTAGATGTTTTTCTATTAGTGTTTTCATTTATCAGCATCCCTTGTGATGTGCCAAGTGATTGTCAGTTTACAAAATATGGTACCTATAAATATGTTTTAATTAGTCATTCAGTTCAGTCATCTAGTCAACAAATACTTATTGAGTAAATACTGAGCCAGGCTGTTCTAAATTCAGAGGTTATCAATATATGAGATGGACAAGGCCCTTATTCTCTCAGAGCCTATATTCTAATCATTGTCTTAAAATAAACAGATAAATGTTGGATTGTTAGGCATTGTACTGGATGTTATAGTGCATGTGTAGATGCCCCTGTCGAGACAGAGATACTCATTGGCAGGCTTCTGGAGTATTAGCTGCTGATATCTCCTCACTACAACTCTCCCTCCCAGAATCTGCCTCTGATAAAGACTTGCCTCAGTCAAAGCACAACCTCTGCCCCAGGACAGCCTGCATCCAGTGACCAGTTAATGCCAAGTGAGAAGGCCTGCTGCCCTTACATCAATGTGTGGATAGTTCCGAAGAGCAGTTCCAGCACCAGAGAACCCCAAAAGATCATGGGACATTTCTATTATCATTTTATCACAGTGGGATTTCTGCCTCTGGCCAGTTCTGCTTTCTGTACTTTCTGTGCTTTCTTAAAGGTGATTTTTCTGAGAGTATTCCTTCATAATTATCCTACACACAAATTTCCATCTCAGATCTGTTTCTAAGATACTCAACCTAAGATGGTATGTACCAGTAATGATCCTAGGAAGTAAATTCTAAATGATTTTTCTTTTAGATGAATCACCTGCTAAGCAGTGTTTAAAAGCTAAGGTCAATCCAAGAACCTAATTATAAGTGTAGAAGAACTTCAGAGAAAGTTGAACTGCTAACCCCAGCAGTTCAACCCCTGCTACAACATAGAAAGGTTCCAATTAAGAGATGGGACCCAAGGACTAGAAATGGAAAAATCTGGGACAAAATACTTGAGAACCATAAAACCCAAATATAGCTGAACTCTCTGGGCCAGCAGAAGTGTCCCCACTGCTATGTGTTAAAGGCTACCCTGTCTCCTCTAGCTTGTAGATGATGTAGTCATCTATCCTTGAAAGATAATACAATGTCCCCTCAGGACCTATTTCTATTTACCTGCTAGCCACCAGAACCCTAGTTAGGGTAAAATCTCAGCATAACCCATCTGAGGAATTTTTAAACCTGTTAGGAAGAGAAAGGAACTCTTCATTAAAAAGTTCAGTGTTTCCCAACATGATTGATAAGAACCAGGAGTGTACATGGGACAAGAAAGTAAGGTTACTAGAGTAAGGTATGAAAAGCATAAAGATAAGATAAAAGTTTATTGATAGGTTAGCCTCCTATAATATGGAATACCATAGGAAATAGTATTACCATCTCTTAAGATGTCTCTTGGCAGGTGAAAGAAAGCTATGGTTCACACTATCTGGTGTATAAATGCTAGATCTTTCGGGCAAACAGTAGAGAAAAAATCAAAGGCTCAGAGATGAGAGCATGCAAGGTATACTTCTCAAGGCTTAATAAACCACCAGCCAATTCTGTTGTATGAGAGCACCAAGAAAACATTAACTTTATTCTTTTTTTTAGAGAGTGATTTTTGCCATAGGGCTCATGGGCTCACCGGAGAGACAGAAAGAGACAGAGAGACAGAAAATGAGAAATCACCCCCAGGGGAAGGAAGATGGCCATGCCACAATTCCTTCTCCTCCATTCTCCTCTCAGGATTTATGAGCATCCATGCACATGTGCCCGCCATGAGTTTTAAGTCATTGGGTCCAGGACTCCAACCATGGTTGACTACAAAGAATTCTAGTGATGTAACCATTACACCATCTACTAGTCCCCAGAAAACATTACTTTTACCAATGAAATAAGAAATGTGCTGGTGTGAAGGGCATCAGCATCACTGAAGAGCTCAGTTGCGGCTGTTCCCCTTGAACCACAACTAATGATAGGAGAACCGGGGCTTTACTGTCAACGGAGACAATAGGACCAGGGATATCAGGAGCCAGATGGTAGCCCCCCACGTCAGAAGCAAGGTGGACCCATAATGATCAGCAAAGTTGGAAGAGTAGTCAAGGGGGCCTGATTTACAGGGTTCTTTGGGGATAGTATATAAAACATGATATTTAGGGACCAGCAGTTGGCATAATGGCTATGTCGCTGGAACTCCCATGTAGCCGACCGTGGTTCAAGTCTGGGACCCAGCAGCTTAAACTCATGCCGGGCGCGTGTGCGTGCGTGCCCAAGATCCCAGGAGAAGAATGGAAGAGAAGGGATTGCAGCGTGGCCATCCTCCCTAGGGGGTGATTTCTCGCTTTCTATCTCTCTGCCTCTCTGTCTTTCTGGTGAGTGCACGCACCCTATAGCAAAAACCTCTCCAAAAAAAAAAAGAAAGAAAAAAAATGATATTAATAGGTGCATAATAAATAAGTAGCCAACAAGGACTTTGCTAAATGTATACATAACCCAAAGAGATCACGAGTGAATTAGCAAAAGGATGGGTTCATCATCCCGACAAAAATGCACAATCTTTTACCCAGCTTCCAGCCCTGAGCCAATTCTCAGATGTAAATAAAGGATAAGCTGAGTCCCCATGAAGTAGAACACAGTGACAGCACATGAAACAAAAACAACAGTGACCTACCACATCAGTACAGACTTTAGGGAGCAAGTCAAAGGTAAGATTTGAGAGAGCAAGGCCTGAGGCATCTCATTGTAATGGATATCTGATTGCATCATACTCTTCCCAGCACTAGGAAGGAAGCACAATGCTTGCAATGTATTTTGTGAAGTTCTATCCCCCTCCAAAGGGTGGACAGAACAGAGAGGCAGGGAGTTGGGAAAAGACATAAGGCACTGATGTCACCTGATTTATTGGCTGAGTTCAGGGGAGCTCACAGAGTTCATAGTAATGCTTGCAAATGCTTTCTCCCTCTTGGAGCAACATGCGTGGAGAGCACTCATAGAGTGCTTCCACCCTCTTGTAGCTCCCAGTGTGGGGCTGAGCTGAGCCAAGCCAAGGCCACCAGGGCTGAGCTAGCTGAACCAAGGCTGAGCTGAACAGGGCTAGATGGCCAAGGGCTCCCTTTCTCTTAAAGAGGCTGGAGACAAAAACAGTCACCCGCACATATGAATGTTACATACAATGACATACATCAGCAAAGTCATAATTACATAACAAGCGTGCAAGCACAGTACGACTAATAACATAAGTTGTTTACCCTGTGGTCCTCAAACATGATAAGACAGGAATTGAGGGAGCCGGACTAAACCATCCTGAGTCCATTTTCACTACACTAGGCCTCTTTGGGTTCCGTAAACAGCCTATTCTACACTGGGATATAGACCTCTAACCCATTCCCTGGCAAACAAGAAAGCCACCAGCTTCAGGGGGCCTATTGGAAAGCATCTGCAGCTGTCCAAACTGCTATGCAATTGATCTTCCAGATCGGGGCACGTGACCCAACAAACCCTAGCTTACTTTTGGTATCTGTGATATGAGAAGGAAGCATGCGTGGCTCAGGAAAGCCACAATAGATCAATCACTACCTAGACCCCCAAAGAGTCTGGAGTGAGAGTATGCTATCTGCAGCAAACTTAAGCATATGCCATTTGGGAAACAGTTTTTAGTGTGCTCTTGGGCAGTGATAAGAAAGACATCTGACCATAGGATTTCGAATGATGATGAACTGCGCATCAAGAGTTGTAATCTGTCAGGCCATTCATGGCATAAGACCAGACGATCCAGCTGCAACCCCTTACAAGATGAACATAGAGTCAGTTATGACTGAAGTCAGGGAGCATTAAAAAAAATAAAAATAGGTGTCCCAGACCTTCATGTAATTCATCTTTCTACTCTCTCAGCTCACACTTGAGCTACCATGTCATGGATGGTGGGGAACCCTTCCGAACAACAATAAAGGAGAAAAATAGCTGAGCTTAGCTGATGGAGGAGTTACCTTGGTATGTGCATGCAAGCTGAAAATAAATTGCTATACCACAGTCCACTCAGGAGAAGTTCTTAGGCTGCTACAGAACACATCACAAAGAGACTTAAATAAACGGAAATTTATTCTCTCACAATTCTAAAGCCAGAGTTCCAAACCAGTGTGTTGGCAGAACAATGCTCCCTCCCCTGTCACTAGGGCTCCTTGCCACTTCTAACATCTAGCTTCTGGTGGTTGTTGGCAATTCTTGGCATTCCTTGGCTTGTGGTAGCATAGCACCAATCTCTATCTTTGTCTTCATGTAGCCTTCTTAACCCTGTGTGTCTGTCTTTAAATCTCCTTCTCAAGTAATGGGAACACTTGGCATTGGGATTAGAGCCCACCCTAATCCAGCATGAGCTCATCTTAAAGAACTTACCTGCAAAGACTCCATTTCCAAATAAGGTCACAGTCACAGCTTCCAGGGGTTAGGAGTTCAACACCAAAATTCAACCCACAACAACCTGAAAGAGAGAAGCTAAAGGAAATTTCTTCCATCAGGTGCAGTTTTAGCCAGTTGATCATATACTTAGGGTGTAGAAAGAAAAGTGGCCTAAGATAGGAGTACAGATTCACGTGCAGGATAAGTGATCTGGCTGCTTGGACAGGAACCTGGAAAGAGCAAGACTGGAATATTAGGAACAAAATATGGAGAAGAGGCATATGAATAAATCATAGTTGTGGCACAATAATGGTTACAAAGACTCTGCCCTTTTGTCTAAATTTAGCAACAATTTAAAATGGTCAACCTTGCTCCAAAGTATGAATACAAATGTGAATTTGAAGAGAACAGGACTGACTTGGGATGGCTTTGGGATAGAGCAGGGGGACATGCTAACACTCCCTGCCAAGATAAGTATGAGGCACGATGTAAATGATCAATACAATTATGGTTGAATGAAGATTCCTAAACGTTGGCTCTTTTTTATTAAATATTGTAGATTTTGGTGCTATGTATTGAACCAGGGAAAATTAAAGGGAAAACTGCTTTGGTGAGGTGAGACAGGAATCATTAGTTTTCTTCATGCTGAAGTCCTGTTTCCAGGGACTTTCTCTGGTATCTCAAGAGTTTTGCTGGGCCACAGGGGGAGCAAATTAAATGACTGAAAATACAACTCTGGACCAATGGGAAGGTGGTGCAAGAGAGCTGGTGGACAAGTGCCTAACCTTCCTGCCCTCTAGTGGGATGAATCTGAGCATGTTTCGCACTTTGTCAGAGAATTCCCAGTGCTGCGTTCCATTTGAGCACAGCCATAACTGGCTTACAACATGTTTTTATTGACTTTCTTCATTACCTAATCTCACTTTCATTCATTCTCTCCCTGTGCTTCCTGGAATTGCCTTCCCAATAAATGGCTGCCTTAGGTTCTGTTTTTAGAGGATACACAAACATACATAATGATGTCAACATTGGACCTTGGGTCTACAAACCAGTTTTACCTAAAATTTTCATCCCTTTTCTCTCCATCCAAGTTCTTTAGATTCTGTTTTGTTTTGTTTTGTTTTTAATTTGCCAGAGGATGTGTGCACATCCCAGAGAGAGACACAGAGAGAAGGAAAGTTAAAAAGCACACCTCATTGGGAGTGGTCACGCTGCAATCCCTTTTCCTCCATCTCTCCTTTCAGGAGGTTTGGGGCACACACATACTTGTTTACCAAACCACCAGGTCCAGGACTTGAACTGTGCAGTTGGTCATGTAGGAGCCAGCTGCCCCAACCACCCTACCACCTGCTGGCCCATTCTTCATATTCCTTACAACACAGTTGAAATCTCATCTCCTTTGAAAAAGTTTTTCTGATCACATCATCCAAAAGTGGTATCAGCACATTCTTTGCTATTTTCCTCTAACAGTGTTATTTTCTTAGTGTTCTGAGGTGAATTTTCCATGTGTCTTATCGATCTTGGGTCCAGGACTCCTACCTTGTCCTAATAAATCTTGTAGCTCACCCTCCTAGCTCTCGATGCAAACACTCTCTCTTTCCCTCTCTGAATTGATTTCCTCTGGGATTGGCACATGTGGCTTTCTATTTCTTTGAATTGATGAATTTGGAAATTCAAGTTTGAATGTGGGGGAAGGAAGCCATTTAGGCCTATAATTTGTGCAAAAGGGTGACATAGACCAGCTTACTTGAATTTTGCTCTGGGGCCCACACTACAAATAACACACTACACAGTTTTGCCAGGTTTTGTCTGAAGCATGTATCTCTAAGGCTCTGAGGGTACGAAGACTTGGTAAAAAGCCTCCCTCCTCCCTGTGAATCCCTAAGGAATTGTACATCCAGGAGACAGAGCCAAACAAAACAAAGTACCCATTTCTTATTAGCAGAACTTGTTCCTAAAATCCCAACGGGTTGGCCTCCCTGTGGCCTTAACCTCCAAACCTAAATCTCATCATAGAGCCACTCTCTTGAAAGTCAATAGAACAGGACACTGAGAAGGAAAGCCCTGGAACGCTTACGAATGAAAAAGAGAGAGAGCCTTTGGAAGAACAGACCTCGTGATGTGGAAGTGAACCTTAGGTCCAGCCATATGAAAAAAAGGAGCAGATCCCAGTGTGCTAGCAGGGCTCGTCCCAGTGGTTCACTTGTGACTGAAACAGAGGCTGAATAGGGAAAGCAAGAACACACATGAGACCTGGTCATACACAGTGGCACAATGTCACTCGTAATACCATAAGTATGTCTGATCAGAGTCCTTTAATCCAACTATCCAGATTAATAATCATTTTTCTTTAGAGAAATTAAGAAAGAGAGGTAAAATAAAGAAGAGCAGTGGGGCCAGCAGGTGGCATGGTTAAAGGCACCGGACTCCCACATGGCCAACCATGGTTCAAGTCTTGGACCTGGTGGCTGCTTCCTTTTTCACTTTCTCTCTCTCTCTCTCTCTCTCTCTCTCTCATCAAATTTGAAAATAATAATAAGTAAAGTGAAAACAAATAATTCTTTAAAAAAAAAAGAAGAAGAAGAGTAGAATTTGATTATCTGCCCTTTCCTAAAGGACTGCACAGGCACCCTATAAAACTGTAAAGAGAAAGAACTGTTTCCTGCTTCCTTTATATTTCCCACAGTGCTGAGATGTAAAAGAAATCAGCAAAGTGCTCTGAATAATTATTAATATAGTAATTACATTTATTAATGGCTTCCAGTATGCTAGAAATTATTTTCATTGTTTTGCACATGTTAACTAATGTAATCCCCACAACAATTCAATAAAGTATGTACTATTAAACCCCCATTTTACAGATGAAGGAATGGAGACTCAGCGTACTCAAGTAACTTTCCTAAACTCCTACAGCTAGAAAGTCACAGAGCATACTATACTCCCTGAAAATTTTAGAATATTTACAGAGGAAGAGAGAAGGATGGGAAGGGATGTTTGCAACATGAGGGGTATATTAGTCAGAGTTCGATGAGAGGGAAAGGACCAGTGGCAGATATGTACTTACATATTAAGAGGGGTTTTTTGCTTGTTTGTTGATGAGGCACTGACTTGTACAATTCTGCAGGCTGAAGCTTATAGGGCAGGTCATCGGGAAAGGAAGATCTGGAAAATGGAGTACAATTACAGACCCAATAACCGTTTCTAGTTCCTCTCTCAGGGAAGGTCTATGGCTCCTTTAAAAAATGTTTTCCGATTGGTTAAGCGAGGCCTATCTAAGATACTCTTCATTTTGATTGACTTAAATTCAATTGATTAGGGACTTCTAATTTTTTTTTTAATTTCTAGGGCAGGTGTGCTTGCTGGGGTGAGACAGAGAGGGAGCATGAGAAATCACCCACAGGGGTTTAGCCACAATGCAATCCCTGCTCCTCCATTCCTCCTTTTGAGATTTTGGGCACGCACACATACACACCCAATGTGTTTACTAAGACACCGGGCCAGGATTTGAACCACAGAGTAGCCCATGTGGGATCCAGCTGTCTTAACCACCATGCTACTGGTTGACATTAATTAGGGACTTTAGTCACCTATGTACAATCTTTTCACTCCAGCACATAGACTAATGTTTGAATGAAAGACTGAAGGTATATAGAAGGTACGATATCACCACCTTCAACTCTCCCAAGAGAGTATGTCTCTAGTCCACTGTAACCAGAAACATGCTGGAGAGGGAACTTCAATGACTGTTGTTCAGCCTAGCCAATTGACACATCTGAATGCCATCTCGGGAAGGCATAGGAGATTCTAAAAGGCATCGAGCAGGGGCCAGGTGGAGAGACAGCCAAGACGATACCAACGGCAAGAACATGAAAGGGACTAAACTTTCATGGCTTCTTTTTTAAAAGTACTTGTGGGAACCAGCAGTTAGCGTAATGGCTATGTCACTGGACTCCCACGTAGTCTACCGCAGTTCTCGTCCCGGACCCCGTGGCTTAAAACTCACGCCGGGTGCGTGTGCCCAAGATCCCGAGAGGAGAATGGAGGAGAAGGGATTGCGGCGTGACCATCCCCTCTGGGGGGTGATTTCTCGCTTTCTGTCTCTATGTCTCTTTCTATCTGTCTGGTGAGCGCACGCGCCCTATAGCGAAAACCTCTCAAAAAAAAAAAAAAATGTACTTGAGACGCACCAGCAATAACACAGGCAGAAGGGCACTGCTGCACCATACTGGTGCCATGTGGGAAGACTCTGTGCTCAGTTCTCAGGTCGACCTCAGCACACCTGTGAGCGTACACACGATCCTGGCTGGCTAGAAGTCTGGAGAGATGGAGGATTGTGGCATAGTAAGATCCTATCTCTTTCTCTCTCTCTCTCTCAATTGATTGATCGATACCAAGGCAATATAATTAAGGCGAGAGTATAATTCTAAAACCTCCATGGGGTCGCCAGGGTAAGATATCAGTGGAAAATGTTCAGTGTTTATGTGAGGAGAAAGACACCTGCTGGGGTGGGAAGGTACCTACAGGACTCAGAGCGTGGAAAACCTACAAGGCCAGAGGACAGGGAAATGGTAGTAAGTGAGCTCCACAGGCTGAAAAGAAACCTACTAAGAGCTTTGTGTTGCTAACACATTTCATATGAATAACTGAATAGCCTAGCAGATGTCACTGGCTATCACTATTCACAGGAATTATGTTCTATTAAGTCATCATGAACAACAAATGAACCATCGCTCCTAGGAGAAATTCAGGATTCAGTTCCTATAAGCCTCCGAGGATAACATTTTCATCGACCACTCGATGCACGACCGTGTTTCATATGCGTTTCTGTTTAAAGATACATTATGCAGAACCAGCTGATGGCATAATGGTTGTGTTGCTCGATTCCCACATAGTTGACCACAGTTAGAATCCCAGACCTGGTGGCTTAAAACTCATACCAGGCATGTGTGTATGCATGCCCAAAATCCTAAGAGGAGAATGGAGGAAAAGGGATTGCAGTGTGGCCATCTTCCAGGGGGAGTGGTGATTTCTTGCTTTTTGTCTCTCCGTCTCTCTCCGTCCCTCTGGTGAGCACACATGCCCTGTAGCAAAACTCTCTATAAATAAATAAATAAATAAGTAAATAAATAAATAACACGCGTTATACAATATGCATTGTTCATTCATTAACACTGAACTCACAGCCAACAGCACAATAACTCATACTCGAACAAAGCTTATTGGGCACACATATTTTCTCTGTAAGGCACATTGCAACCTTCTTGTCCTTACAAAAACTAGACAGCACTTCAGCACTACCCTTGAGGATCATTTTCAATAGCAAACCCGCCAGCAAAAAGCACAAATATTCAGAAAACATGACACAAAATAGACCACACAAAGAACACTTGTGCACAGTATGAGAGTCAAAATAAGAAGACAGGGCATCACCTTGTTTGACCTCTGCTGGGAATGTACACATCAGGCAACGACAATTTTTCACTATTCTGGACATGTCCATGAATGACTGTGAAGGCACCAGTTTTGCCTTTTGGGGTTACAAACAAATTTTGGTGAGTAGATGAGTTTGCAAAAGAGAATCTCCAAATAATGAAGAGTGACTGTATGTATGACGACCTACCCTTAGACAAATGTGAATGTTAGGGAACCTAGTACCTGACACCGCCTATGACTCTATCTTAGACAGATTTATGACAGCATGCCAAACAGTGAGACTGAGCGAGCAATCCATTATCCATGCTTTCTGGACTCAGTACATCCTGACATTGACTCTCCTTGGTCAAAGTCTGCTGATCTGGTCTATTTGTGGTTCTCATTTAACCACAGACGTTACTCTGCTATTGAATTTGAGGCTGTGGTTCATTGCTTATTTTGTTTATTCCATCTGCCTACAGTTTCTCCACAGTGGCAGGACAGGTAACAAGTGCTTGTGTGTCTGGTTGTCCTGCTCTCTCAGCTCTTAGTACATGGATGATAAAAGGTGCCCATCCATTTTCCTCATCTTCAATTTCTACAGTTGAATCTATTTTGCATGCTTCTGAGGAAAAAAAAAAAAAAGGTTCATCAGAAGAGAATTTCTATACCCTCCCAACATAGTATCATTCCATTTCTTGCATATGGACCACTTTTCTTGCCCTCTCTCCCATTGTTTCTCCTCTACATTGTTTCCCATTAATGTCAATGAACTGTCTGTTCTTCTCCCCAAAGCAAGCCCTTTCCCTCATGCCCTGGTCCCCAGCCCTTCTCATCTGTTCTGAAACATTACTCTAGCTACTGTTTCTTCTTGTTCCTCCATCAATGCACTCTTCCTCTAGACTGAATAATCCACTCCAAATACTAGCATACTTTTACTTCTACCAACTTCAAAACAAAACCAAAACCAACAACTCGACACCACATTCCTTCTAGGCACTGCTCACTCCTGTTACTCTACTCGGGAAACTTTCTGTGAGTCATTTGTGATGACTCTCCATCAGTTCTGCTCTCTTCATTCTGAATTAATTGCACTCCATTCATTGTTTTATTTCCACTCAACCCCACCTCTAAGCAGTAGTGTGCTTTACATCTTGGTCTCTACCCTTTTCCTAATTCATACAGCCACTCCCTAGCTTATGTTCTATTGTCTAGCTCATTTTATCTGCTCTTGTTGGCTTAAATGTCTTCCTTTCAGAGAGAAGACTCCAAAATTTGTTTCTACAGTATGGATCTCTCTTCTCAACTCCAAAATCATATACCCAACAGTTGATATATCATCTTCACTAGCTTTCTAATGACATCTCAATGACTAAATACGAATTTCTGAATTATTGCCCAAACCTACTACTCCTCTATTTCAATAACTTTCAGGGGGCCAGCAGGTGGCATAGCGGTGAAGACACTAGGCTCCCATGTGACCAACCATGGTTCAATTCCCAGATGGCTTGAAACTCACACAGGGTACGTGTGCATGTGTGCTCAAAATCCCAAAAGGAGAATGGAGAAGAAGGGATTGTGACATGAGCATCACCCCTGGGGGGGGTGATTTGTCATATTCTGTCTCTCTGTCTCTCCAGCAAGTACACATGCCCTATAGCAAAAATCTCTCAAAAAATAATAAATTTTAGTCAATGCATTAGTAAATCTAATTAGCTCTACCATTAAAAAAAAAAAAAAAAAAAAAAAAAAAAAAAAAAAAAAAAAAAAAGGTGTGCCTCATCCTCATCACTTCCCCGGCTGCATCTGTACTCTAACCCACCATGCCCTCTCTTCCCTAGATCAGTATGTTTGCTTCTTTCAGGTCTTGCTGCCTCTGTCCTTCACTCCTGGCAGTCTATTCTCATTACACCAAAAGCCAGCATCATGGACGCATGACCTGTGCAGTCCACACAGGGACCCTCATCACAAGGATCCAATGCTCAGTTTAATATTCTGCTGTTACCATTTTGAAATTTTTAATAATTTTGTAACACATGGTCTTCCATTTACATTTTGTACTGGATCCTGAATACTACCTAACCAGACCTCAACATATCCATTGGATCTCTTAAAGCCTAAGCCAAATCATACAATTCTCTGCTCAGAATGTAACAAAGACTTCCTGTCTCATTCAAAATAAAGGCAAAAGCCCTGCAATGGCCTCCAGGGAAAGACATGCTACTCCTCATCCCTCACCTCTCTGACCTTCTCTTCTGTCCTCCTGTCTTTGGCATGCTCCTTGATGTTCCTCAGCCATGCTAACTACTCTCCCAAACTCAGGGCCCTTGCTTAGCTCTTCCTTCTAACTGCCACACTTCCTGTGAACATTGCATTATGTGTTCTCTTGTTCTCTTTAAGCCAAATTATAAGTGATATTTTCTCTGATCACTTTAAATTAAATAGAAACCCAGTCCCCAGCCCACACTCTGGAACTCTCCACCCAATTTATCCTGCCTTATTTCTTTTTTTTTTTAAACCGTAGATCTTATCACAAGATGATGCCCACAGTTAATTATTTATGTTTACTCTTTCTGCTTTCTTCAGTTTAAACCATAAGCTCCCCAACATTAAGGATTTTGCACTGGTTATCACAATATTCTTATCATCTTGAAACTGCATGCCACATAGTGTTTGTTAAGTGAATTAATGAATATATCATATTGAGAGGAAGCCTATATTCTATGCCTATATCCACTTCAGGTAAGTTATTGGGAGGCAAAACGGATGCATGCCATTCCTCGAGAATCCTGAAATGTCAACAAGAGGGTATGCCAAATAAGCAAAGTGACGCTAACTGAAGTCACAACCATTCATTAGATAATTTCCTTCTATTTCTTTGAGAGCCCATGTACTACTGGCTTGTGGAAATCTTTAACTCTTCCACCATTTTTTAGCATTTTTACATGTTGAAATGTTTTTCCCCATTGTAAGTGTATTCTCATGAACAGAAAATTCTCCTGTGGGACCCATTGGGGAAGAGGGCACTATCCTGGATTGGAAGAATCATTCTGTCAATACACAGCGGTTAGTTAGTTGTCAAGATCCCAGGACTCTCTTCATCAAGTAGATACAGGCAGATCATAGTTCTGTACTTTGAAGGGAAGCACCAGAGAAGTTTATCAGGCACTCCTTGTGCAGTTGAGATAATGCTATCTGCAATGGAAGCAGGTGGTGGTCTGCTCGGTTCCCCTTCACCTGCTTCAGTGCCCATCTACCCACAGCAGCGCTGACTGATCCCTCCTCTCCTAAGGATCGCTCTTGGTCAGTTCTAGCCCGGGAGGCTCCACCACCCCTTCGCTCCCCAAAAACCCTTGGTCAATGACTAACTGACCCATGGGTTAAAGGCCATAGGTTAGGATTAACTCTGGGGCAATTTGTGCTTTAGAACCCCCCACGAGACCAGACAGAAACATTTATCTTCTAGGTTCCACAGCCCCACACAGTCTTTTTGCTCACTTTGTCATTCTTCCCTGATTCCCAACAATCTCTATCTTGGGTTATGTCTTCAGGGACCAAACCTAACATGCTATCCCATGATAACTTGTGTATTTTTTTTTTGTTATGTTTGCCTTTTTTTTATTTTTTTTTATTTTTTATTATCATCATATTCTTCTTTATATTACATTGAATTACATATAACTTTACAGTGTATTACATTGCTTTTTCAAAAGGGAATGCCATGCATGTCAGTCAGTACAGAGACATTAATCTCCCTGCTTCAACATTCAATATCTTTTCTATGTTTTCCCCAATCATTATTATTATTATTATAATTATTTTTAAAAACAGTCAATTGCTATTTCTCATTTTGCTTGTACAAATACTTTGCCCATCATGAAATACTTCTCAGACAAATCCAGTTGAGAATACTATACATGTCAACATCAACAGTTAATAAGCCATATCTGTTTCTCACTAACGTCCTGCCTCTCTATTGTTCACTTGTTATCTTTCTCTATTCTCTTCTCTTCACTTCCCCCATTTCACACTGTCCTATTCTCGTTAAGTACCTTCACTGCTTTTATGTCCTCTAATTTTTTGCTCTCTACCATAGAGTGCGGATAGTCGGTATATATTGAGTGGATACATACAATATCTTTCTTTCATAGCCTGGCTTACTTCACTCAGCAATATATCCTCCGTATCTGACCACTTTCTATCAAATTCCAGGGTCTTGTTATTATTTTTTATAGTACATGTTCTTTCTCTCTCTTTTTTCTGTCTCTCCTTAAATGGACTTCCATGATCTACCAGATAAATCCCAGGTGCCTCATCTGGGCACCAGGCCTTTGCATGATCAGTTCTATGACTGCAGTTCAAGATTTATTTTTTGATATCATACACCATATTGATGTACTCATGGCCGCCTAGTTGACATTCTCTCCTAGTCCTTGCACATATTCCTTACTGGAAACACTTGCCTGAATGATGAATTCTATACTCCTTATCCAAGCCTCAAATATCACATTCTCTGAAAAAAGCCTCCACAGATTTCTTTAGGCTCACTAGATTCCACTCAAAAAAAAAAAAAAAAAAAAAAAAAAAAAAAAAAAAAAAAATCACAACAGTGATTTGCTTGTCTAATTTCTTTCTTTCTTTTTTTTTTTTTTTTAGAGAGAGGTTTTCGCTATAGGGTGCGTGCGCTCACCAGACAGAGAGAGAAACATAGAGACAGAAAGTGAGAAATCACCCCCCGGGGGGATGGTCACGCCGCAATCCCTTCTCCTCCATTCTCCTCTCGGGATCTTGGGCATGCACGCACACGCGCCCGGCGTGAGTTTTAAGCCTCCGGGTCCGGGACGTGAACCGCGGTCGACTACGTGGGAGTCCAGAGATATAGTCATTACGCTAACTGCTGGTTCCCTCTAATTTCTCCACTTAACTATAAACTTCTCTTTTAAAAGAATTATTTTATTTAATTTTATTCATTATCATTATTTTATTTTATTTTTTTGAAGTTCACCAGAGAGAGAAAAGCAAGTGCCAGGTGAGAAAGCAAGCTGCCACATCAAATCGCAATCAGTCATAAGAGAGTCCAGCTTCCTTAACCACCATGCCACCTGCTGGCTCCAACTATGAACTTCTTTTTTGGAGAGGATTTTGCTATAGAGCGCGTGCGCTCGCCAGACAGAGAGAGACAGAGAGATAGAAAGCGAGAAATCACCCCCCCAGGGGATGGTCACGCCGCAATCCCTTCTCCTCCATTCTCCTCTCGGGATCTTGGGCACGCACGCACACGCGCCCGGCGTGAGTTTTAAGCCACCGGGTCCGGGACGTGAATCGCGGTGGACTACGTGGGAGTCCAAGCGACATAGCCATTACGCTAACTGCTGGTCCCCAACTATGATCTTCTTAAAGGGGACTTTTGTATAGGTCTTAGTAGCCTGTGAAGTAGTAGAAGAAACTATGTACACCTTTGGTATGCACAGGGCCAGTGGGTTTGTGTCTTACAAATTAAACAATTTTTTTTAAGTTTTTGCCATAGGGCACATGCATTTGCTGGAGAAGACAGGAAGAGAAAGAAGTCATCTCCTGGGGCAGCAGGGGAGGATGGCCATGCCACAATTCCTTCACCATTCTTCTCTTGGGATGTTGGGCATGCATGTGCACACACATCCAGCACGATTTTCAAGTGTCAAGGTCCCGGCTCGAACTGTGCAGTCAGCCATGTGGGATCCAGTGCCTTGACCTTCACGCTACCTGCTGGACCACACGTTAACCAATGTAAGAACTTATTACTTCTGACAGCAACTGGCAAATTGAAAAAAATCTAGAAGTATATACATCCAACATCTTTATAGTGAGTACAGAGAATGGGAGCTTTAATGGCAGGATTTTATTTATTTGTATATTTTCATCTTTTCTTTTGTTTCTCATGTCAGTAAATCTTAAATACAACATGTAAAATGATGATCCCAATAATAAAAATAAAACGTTGAATTTTCTCATAAAAAATAAATCATGTTTACAAAAAGGAAAAGATGAGAAGTGTTTTTGGACAGATTAACATTTAAACAAAAAATATTCAACACAAAATATAAGCTTTTTCTTCTGTTGTCTAGTTTTTGTACAGTGAACACATGTTGCTTTTGTACTAAGAAATACACATTTGAAAATAATTTAGAAAGATTTACAAACATTGTTTCTTAAACAATCTACAAGAAAATTAATGCTTGTTAAATCCATTTCTGTTTTTACAGTAGTTTTGAATAGCCTAGCCAAATGACACATGATCTGAAAACAAATACAAGTTTATTTGACTTACTCATTATTCCAGAAGGCTGATCACATTCTTTTGTGTTACTATATGTCATCGGTACCTGTAGGAGACAGTGGTCTTTAAATGGTATTACTATTTTTCATTAGCTTTCTCTGTTGTTGTTTTTTTATTATTTTTTTGTTTGTTTGTTTGTTTTTGTTTTCCTTGTAGAGGTTTTTGCCTTAGGGCAGGTGCCGCTTGCTAGAAAGACATCAGAGAGAGGGAAAGTGAGAAATCACCCCCCAAGGAGGATGGCCACACCATAATCCCTTCCCCTAGGCTCAGTTTTAAGCCACCGGGTCCAAGACTCGAACTGTAGTCAGCCATGTGGGAGTCCAGCAACGTTACTGCTATGCCATCTGCTGGTCCCATTCATTAGCTTTCTTATACTCGTAACGGCGGAAGGTCCTTTGCTCTGTATATCCCCTAATATTCGTGATAAGTAAGAAACATCAGAACAGGAGTGGGACGGGGAGAACAGACTGAGAAAAATCACCCTCCATTCCAGATAGCCTCTCTCTCAGGAAAATAAATTCTCCAAACTAAACCACATAATCCAGATATTGAATCCTGAATTCCTAGTACAAATAAGCATTTGGCTTTTTTTTTTTCTTGGAGAAGAAAATAATAAAAATGACAACAATATTTAAGATGAGACATCGTTTTATCTTCACATATTCTATGTTGACATGTCTTTTGTCTAAATATTAAATTTGTTCAAACATCTTTCACTTTTTCCTCTTCATAAACTATTTAATTCTCAGTTTACCAATTAAAGGATATCATACTGTATTTTCATTACTGGAATCATAATTTATATATCATTAATCAAGTCCACTGATAAATTCAGAGATTTTGTGCACATTCTGAGGAACGATGTGATAAGCTTGAACTACAAGTCTTGATTTTGTAACTTAAAAAGTTTGTTTGGCAAGGCCTGCTAAAATGAATGGTAATGACATCCTATTTCCACAGTGACTTTCAGCTAAAGACTTTAAACCATCCAACATTTAGAGCACATTATTAGACCATGGTGATTCTGTGACAAAGTACTATATTTTAGAAATGTTTAAATTGTCTCCATTCTTTATCCTCCTTTTTAGATTGGATGGTGCTTTTGGAACGTTCAAAGAAAATCTTGTTTACACTTCATAGTGAGGCAACTTGGGGAATATATTAAAACAATGTAGTTTAGATTGTATAGCAGCATAGATATTCTTAGCCCACACAGAGTTTAAAAAAAAAAAAAAAAGAATTATAAGCATGTGCAGTATTTTTTTTTGTTTGTTTGTTTTGTTTTTTTGTTTTTGGAGAGGTTTTTTTTTTTTTTTTTTTTTTTTTTTTTGCTATAGGGCGCGTGCGCTCGCCAGACAGACAGAGAGAGACACAGAGACAGAAAGCGAGAAATCACCCCCAGGGGGGATGGTCACGCCGCAATCCCTTCTCCTCCATTCTCCTCTCGGGATCTTGGGCACGCACGCACATGCGCCCGGCGTGAGTTGTAAGCCACCGGGTCCGAGACGCGAACCGCGGTCGACTACATGGGAGTCCAGCGACATAGCCATTACGCTAACTGCTGGTTCCCATGTGTAGTATTTTTGGACATCTATTATGTACCAAACTCTGTGCCAGGCATGCTATGTTTGATGTCTTATCTTAAAACCTCACAAGGATTATCAATTTTCAATATACATGGGGGAAATTGTATAATAGTTTAAACTACCTATAAAATTAATGAACTCAGATTGGAATCCAGTTTTCTCCAGTTACATTTTTTTTTAACACTCTGATTGTTCTCCAATTGGAGCGTGTGGAAGAGAGGTTTTTATTATCCAAATGTTTCTTCACCCCTTTCATCTATTAATCATTCCAACTGTTGGTCATAAAAAGTTAGTCAGAGTGCCAGCAGGTGGCATGGTGGTTAAGGCAGCTGGATCTCACATGGCCAACTGTGCAGTTCGAGTCCTTGACCCATGTGTTTGCATGTCCAAACTCTCGAGAGGAGAATGGAGAAGGGATTGCAGTGTGGCCATATTCTCTGGGGGGTGGGAGGGGGGAGCGGTGATTTCTCACTTCCTCTCTTTCTCTGTCTCTCTCCAGTGAGCACACATATCCTGGGGGAAGGGGAGAAGTTAGAAGCCATAATCAAGAATATTGATAGATATTCTTCATGTCTTTTTTAATTTTTAAAATTTTGTTATTCATGATAGATGGTGCATGTGTAGATGAAAAACAAAGAGAGTAATGGCAAGGGGTAGGAATGGAGAGAGTGAGGCCCCTTCGGCAGGGTCCCTCATGCTATACTCCCTTCCCCTGGCTCTCTAGACCCTCAGGATCTTGGGTATGTGTCCATGCACCCAACATGTTTTAGGTCAACTGGGCCAGAGGTCAGAACCTGTGGGCCATGTGGCCTCCTGTTCTGCAGTTCAGTTCACTACCAATTACACCAGGACTAGAGGTAGGAGCAGGGATTGACTTCAAATGACCTCAAGGGGACTTGAGGGGAGATAGGCCATGGACATGTTCTAACACTGAGTCATGGAGCTGATTCCAAAACTATTTTACCAAAAAAATTTACAAAAATTTTAATTTATAAAAATGTTTAAATTAATAAATATATGTATATAAATGGTAAATCTATACATTTACCAAAAAAAAAAAAAAAAAAAAAAAAAACATGAGAATAGGATGAGATCACTTGTTCCATACAGTGTCACAATCCCTTGCCAGTTTCCAGAATTGAGCCAGTTCTTAAACTCAGAGCCCTAGGTTTCCATGAGGAAGTGGTAGTTAATTGACCCAGTTCTTTTTTAAAGGAATCTATTTATTCAAATAACTGCAGATGGGGAAGGGGAAACCTCAATCATATGGCTATTGCATAGTCTGAGTGGGCACCAAGATCTGAGGAACTGAAATGCTATAAGGTCTAGGTCAGTGGTCCTCCAACTTCAGCATTCATTGAATCACCAAGAAACCTCATTAAAAAACAGATTCCTGGGACCAGCAGTTAGTGTAATTGCTATGTCGCTGAACTCCCATGTAGCCAGCCGCAGTTCAAGTCCCGGACCCGGTGGCTTAAACTCACGCCAGACACGTGTGCGTGCGTATCCAAGATCCCGAGAGGAGAATGAAGGAGAAGGGATAGCAGTGTGGCCATCCTCCCCAGGAGGTGATTTCTCGCTTTCTGTCTCTCTGTCTCTCTCTGTTTTTCTGGCGAACGCACGCGCCCTATAGCAAAAACCTCTCCAAAACCAAAAAACAACACAGATTCCTTGGTGGAGCCTGAACCATCATGGCAGCGCCCATGTAGTCTGGTCTGACTGCGAAGGGGACGGTGGAGGTATTGCAGGCCCCGAGAAGGTCAGAAGTCATCATGCTGAGGGCCATGTGGAGGATGTTGAGTTCTATTGGGCCTCAAGAAGTAACCCAGGCTCCGGTCCTGGGGCTTCCGGGAGAAGGGAGCACTGGGCCTTCTCCCAACCAGTGCGACCTGCAGCCTCAAAGTCTCCTCCAGGCCACCCATGGATATGCCATCCAGAAGCCAGTCCAGCCCAGGCAAGACAATGACCTGCCCCCTTCCACACCGCTCAAAGATGACCAGAATGCCCCTTGAATTGAGAAGGTTGATGATGTTGTGCAAAGACTCTTGTCTCTGGAAATGGCCAACCAGAAAGAGAAGTTAAAAATCCAACAAGAACAGCTGACGAACAAGGGGGTGGCAAACCCTGAGGACACCAGCTCCCTGAAGGTTTGAATTGTTGCCCTGTCAAGATCCTCAGTTATGAAAAACACATGCAGAAACACTGAAAGGACAAAGCCCACAAATGCTTTCTGCTGATGAGCATTGACCAGAAGAAAAAGATACTCAAAAAAACTCCGGAATACCAACTACGATGTCTTCGAGAAGATGTGCCGGGAGCTGGGGATAGAGTACACCTCCCCCCCGCCATTCTACAGACCATTCTACAGAAGGCTCCGTGCATTCAGGTTTTCCAGGAGGTTCAGAAGCTGAAGAAGCAACAAAGGGCCTTAAAAGCTGCAGCTGCAGCAGCCCCAAAGACTAGAGGAATCCAGAGCTCTTCCTAAGCCCAACCACAGCACTTGAAACCAATAAATTCTGTTAAAACATTCACAACAAAACAAAACACAGATTCTTGAGTTTGCAGCTACACAGAGAGAAGCTCTATCTTCCTATTAAGCGCCCAGATGACGAAGAGAAGAGAGATCCATAGGCCATACTGTGGATGGCACTAGTCTATATGACGTCATGATGCAAAGCTTTCATTTAAACATCCTATGGTCTGAGACAACATCTCTCTTGGGAAAGTCACTTATAGGGCATGTACTGAACCATGAAATTACATAAAAATAGCAATATACCTCAATAGTAACATTTCCATCAACATGCAAGAGAATCATACCACTACCTGTGCTTTGTCAAGGACGATTTGTTTCACTCAGTAAATTTGTTTCGATCTTTACTTCAATCATTGGAACTCATTTGCCTTGTCATTAAAAAAGAGTATTCAATGTTGGGGCCAGCAGGTGGCTTGGTGGTTAAGGCACTGGACTCCTACATGGCTGACCACGGTTCGAGTCCCAGACCCAGAGGCTGGAAAATCATGACTGACGTGTGTGACCAAAATTCTGAGAGAAGAATGAAGGAGAAGGGATGTGGCATAACTATTCCCCTGGTGGATGACTTCTCGTTTTCCCTCTCTCTGTCTCTCTTCTATCTCTGGCAAGTGCACACACCCTATGGCAGAAACCTAAAAAAAAAAAAGAAAGAAAAGAAAAGAGATTATCCATTGTTTGTTTCCAATAAAATAGGTGAATCAGCGCAATGTATAAATTTTTATAAAAAACTATTATGCGCCATTAATAAAAACATGTCACATGAAAGATAACTTGTTTACATAAAGCTGAGTCCCACATAAAAAAGTACTACTATTTGTAAAATGAATTAATCACAAGCCTATTATGATGATGGTTAATTATAAAAATACCCAAGCCATTTTCTTCAAATATTTAAATTCTAATCTAAATAAATGACACAGAGCCAGCTCTGCTGAAAATGGGTGGGAGAATATCGCCACATCTGGACATTGCTTTTCAATGATGTCAGCAATAATGTGTTTCCTTTGTTCCTGTCATCACCTTTATTGTGTTAAAGTTCATACTGGAATCGTCAATTAAAATGCAGTCCTATCCCCCAAATGCTGCTACAAGTGTAGTAAACAATGTGATCACATCGTGGCAACTGCTGGATTGTTGCTTTTAAAATTACATCCATGTGTGTGTGCTGTGAGCCGAAATATGTCAGTTCCATTCCCAGAAGCTGCTATTATTACTGAACATTTCTGAGGTGTAGCAGCTTTCAAATGACATTCTTAAAGCATTTTACTTTTATCACAGGAAAACTTCAGAGCATGTATATGAATTCGAGATAAAGCTATACTTTGCAATGCCATCTAATTTGTCAATGTACTGTTCTTACTGCAGCATTTACACAGAAGACTAGGAGCAAATATCTATTCCTTGGTCTTCTGTAATAGTCTCCTAATAAACAGAATAATATCTACCTCCTTTTGCTGAAATATTGGGAGGCTACATGAACTGTCACGAACGTTGTCCATACTGTGCTAATACGGAGAGAAGTGTTGGGAAAAAAATATGAATTCTGTGAAATAAAGCCCACTTTGGTATAACCTCACTTTGACCGAGAGGGTGAATCTCTCTTCAGTGCATTGTTAAATGGTCTCTGGATGCTGGTACAGACCAGAAGTACTACTTCTTAGAGAGTATAACCAACTCAACAAGGCCACCAGTCCACCCTACACTTGGCCTAACTTCTGAGAGTCCCTCATAAGAAATGAATATCCTGGGGCTGGCACATGGCCTGGTGGTTGAGTTGCTGAACTCCCACTTGGCCAACGGCGGTTTGAGTTCTGGACCTGGCAACTTGCTTTCTTATTCCCCCCACCACAGTCAAGCTAAAAATACTAATAAATAAATAAAATAAAATAAGTAATTTTTAAAAAAAAAGAAATGAAGATCCTGAGGGAAAACCCATTATGGATATTTTCTGTCTGCTGATACTTTCATTACTTAACCAAGCAAGGATAAAACCCTCAAGCAAGTTGCTATTCATCTACACCCACCTAAGATATAAGCACATAACTATCTCCAAAGAAGTACCTACTTTTAGCAGTTTTCTCTTTTATTTTAAAAGAATAAATAGCTAATTGTCTTATCTAGAAAATGCAATTCAAATCTGTTTGACCATGACTTCAACAATCCTATCTCGGAAATTTATAAAACAAGTAGAAAATAAGTAAAGATGTCGGACCAGCCCTGTAGTAGAGCAGTGAAGCACTGTGCGTAGGGAGCCAGATCCCTAGTTCCAGCAGCTTGAAAAACGTGAAAACATGCCAGGTATATTCATGTGTACCCCAAATTCTGATGAGATAGGAAAATGCATGAAAGAGGATTGCAGGGTGTTGCTCTCTCTCTCTCTCTGTCCCCCCCCCCCCCCACCACCACCACCACCACCACCTCACACCCCTTCTTTTCTCGAGCACAGATGCTCTCTGGCAATTATAAAAGAAAAGAAGTAAAGACTTAGAAGAACTGATCAGCACTGTTGGATCTAGTCAAGGGCCCAGGCTCTGTGGCACAGTCTGTTATCTTCAGTTCAAGTCCCCGGCCCCACTGAACACATGCACCTATGCCCAGGATTTTTGCGCGGTAGAGTATTGGAGGAGAATTGGGGATCGTGGAAAAATCAAATCCATGGAGAATGCTTCTGCCTCTCTCCTCTCTCTCTCCTTTTTCTCTACCATAAATATTACCTAGTCGATATTTTTAGAATGTTTTACCTAAAGAGAACAGAATACATATTCTGTTCAGCTGTACATAGACCATGTGCAAACACAGGCCATGTATGGCCATAAGATATGCCTCAGTAAAATTTTAAAAAAAGATAGAAATTATAAAGAATATGTTCTTTGATACAGTCAAATCAAATCAGAAGTCAATAACAGAAAAGTATATGGAAATCACCACGCATGAAGAAATTAAGCAACATAATTCTGAACCAGCCATGGAACCAAACAAAAAAAAAAATTGCAATAGAAAATATTTTGAACTGAATGAAAATGAGAATATACAATATCAAAATGTATGGGATACAGTGTTTAAAGGAAAATTTATAGTTGTAAATGCTTAATATACTTATATTAAATTAAAACCCAAAATTAATTGTCTGTGCTTCCTATTTTAAGTAGAAAATGAAAAATAAAGTTGAAAAAACATTTGGTTGAGTGAAAGGGGTGTTTCCTATAGACTTGGGTTATGCCCCAGAATCAAAGGGAAAAAAGGTAGGAACAAGGGCCCCTCTGGAGACAAGGCCGGAACAGGGAACTCAGCAGCTGGCAGCCCTGTCTCGGCTTTCTTTTCTGTCTGCTCTGTTTCATCCGTTACTGCATGCTGCTGCTACTCTCAGTTTTTTCACATGGCAGGGGGCATGGCCACATTTTCACATCTCCTGAATAGAGAAAAAGGCCTGCTCTCTCTCAACCTCTGTTCAGAACACCTTGAGACGCATACTGGCCAACATGGATGAGACCCCGTGCTACCTCCCGGTTGGGTCACTGCAACCACTGTGATTGGCCCAATTGAGCTGCTTATCTATGCCAGTTACCAGAGCATGGGGTGTACGACTGCCGGATCAGCTGACCCCAGCAAAACCACAAGGGCATTTCTGCCCAGAAAGCAGCGTGCCAGGGTACAACAGCAAAGCCACCACCAGGATTGCCTCAAAATAGCTCTCAGCTATCAGCTACAGGAAAGTTATTTTTCCCATTGATAAATGAGAAAATAGAGTGAGACATGGATAAAGATCCACAGACACAGGAACACACACACACAATGGAACTAGAATAGGATCAGATTGAAGTCGTAACATTCAAACAGCATCTTTTTTTTTTTTTTTAAAGTTTGTTCATTTCTTCTATGAGCAACAGAGATGGACAGAGAGAGATGGAGAAACAGTAACCCCCAACAGGGTCTTGATCCTGCGGTTCACATCCAGCTCTCAGTCAGCCACAGGTCATTAGCAAAAGCACGCCTGGAGTAATAGAGAAGTCCTCAAATCAACCAGGAGCCTTCCCATGTGAGACGGGCTCAGAGAATCTCACTGCTGCTGTGCACCACCATCTGGCTCCCAACACAGCAGCATTTTTGAAGATTTTAATAAACATCTCTGTCTTAGCAATCTACTACTGAAATAATTAGCTTTTCGGAAACTTAGTATTCTGAAAAACTAAGAATGTCACACTTTCATACTCATTAATCCAATATCTGCTTTTGGTGGAGGGTGGTCAGGAAAGATAGGAGGAAACTTCCAATACATTCTCAACCATCTGGGACATGTTAGTCAGCTTATGTCTGGTGACTCAAAAAACAGAAGTTAGATTGTGTTTTGAGTATCTTATCTCTGGGCAGACTGTTTTCCCTTTATCAGCTTCTGTTTTCAGTAAAAAGACAAAATTCTGTGTTTCTAGATTAATTCACACTTGCAGGTGAGACTTAACATCTAAACTGAATATATTCTAGCTGTGCAACTTATAACCAACTCTGATGCTGTAATTGGTTATCTTGTTTCAGTAAAAGAAATTTATTTAGTCAAGTTGAGATTTTTTTTTTCAGTTTTTTTTTTTTTTTTTTTTTTTTTTTTTTTTTTTTTTTTTTGGAGAGGTTTTTTTCGCTATAGGGTGCGTGCGCTCGCCAGACAGACAGAGAGAGACATAGAGACAGAAAGCGAGAAATCGGCCCCCAGGGAGGATGGTCACGCTGCAATCCCTTCTCCTCCATTCTCCTCTCGGGATCTTGGGCACGCACGCACACGTGCCCGGCGTGAGTTGTAAGCCACCAGGTCCGAGACGCGAACCGCGGTCGACTACGTGGGAGTCCAGTGACATAGCCATTACGCTAACTGCTGGTTCCCTCAAGTTGAGATTTTTGACCAATGATTGGTAAATTTTGGGAAGTGCCTCATGGTTTAGCATCAAAAATTAGAGGAATATGCATGACATTCAATCAAAAAAAATTTTTTTAGATAACTGGCAAGCTGGTTTAATGGCACAGAAACAATTTTAGAAAAGGAAACATACTTTATTTTTGTATAGTTCTTGTAATATAAAAGACATCAAGTTTTTATGAGAGTAAAGAAACCGTAATAGAAACTGAAAACAAAATTTATCCAAAACCACTTCAGGCTTTCGAAAATTAAATCAAATTAAGTGACTTCTTAAACTTTATGCAAAACTATAAAATCAAACACTAAGTGTCTGAACTAATTCGGTATTACTCAGGCCAAAACCAAATTTTAGGGAAAGTTTTAACATAATGTAATTATAGATTCTCATATAATCAAAGTATTATAAATGTTTGATTCTGTTCATTTACATGTACTTTATCAAATAAAAATTATGTTACTTCTCAAGCCCAGACTCTACACAGATATTTTCCCTTTAATATAAGTTAGAAAGATTTGGTGATATTTGGTGTTATGAATAA
Organism: Tupaia tana; assembly: GCA_026018925.1. NCBI lineage: Eukaryota > Metazoa > Chordata > Mammalia > Scandentia > Tupaiidae > Tupaia > Tupaia tana. The sequence continues at coordinate 9,822,382 of JAKSZU010000020.1, forward strand.
TAAAGAGACAAAAACAGGGCACATAATTTAGTGTTAAATCACATAACCCATAGACATGCATACCTGGTGTCCATACTTACTTCAATAAACGTTTAATAAACTTAATAAACTTTAATAAAAGTTTAATAAACTTATAACTAATTTTGGAAACATTAGGACATTTTGGCAATGTCTCATGGCTAGATAATACACGTGGCTTCTGAAACACTTAATTCTGTCCTTGTATTTTGCAAACACCAGAACAGGAAGGCATTTGATTTAGGAAAACTAACACAAGACTAGAACTTGGGATGTCTGGACTTCAGTGCCTTCTTCAATCACCAAATAGCCAGTGACCTTGGATGAGCCATTTAAGTTCTTTAGGGCTCAGTTCTTTTTGTAAAATTAGATTTGGTAAGTTATCTCAGAGTCTATTCCAGTCGTTACATGACTCCTTCCACGTAAATGTGATCAGTGTGGTGCTTAGAACATAGTAGATAACTCAAAAGATGCTACTACTTCTCCCTTCTTTTTTTTTTTTCTTTCCCTTTTATTTCCGTCCTTTCTGTGAATTCAACCACATTCTCAATACATATATATTTCTGTATCTCCAATACCTAGTATAGAGACAGGCAAAAATTGCTGTCCATGAAAGGATAACTATCTGCCTTCAAGGAACTCAATCTTTTGGTTTGTTTTAGAAGTAAATTTACTATAAGATTTCTCATCATTTCAGGTTTATCACTTAGGTCAACATTGGTAGCTTTAAAAAAAAATTTTTTTTAATTGCCAGAGTGTATGTGTATTCTCTGAGAGACAGTGCATGAGAGCCAACGGGAGAACATACCCTCCAGTGAGGCATAGTCACACTGCAGTCTCTTCATTGCCCCATCCTGTCAGGATTTGATAACTCAATCTTATATGGTAAACATATTTCTAAAAATTACATTTTTGTGATTAAAGTAGATTAGTCATTTCTATTTCTCACAAAGACAGGACACGGAAGAGACTGATGAACTGTTCTTTAAAGTAGGCCAGAGACAATTAAGCAGCGAACATTTCAATATCTGAAATAGATTTTTTAAAGCAATGAGGAACTAGTTGGGCAACAGAGGAAACAGAATGTTCGGTGGAGGCATGCCACAGTGTGTTCGGCTTGGGTGCAAATAGAACAATTCCGATCATCATGAAAATCAGGTTTCCTGGAATACACCATCTCTTCTAAGTGATATTTTAAAAGTGATAAATGATTTATTTAGTTTACAGTTGCTGCTGAAATATTTCTAGTACATTTAGTTCTCTTGATTGTTAGAGATAGTACACATATAACAGGATATATTTATATATTTTGGGGCGCTCTCTATTCCGTTCCTTTCATGAACTTTCATGAACAGTAAGTATATCAACTACTGTAACTTTATAATATCTATCATGAGATCTAACTTATCAAATCTTCCAACCTTAGTTTTCTTCTTATTTTTCTTCTTAGAATGTCTTGTCTAGGGACTAGCAGATGTGTAATGGCTACATCACTGGACTCCCATGTGGCCAGCTGCAGTTTGAGCCCCAGACCCAGCAGCTTAAAACTCACACCAGGAGCATGTGTGCTTTAAAACTTCGAGAGGAAAATGGAGAAGAGATTGGAGTGTGACCAATCTCCTGAGGGCGATTTCTCACTTTCTGTCTTTCCAGTGAGCACACTCCTTTCATCAAAAAATCTCTAGATGTCTAGACTCCCACATAGTCAACTATGGTTCAAGTCCTGAAGCCGGTGGCTTAAAACTCATGCTGAGTACATGTGTGTGCGTGCCCAAAATCCTGAGAGAATGGAGAAGAAAGGGATTGCAGCCTGGCCTTCCCTATGGGGAAGGGGGGGAGGTGATTTCTCGTTTTCTGTCTCTCTGTCTCTCTGTGTCTCTCTGGCAAGCTCACATACCCTACAGGTGGGAGTCTAGTATTACTTTCTTTATTTAAAATTATCTAGTTGACCCAGAACCACTTATTGAAAAGACTGTCTTTTCCCACTTTTCTGTAGCTACTTCCTTCTCATAAATCAAGTAGACATATGTGTCATTTTGTTTCTGGAAACTATTCTGTTACATTGGTCTGCTTATCAATTCTTGTGCCAGACCACATTGTAATTACACTACATATGATTATTGTAACTTCATAATAAGCTGAAGATCACATAAAGTAAATTCTCTAATCTTATTCTTCTTCAGAAAGTTGATTATTCTTGGATCTTGGCATGTCACACTGCTATAAATTTTACAATCAATTTGTCAATTTATATGCTTAAAAAAAACCCAGAACTTTCATTAGGATTGCACTAAATTTAGTGGATCAAATTGAAAAGAATTTGAAAATGCTTTGAAAAGTTGACTGTTTTTAATCCATGAATATAGTATATCCCTTCATTTACTTAGATCTTTTTAAAATTTCTCTACATTTTTATTCTTTTTTGAATAGTTGTCACATTTTTATTCTTTTTTGAATAGTTGTCATGGACAACCATTGTCAGGTATACCTCCAGGTATTTGCTGTTGGTGGTGTTTGGACATTACTTAAATTATTTTATTTCATTTTATAAATCATTACTGATTTTTAAAACTACAAGTCATTTAGATTTTGTATACAATTGCTTGCTGGAATCTTTTTTTTTTTTTTTTTTGAGAGGTTTTCGCTATAGGGCGCATGCGCTTGCCAGACAGACAGAGAGAGACATAGAGACAGAAAGCGAGAAATCACCCCCCAGGGGGGATGGCCACACCGCAATCCCTTCTCCTCCATTCTCCTCTCGGGATCTTGGGCACGCATGCACACGCGCCCGGCGTGAGTTCTAAGCCACCGGGTCCGGGACACGAACCACGGTCGACTACGTGGGAGTCCAGCGACATAGCCATTATGCTAACTGCTGGTTCCGGAATCATTTTTAATTCTCCTAATTTATCACTCTTTTAAACTTCTCAAGTACAAACTTACATTGTATGTGAACAATAATTTTTCTTTCCTTTCTAAATAGAATATTTTTATATCTTTTTTTAAAATTTACTGTGCTCACTAGGACCTATAGTAAAATTTTGATTCAAAGTTATGATAGCTAGTACCCTTACATTGTTCCCTATCTCAAAGGGAAATCTGTAAGTATTTACATTGATTTTGATATTTACTGTAGTTTATTTTGCTTAATTTGTATGTTTTAGAATATCTGTATCACAAGCCAGCCATTGGCCTGTGGTTAAAGTGGACGGTTCCCACATGGCCTTCTGCACAGGAAAGTCCCAGATCCAGCATCTTGAGAAACATGTGAGACTCATGTGTGCATGTGTGCCTAAAATGCCAAAAAGAGGAAGAAATAGAAAAGAGATTGCGGCATGACATATAAGTCAATATATTATGCCTTTTATATATTTCTTGACTGAATTTCCTAATTGAACTTTCAAGACTTTCACAGTTGTCACAACTGAGTTTGGCCTATAATCTTCATTTTTAATATTGTAAAAGTTTTATTATGACAATATTTTTAGCCTAATATAGGGAGCAGGGACATGTTCCTCTTATCTTATTGCCCAGAAAAAGTGATAAAAACTAGTATTTTTTCTTAGGTATTTTATAAAATGTGCTGGCAAATACCTTCATTCAAGAATATTTGAAATTTTGAGAACAGCAGTTAGCGTAATGGCTATGTCACTGAACTCCCATGTAGTCAACTGCAGTTCGAGTCCCGGATCTGATGGCTTAAACTCACGCCGGGCGTGTGTGCGTGCATGCCCAAGATCCCAAGAGGAGAATAGAGGAGAAGGGATTGTGGCGTAGCCATCCCCCTAGGGGTGATTTCTCACTTTCTGTCTCTCTGTCTCTCTCTGTCTCTCTGGTGAGTGCAGGTGCCCTGTAACAAAAACCTCTCCAAAAAAAAAAAAAAAGAATATTTGAAATTTTTATTTCTTTTTGCATTAATTTTAATGTTATATTTTTCTAGGTCTTTGTTAATTTTGTCCATATTTTAATCTTATTGGCATAAAGTTGGATACATATATTTGATAGATATGTCATCTTTTCATTTTAAATATTAGCTATTTCTGTGTTCTTTCTTTTTACATTTCCTTGATCAGTCTTATAAGGAATTTATTAATTTTTATTATTCTATCCAAAAGTCTACCTTTGGATGTTGTTGATTCAGTATCTTTTTTTTTAATCTACCATTGATTTCTACCTTTCTCTTTATAACTTCTATTTTTCTTCACTCTTCAGGATTTATTTTCTATTTTTTCCAGCTTCTTGAGACAGATATTAGTTCATTGACTCTAATCCTTCTTCCTCTCTAATATATATATATATATATATATATATATATATATATATATATATACACACACACACACACACACACACACATATATATATATATATATATATATATATATATATTTAAAACTAAAATTTATCTTTCTGGAGTAGTAGCCTCTGACTCACAGAGAAGCATATTACTTATTTCCAAATATTTAGGGAGGTTTGTAGTTATCTTATTTTACCTTAATTTCACAGTGTTATTTTATGTTTTATTTTATTTTAATCATTTAAAATGGGTTAACACATGACTTCCGGCCTAGCACATACTGAGTTTTAGTACCTTTTCTCTGATCACATGAAATCAAACTAAAAATATCACCATTCAATATTACCTTTTCTCTCCTTTCTTTGAAAAACAATTATTCTTGCTATTTACTCTTTACTCTTTTCTTTTATTACCCCAGAGGATTAAGAAACCAATTCTTTTTCTAACTTTCAAGATAAATACTATTTATTCACTTCTTCCATGAGCAAGAGAGGCACACAGACTAAGATACAATGCCCCATGGGATCTTGACACCACTCTCCACCACAGTCCTGGGTCGTAGGCACTCACATGCCCGGTATACTCAAGGAGGTCTCTGGACATGAATGCCCTGTGGGTCAGTCTCACAGAGTATTGTATTTTACCCACTGCCCCACTGTTTGACCCAAAAATATTTATTTTAATTCATGAAACTCTAGCATCCTTTAGCACTTACACTTCATTCAAGACTACACAAGAACTTTAGACTATATAACCTCAGCTTACCATTCTTTAGATTTATATGACAGTCTCATATGTTCTAATACCATATGTTTTAAATTCCAAATATGATATTATTATTATTAATATCATTTTTTAGAGATTTTTGCTATAGGGTGTGTGCATTCGCCAGAGAGACAGAGAGAGACAGAGAGATAGAAAGTGAGAAATCACCCCCCCAGGGGGGATGGCCACACCGCAATCCCTTCGCCTCCATTCTCCTCTCGGGATCTTGGGCACGCACGCACACGTGCCTGGCATGAGTTTAAGCCACCAGGTCCAGGACTCAAATCGCGGTCAACTACATGGGAGTTCAGAGACATAACCATTACACTAACTACTGGTCCTGATATCATTATTTTAATAGTAAATATTTCTTTGGATTTTGTGGTGCTCTTTACTTTTTCTTACATCTCCAACCTTCTGTCTAGGATCATTTACTCTTTCTTTTGTTTGTTTATTTGCTTTAGGGTACATGCATTCATTGTAGAGAGACAGACCAATTGTGGGACAGTAAAAAATCCCCCTCTCCCCCCCCAGGGGATGGCCAAGCTGCAATCCCTTCTCCTCCATTATCCTCTCAGGATTTTGGGCATGCACCACATGTGTACCCAGTGTGATTTTCAAGCTACTGGGTCTGGGATTCAAACCAGGAAGTCAGCCATGTGGGATCCAGTCTCTTTAAACTTCACATCATTTGCTAGCCCAAATTTATCCTTTCTTACTGAAGGACATGCTTCAGTATTTCCTTTAGTATGTCTCTGCAGGTGATAAATTCTCTTAGTTTTTGGTTGAATAAAAAATGGTTTTATTTCACTTTAATTTATGAAGAATATTTTTATTGGACGTAGAATTTTAGATTGACATTTATTTTCTCTCAGCATTTATTTAGCTTCTACTTTCTATTGCATCTACTTAGCTCATTTACTTTGATCTTTTTTTTTTCTTAACACTGGAGAAGTCTTCAAGAAGTTCATAGAAAAAAATGGAATTGAAGTACAAGTTTACTTTTGTGCCAAAAAAGTTCCATGCATAGTTTTTTCACAATACATATTTTCCATAAAATTTTGAAGATCCCCTCATATGTATTAAAATCTCTCTCAACATGGCTTTAGCTAGGTATCATGAGTTTTTTTAAAACAATTTATTTATTTTTAATTTTTATTTATTGTCATTATTCTTCAATTTTGACCAGAGAGAGACAGAGAGAAAGGGAGAGTGAGAAAGCAAGCCACCAGATCCAGGATTTGAACTGTAGTTGGCCATGTGGGAGTCCAGCGCCTCAACTACCACGCCACCTGCTGGCACCGGTTTTAATGGTTGATCCTGCTTTCATTCCTTTGAAGTTACAAAAAAATTTTTTTTTCTGGCTGCTCTTAGGCATTTCTCTGTCTTTAGTTCAGCATTTTTATTGTGAGATATATATATATATATCTATATATATATATAGATATATATATATATATACACATACAAACACACACACACACACACACACACACACACATATATATATAATATGTTTTTTTCTTTTATTAACTCTGCTTGATTTTCATAAAATGCCTTGAATTTGTGGCTTATTTTTAATTTTTTTTGGAAAAGTATAAGTCTATTATCATTTAAAATACACTTCTGACTTATTTTCTTTCTACTCTCCTCCAGGAACTCTAATTATACACATATTAGATGTGTCTCACACTAGCCCAGAAGCTTCTCATGCTATTTTACCTAATTTCCATTAAAAATTTTTAATTTGAATATTTATTTGAATCTTCTGATTCATTAATCTTCTCTTCTGTTGAATATAATCTGATAGTAAACTAATCATTAGAGTCTTAATTTCAAGCTTTTCTTAATATGTTTAGTTCTAGAATTTCCTTTTAGTTCTCTGTTGAAATTATCTGAACATAGCATAATTACTTCAAAATCTGTGTCTTTAGTACATCTATTTCTGGATCCCCCATGGGCCTCGTCCATTGTCTGTTGTTTCCCCATATTATCTTATTTATTTCTGTGCCATTCTTTAAAATTTATTCATTTTCTAATGAAAGAGAGAGAGATGGGTACCCCGATAAAGCCCTCCGTGGCAATGCACTCCCAGTGTCAGCTTGCCCAGATCACAGGCACACCTGTTCATGCCAGTGTGCTCAGGGAAGTCCTGGAACATGAATCCAAGAACATGAATCCCCATGTGGGTCCAGCTGCATCACCACTGGGCCTCCAGCTTGCCCCTTACATACCCTTTTAAACTGAGTGCTAGATATTATATATAACAAATTTTGTAATTAAATTTAGGCCTCTGTTATCTTTCCTGAGTGAGAATTAGTACACTTTTAGCAAATGGGTAAGGGCTCTAGCAATCTGGAATCACATTGACCTGATCACATAGACTTCAGTCCCTGCAAAAGCTTGCTTTATTTCCACTCACTTAACTTCAAGGTTAAGTGAGTTATTCAGGATCCCAGCCTACAGTGTGAGCATTCTACCACTTCTCAATTTTTCTGATAGTCCTTGACCTCCAATATTTTGGGACAAAACAGGCCAAAATTAAATATACTACCATCCAAGTAGAACAGAAATTTAGATTGGTAACTCTAAATCCTTGGAGCTTTATGGACAAATTAAATTTCTTTCTTCTAAGATTCAGTTAGTACTACTGAGAACAAGATAGTTAATTCCAAGACCGCAACTTAAACGGAGAGTCTTGATGAGCACCTCAACCGTGCTGTATGCCTGAAGCTTAGCCCCTGTTCTCAGCTCCAGCTTTGGCATTATAATCAGGGTAGCCCTGCCTTTTCACAGAGACTTCCGTCTCATTGTTCTGGTTTTACGTCACAGACTAAATTTTGTTTTTTCTTCTACATATTTTTGTGTGTTTTGAGCTACTGGGGATTTTTTTCCTTCCTGTAAGCCCAGAGGTGCAAGAAAATTTTCTTACTGTAGAATTTATTTGGGAATCTTTTTATCTTACGGTGGAAGAGTTCAGAAGTGAAAATCCTTGCCTTCTTGTTTTCAAGTTAAGCATCTTGAGAAAGACAACATTTTTTTAAATACATAACATACTGAAGTCAAGTTTAGGCTGGAGATTTTATGAAAAAAAAGAAAAAAGAAAAAAAAGCTATTAGAGAACAAAAGCACACACTTCCAGCTAATGATGGATGGATGTTTTGGAAATGCTTCACAAGATAAATAAATCATTAATCCCTTCTCACCTTCACGATGTTCTGCTTGCTTGGTTGATGACTAACACATCTCAGATGAGTCAACGGTGACATTACATTCTCACATGGGGGTAAGTAGGCAATCAAGACAGCCACGTATTTAAAACCTCAAATTCGCAAATTTAAGTTTTTTTTTTTTTAAAAAAAATGGTTTGCACAATGGTAGTCATCCCAATTCCCTATTCATTCACTTTTGAACTGCCTCTACACGTTTCTAACTGACTCAACATGAATGGGAGTAGTCAGTAGGTGTTGAATGAATGTAGAAGCCAGAGAACTAGACAGACGTCTGTGGAACACATTATGACTTTTTAAAAACTGCAGTGAAACATTTTGTTGCTTTTTAAGATTAAAACATTTCCAGAGAGTTGGAGTATGTATGAAGAAAAGGAAAGGATTTCTATGGCTTGGCAGCACCGTTCCAAATGGCTTGCTTCTACCTATCATGTAGATGTTAAGTACAAAAAGACTGTGTCAGATATTGTGGATAAATGGTGACCCAGGGCAGTTGTTAAAACTATAGACTCCTACCAGACTGACCTTTGGGCTTAAATCTCAGTTCAGATGGCTTCTAGCAATTTAACTTTGGGGGAGATTCTTAATTTCCTTGGCCTTTCATTTCCTCGGAAAAATAATGTTAGTACTTGCCTCATAAGATTCTGAGGCTTTAAGATATCACGAATTCCTAAAAATAGTAAGAGCTCAGGAAGTTTGTCATGTTACTTCTTTCTTGCTATGGTTTTCTCATCAAGGAAGAATAATAGTGTTCTGAAGGGCAGTTCCCAGGTGAGTGTCCAAAATAGGCCTCATGGCTTATGAGGGAACATAAAAAAAAAAATGAACTGATCATCTATATTTTATCTAAACTAAGTGAAATCTAAATATCCAAAAGAAATAATGAAAGACAAACGGGATGTTTAAAAATATCTGTTACAATCATGTATGTCAAAAAATTAAGGGACTGTTTTAAAATACATAATTCTAAACATGACATCTTTAAACTTAGGAGAATTAACTACACTCTCAGAGGAAATTAATAATGAAATGTTGGAATAAAAATTGGAAAAAGCTATTTAAAATGCAAGGAAATTCTTGGAGATCAAGAAACGGAGGCAACTGTAAAAGTTGGCTCTTTTATAGAAAAATAAATATATTCTGAAATATTCATGTCTAAAATAATGAAAACTTGAAGAAAACATGCAAATGTTATAAGAAAATATACAACCCAGAATTTTAGATAGCCAGTTAACATAGTCTCTTTCACCCAAAAGGACCAATCGCCTCTTATTCACAATCACATTTAGAAGTTATTTATGTCTAATGTCTAATATTTTCTAATTTGCAAAATTATTTCAATGCAATGTTTAATGAGCATTTAACTATTAGCAAGCACAGTGCTGACCCAGCAAGTACAAAAATGTACAGAACATGGTTTTTGCCCTCAAGTAAAGACATGCATTACCATATGATTTTAATCGACTGTTACCAAGCTGAGTGATAGCATTGCCATTCACGCACAGAATATATCAAGGAGATAAAACTGAGAGCGGAGAGACAGCTGAAATCATCAAGGTAAAAAAAAAAAAAAACTTATACCACATTGCTACTGAAAAGTGTAAGGAGCCATCTGTGGTGTTCCTAATCCACCCTAGCAGAAAAAATAGATTACATGTAGTGATTTCTGCCTAGTAAGTGGAACAGGTACTGTGACCAATTCTTTAAATCTCTTATTTAATGTTTACAATAACCCTATCAGGTAGGCCCTTTTTAAATTCCACTTTCTCAGTAAGGTGTCGAGATTGACTCGAGCTAGGAGAGCTGGCAAGCGGCAGGGCTAAATCCTGAGCGGAGGCGATCTAATCCAGCAAGAGGCCCTGCGCGGCGCACCAGCCTGCTTCATAAGCACCCAGACATACCGGTGCAGGTGAGAACCCATCTCAGGTGAGCTGACGTCAGCACTTGCCATTATGCTCTTTATATTCTCGCTTGGTTTTCTTCTGCTGCAGCACTGTACACACTGCCTTTATTTTAAATTGCCTCAAAGCCTCTAAACTCCTTTATTTTAAGGATTGAGCCTTAGTATCTTCATTCCAGAATGTAATTCTAATATGTGATACATTTTAATGCCATTCTTACCACATGAGCACTGGGAATACACTGGTGAATCTGGACAGTATCTGCAACCATTATTCTTACTTGGGTTAACTTAGTTAAGACATTCAACTATGCACACAGCATTGACTTAGATTCTGTGTTGGATAAGAGAAGCCATAGCCTACTTTCAATAAGTTTACAGTTCAATTGCAAATAAGACAAGTAGATATAAGATATATAACTCAAGAGTTACATTTCTACACAAGAGAATAAAACAAAGTTCATCATAGGGTGATACATGATAGCCAATCTGTAATGGGGTGTTATGGAGCATAGGTTCTGTAGCTAAAAAAAAAAAAAAAAAAAAAAAAAAAAAGATTCTAGATTGTATGTATTCAAGCAGGTTTCTTTAATGCCTGATATCTCATAGCCTTCTTTACGGCAATGTGCATGTGAATCTCCAAGAAAGTTTTATACTTTACAGTGTTTAAGATACTCGTTTTGAAAAATACTGTGGTCATAGGCCAACTGATTTTAATCGACTATACCAAGCTGAGTGATAGCATTACTATTCATGCACAGCATATATCAAGGACATAAAACTGAGAGCGGAGAGACAGCTGAAATCACCATGGTAAAAAAAAAAAAAAATTATACCACATTGCTATTGAAAAGTGTAAAAACTCATCTGTGGTGGTTTAAATCCACTATAGCAGAAATAATAGATTACATGTATTGATTGGTTAAGAGAGTCAGATCCCATATGTCCAATCATGCAGTTCAAATCTCAGCTCTGGCAGCTTAAGAAACATGCCAAGTGCATATGTATGTATGCCCCAAATTCTGACAGGATGGAGAAATGGAGGAGAAGGGATTGCAGCATAACCATTCCTCACTGGAGGGTGCTTTCTCCCCCTGATACTCCTCCTCCTCCATGTGTCTCTCTCTGGTTCTAGCAAAATAAAAATAAATTAAACTAAATTAAAATGCTATGGTCTGAATGTTTGTATCCCCCAGAATTCATATGTTGAAACCCTAAGCCCCAAAGTGATGGTATTAAGAGGTGAGACTGTAAGATGATTAGGTCACGAGGCTCTGCTGATGGAGTAGTACCCTTATATACTAATTTTTCCTTTCACCATGTGAGGACACAGATGAAGGGGCTACTCTATGCACCAGGAAACGGGCCCTTGACAGATGCCAAATCTGCCGCACCTTGATCTTGGACTTCCAGCCTCCAGAACTGGGAGGCATAAATTTCTGTTTTTTTATAAGCTATCCAGTCTAAGATGTTTTGTTATGGAAAAGAACTAAGAAATAAAGGCACACTTGTTTCATAAAATTTCATTGCTTCTAAGGAAGAGTCTTCTTTGGAAAAAAGTTCCCAAGCGCTAGTCGGACAGTGTCATTAACTCTGTAATACACACGCAGCAACTGCCATATCCTAGTTCCAGGGGCCACACTGCTCAGAGCTGCCTTGCACGAGAGTTGGGACACAATCTTAATTCCTACCAAAGCACTCTGGTAGTTATCTGCAATGAACTGAATATATGTAAAGAAATATTTTTGCCATCCCTAGATCCAGAAAATCAGCTGAATGAATTGAAGGAGAGACTACTGTGATTCAGAATGAACCAACTTCAAGGAGGAGGTAAATACTGAACTGAGCTTTGAAGTGTGACTAAGACATTCCTTTATTAATTCTAAAACTTTAACTTTTTTTAAAGCTACATGAAATTATTTGCTTACTTAGGTTTCCTGAACTTAGGTATTCAGGAGAAAGGAAGGTTAAGAGACAAAAACGAAAATAGATACGCTGCCGACTATAATTAGCTTGTAGGTTGGACTGAAGTACTAAATATAGTAATTCGGATTTCATAGAATTTGTGAGAACTACTGAATAAGCACCACTGGTATGACCTGACTTTTTTTTCTTTTTTCTTTTTGCTTTTTTTTCCCTTTGTCTTTTACTTTTAGAGAGGGTCTCACCATGTCACTATTTCCCTGCCTCAGCTTACCAGCTGACCCTACCATCCCTTGCTCTTTCTTCAGACACGGTCTCCCTATGTCGGCCAGGCTAAGCCTCAGGCTCATGATCCTCCTGCCTCAGACTCCCAGTTCACTGGGATTATAGGTTGCCATTGCCCTTGGCCTTCAGGTTAGACCAGGACTCAAACCCCGGCCTCCCGTGCAGTCCCAGCCTGTGGGGCATAGCCTCTTAGCATCTTGCATTACAGTGGCAGGGTCATATAACCTGATTTTCTTCGGGCAGGTCACCCAAGCATTTGGGTACTGGGAGGACAGTATTAAGGGTCATGTTTGAAATTTCCTGCCTCGTTGACTCACCTCCATAAGAGATAGAAATCAGTCCTGTGCAAATCAGCCCCTGCATCCCTGACCAACTGTATGTAGAGTGTTGAAAGGGTATCTCCAGTTTCCACGGTCTTCTCAGCACTTTTAGGCCATTTCCCAACTCACTGCAGTCAAATGCTGAGAAAAGAAGTCAGTGGAAGTGCCGGTATCCATGCCAATAATGCTTCTTCTTGGTGCTTCTCCAACTGCAAACACAATGACTACAGGCATTCTCTCCCCTGTCATTTTTTCTGAGCTGAAGTCTCTCCAAGTGGCAAGTGAGAACCATGTCCTCCCTACCATGTGTGTTATCCTTCTGATTGGAGCATCTTGCAGGAGGGCAGTTCTCCCTGGGTCTCTCATTCCAACATATCTGCGAGCAGAGGCACTGGCCGCCTTTCTTCTGGATGATCTTTCTAAGGATGTTTCTATGGTCAACAGCTTTAGAAAATACAGTGTCTCCCTCTGGAGCAAAGGACAAATCTGTTTACTGTCTTCTGGGATAAAGCTCAGGAAAGGTTTCTGCCTATTATAAAAGACTCAGGTTCCATAAGTTTGGGGTTCTTCTCCTATAACACACCCCACTACATGTGCAGACATCACTTAGTCCTTTTTGCATCGCCCCATGAGAATTAGAGCATGAGGAATCAATGCCAATATGCTGGCTCCTGTGCTGAGGGTAAGAAAGACCTTCATCTCTGACCCAGGAGGCTTAAGGCTTCTGTCAGCTTCCATGAAACTGTGTTAGGCTAACTTGTAGGCTCACATGTAGAGTAAAACCTCAGGCCCTTCATGGCTGTGGGCTCACCTCTCACTACAGGATTTATAATAAGTCCTTGGACAAGAACCACCAAGACAGACACTACGATGTCCTGGCCTACTCCAGGGTACCCCCAACCATCCTGAGCAGGGTGAGGGTACGAAGCCTTAGCCACTTACGCTCAGTAAGGACATCAGTCTCACAGACAGTCCAAAGCTCCCTGTTGATAGGCTGAGACTTTGTCACATGTTCAGACTTTCCCTGCTCATTAGAATGTCTGCGCCTGTTGTCTTTCACAGGTGTTACCCCAACAAACTGTTTGCACAACCAATCCCATCTCCATGCCGGCTTTTCGAAGAATTCAACAGATATTTCCGTGTCCAGCTGCAGACAAAACTTTCTTCTCCCTCTAAAACCATCCATAAGAATTGTTTTATATCTATTACCATCCCATATGTATACTCAGGTTCTGCACACATGCCCGGACATGTTACATCTCGGTGTAGGCTCAAATCGGAACATCCACAGAATGAAAAATGCACACTATAGCTTTGTGTACTAAAATGATTATGTTAGGCTATATTAGGTTTGTAAAATATTCATTTAAGATTAAAGATTAAGGGACCAGCAGTTAGCATAATGGCTATGTCGCTGGACTCCCATGTGGTCGACCGCAGTTCGCAGCCCAGACCCGGTGGCTTAAACTTACGCTGGGTGCATGTGCATGTGTGCCCAAGATCCCGAGAGGAGAATGGAGGAGAAGGGATTGTGGCGTGGCCATCCCCCCTGGGGGGTGATTTCTCGCTTTCTGTCTCTCTGTCTCTCTCTGTCTTTCTGGCGAGTGCACGCGCCCTATAGTAAAAAAAAAAAAAAAAAAAAAAAGATTTAAAGATTAACATGTATTTATGTAAGATTAGAAAACTAGTCTTTAGGGGCTTTATAGTAAATTAATGTGTACTGTATTTTAAACTTGAACTGTCATTAATTACATGCATATTATTAATTTTTTTAATTTTTCCAGAAGGCAGTGTGCTTGCCAGAAAGAGAGAAGGAAAGTGAAAAAGCACCCCCATGTTTATGCCACAATTCCTTATTCTCCACTTCTCCCTCCTATGGGGATTTTGGGCATACGCGCTCCCAAAACATGGCAGGCATGTTTCTCAAGCATCCAGGAAAGGACTCGACCTGTGCAGACAGCCATGTGAGATCCAGCCACTTTAACCACCAAGCCACTGGTGGGCCCAATTGTATTTTTAATGTGCAAGAAGGTACCTGTGCTCACAGAGAGAGAAAGAGGAAAAACAAGAAAACACTCCCTCCTCCCTGTGGATCTTGCTCACAACATAATCCCTGTTCCTCTGTTTCTCCCATCGTTTGGGATTTAGGGCACGCATGTACACACATGCGTGCATGGGCATGTTTCTCAAACCACCAGGTCCAAGTCTTGAATTGTACAATTGGCCATGTGGGATCCGGTGCACTCAGCCACATGACCACAGGCTGGCCCACACACTATTATTTTAAGTATTATTAGCAAAAGAAAAGCGTCACCAATTAATCTGTGGACACATGCTAAAATGCTATCTGTTATAAACTAAATTCCAATTTCAAAGATACTCAAAAGTGAAAAAAAGTGTATCTTAGATTCAATAAAGTGTATTGGACAAACTTGGGGATTTCCAGGAATAAGATTATTCATAAATCTCTACAAATTTAAGCACACATTGAAAGAGGAAGAGGCTCTAACTCCCTAAATTATTTTACTTACCATGTCATCAAACATAATTAAATAGGTAATATTTTCATTTAAGTTGTTAATAGACAAAATATTGGATAAAATCAAGTATTTTTTAACACTACAAGCTTAATAATTATGTAAAAGTTGGTTTACATTATTAAGGTGGTGTATAACAGGATATTTAACATTTAATATAATGGAGGGGGCTTTTCAATCTGGGAGTATAAAAATTATGAAATCCACCTCTTTTTTTTAAAGGAGCCAAACCCCTTTTATTTTCTCTGTTTAAAATCAAACAGAAACAAACATCAATTCTGTTGTACACTAACATCTTTTTTTTTTTCTTTTTTTTTTTCTTTTGGAGAGATTTTTTTTTTTGCTATAGGGCGCGTGCGCTCGCCAGACAGAGAGAGACAGAGAGACAGAAAGTGAGAAATCATCCCCCCAGGGGGGATGGTCACGCCTCAATCCCTTCTCCCCCATTCTCCTCTCGGGATCTTGGGCATGCACGCACACACGCCCGGAGTGAGTTTTAAGCCACTGGGTCCGGGACGCGAACCGTGGTCGACTACGTGGGAGTCCAGCGACATAACCATTATGCTAACTGCTGGATCCCTACACTAACATCTTCAAAGTACATAGCTTGTACCAGAGAAGGACTAAGAACAAAAATGTGTTTACAGAGATCCAAACATAGGTGAGCGAGGGAGCCTCTCACACAGCTTTCCGATGGTACTCGGGGGGAGCCACTTCATAATCGCTGGCACTAAACAAGGTTGCAGAATTCTTTGCCAGGTACTTTAGGAAATCATGAAGATAATTCAGTAATAAAGCAAGGCTCTGCTCATCAAGAGGTGTATAGGTGAACATTGCACCAATCCGTACGAATAATTTCAGGAGATGAGGTGCTCCATACACCTGGGACATGGCGCTTCAGGGTGATCTGCAAGGATCTCGGCATACTGTGGTCTCAAATGTGTAGAGTAGCTGAGAGCCCAACATGATGTTGAACTATTCTTTTATCCCTGCCACAACTTCATTCACAGCATACTCCTTATTATCCGTATTTCCTCAAGATTTCTTATAATTCACATAATCCTCCAGAATGGAATCCACATTCTTCTTAGCAGGAAGATAAAAGAGCTGTTTTTGCCTGGTAATTAAGTCCCAGTCATCAACAAGCCATGGTTTTAGTTCTTTGGGAATCTTTCATTTTTTTTTTTCAAGTAGAGAAAATGTATTGTTTTTAACCAATGGTGCAAGTTAAACAAAATACTTATTTACTGAGGTATAAAACTATTAATGGATCCCCATGTCTCACCATTTACAAAAATTAACTTAAAATAAAGACTTAATTATAGAAAACACTTCAATAGTGTTTGCTGCCTGTCTTCCTATAACCAGTTATAGAAATAAACTCATTTCAAGTCCCTATATCTGATTTCTTTTTTTATTTTTTTTTCATTTCATTTTCTTCCATACATTCAATCACATTATTATTTGTCTTACAAAATGGATATTTCAACAGGTGAAGGGAATCTTTACTTTAACTTCAACTCTGTTCATGAATGTTTCCTCATTTTCAACAGTAGGATCTACCCGGGCCCTTTTCTTCCGAGGAGGCTGAGGGGTCTCACTGGTACTGCCGCATCTCCATTCCCAGGTGTTTTCTGTTTGTTCCTTTTTGTTTTCACGTCAACCTTTTTCTGTTGCAGACCAGATTCCTCTTTCCTGGCGCAGCCCCTCTCATCTTGCCCTCTGCACGCTGCTTGCGATTGGCTTTTTGAAGTTCTCACTGTTTCTGCAGATGGCTGTCCACGTATCTGAGTACTCTGCTCTCTGGAACCCATTCATCCCAATTTTTATTCCAACCACTGTAATGTATAAAATATTTCACCTGATTATCCTTTATGGCAACTTTCACACACTTGGCTTCATAAAGAAGAGGCCCATGAAAGCACAGCACTCTCTCACCCTCCTGAAATTTAGGCTTCGGATCCTGCTTCAGTGCCATTGATAAGTGATTCGCCGCCTCCTTCTCCCACCACCCCCGACTACCACCCCCAACTCTCTACTTCGAAATCCACCTTCTGACTTGTAAGGTATACCACTTCTAATACCGGAATTGGAGTAGGTTTAAAATACCATTGAGTCTGGCTCCACGTTTTTCTGAGGATCACCATGAAGCCCAGAAAGTGAGGAATATCTCAGACTGTCAACTTGCATTGCATAAGACAGGCTACATCTGCTGCAGAGCCTCTCCCTCTCTTAGCACAGAGACAGGATAGCCTCTTTACTGCCGTGAGTAATGTGGAAGCAAATAAATAGAGTAGGCTTAGAGCTAAGGGAGAGGAGAGAAACAGAGGAAGGAATCAATCTCTTCCTTTTATTTATTTATTATTATTATCATTAGTCTCCTTAAACCATGACCCTGGCAGATTATTGGGATCTGCCAGTTCTGGGAAGGAGATGGGACTGGGAAGTTCTGGGAAGGGAAGGGGATGGGAAGGAGACACACGACTGAGCTCACACAGCAGCCGTCCTCCTGCTCCAGCACATCCCAGGAAGAATGAACTGCAGCGGAGCCATCGTGAGGTAGAGAAGATGAAGGCCAGAGAGCCAGCTCCAACCCCCACCTGCCCCCTGGCTCCCATGGTTGACACACACGTGCAAACAGAAAACTGGGCTCTTTCGGAGCAATATCAAAGTTTGAGGAAAGCTTGATTTATCTTCAGGATGGGTAGAAAACAATTTTTCAGGTTGTCTTTAAACATTTCTCCCTCTCTCCTTTTGAACCTCAAACTCACCTGACACCTGTCTGGCAACACGAGCTACCGACCAGCCACCCACCCTCTCCTTCTGAACTGCAGTCAGTTGATTTCACAGGATGGTGGGGATGCCACCAAGAGACCCAGCCGGCAGCCAGCCTCTGGCTTTCCCTCTTTCTGAAAGCAATATTAATAATTTTAGGAGAAAATTTGATCACATAGAGATATCAAAAACTAGATCTTAAGGATCAAAATGGCATTGGTTGAATAAAAAATAAAAAGGAATATTTAGAGATTTAGAGAATAGATAGAAGTGAAAAAGATGAGGTCACCAGTGACAGATTGATTTCTTTTTCACACCTTTTTTTTTTTTTTTTTTTTTTTTGAGAGAGATTCTTGCTACAGGGTGCATGTGCTTGCTGGAGGGACAGAGAGAAACAGAGAGACAAAAAATGAGAAAATCACCCCCCAGGGGTAATGGCCATGTTGCAATCCCTTCTCCTCCATTCTCTTCTCAGAATTTTGGGTCCACGTGCACACAAGCCTTGTGTGAGTTTTAAGCCTCTGACTCCCAGATTTGAACCGTGGTCAACTACATGGAAGTCCGAAGATGTAACCATTATGCCATCTGCTGGTCCTCTTTTTCCCACTTTTTCAATTGCTCTATCCTGGACAGCAGAATGTTGGGTTACGAAGTTCACTGACTCATAAATTCTCTTTTCATGACACAGCACCTAGCATCGCATAGTTATTTATTGAACATCCATCAAATACTTCTGGTGGGCCAGGTACTGAAAAATTTCTCATATGCATTTTTTCTTTAATTTAATTTCCTCTACAACTTTGAAAGTATTACCATTCTTACATTACAGATAAGGGGAAAAGGTCATAGAAGATTTTAAGAAACTGACTGAAGCATCCACATTCATGATGTTCCCTTAAAAAGGCAGGCCAGGGGACCAGCAAGTGGTGTGGTGGTTGGGAAGCTGAACTCCCATATGGCCGATGACAGTTCGCATCCTGGACCTGGCATCTTGCCTTCTTGCTTTCTCCCTCTTTCTCTCTCTCATCGAATTAAATAATAATAATAATAATAATAATAATAAATAAAATTAATTAAAATAATTTTTTAAATAAAAGGCAGGCCAGGCATGGCCTAATGATGTAGACAGTAGCAAACTGAACTGCAATTCTGGAAGCCATGTGGCCAGCTGCAGATTCAGATCCCCAGGTGGGCCTGAAGCATGCCAGGCACAAGCGTGTACACCACGCAGAACCCTTATGAGCTCGAGAGCTGAAGACAGGGGATCGCGGTTGACAAGACCATGTCAAAGGTCCTTCTGTCAAGGATGCTACTCTCTCTCTTTCTCCCTCTCTCCTTCCCTTTGTACCATGAATAAAAGAAATAAACCCCCCAAAAAATCAGGTCAGTGCGGTTTTTCTCATATTTGTGGTAGAAAGAAAAACAAATGGAAGCCCATGTATGGATTATAAAATCTACACCTAAAATTAAAATTTCAGATTCATAGACTTCTCACCAATGCAGTTCACTCGAAATAGGTTTTATTCTGGGCTTCTTCAAAACCGTGAGCTGCGTAACATCATCCAGATTTGTAATGACTACAAATGAGCCTATTTTGATAGGTGTAAGGGAAGGTGAATAAATTATGCTGTTCTTCCCCTTCCAATTTCAACCACACATAAAAATAGGCAGAAGAGTACAGAAGATCAGAGATCAAAATATCACCCTCATGACGGATGTGGCATAGACGCGAGGTAACCATCGTCCTCCCAACACCCAGGCTCAGAGTTGGACTGAATTGCATGCTTCAGCCCTGCCCCACATCCCTGACCTGCAGGGACACTTTATCCCTGCCCAGCTGATGGCATGGAGGAAAGATGAAGAATGCTCTTGGCATGCAAGCAAATCCTAAGGAAAGAGAAACCTCTTTCTCTCTGTGCACACACGCATGCATGCAAGCCCTCATCCCAACCTCAGCAATAGCAAAAGCACTCCTCCTCTTCCTTTGAGGCAAGAGAGAGAGGGCAGGAGTGAAATGTTAATTCTTTGCCCTCCTTGTAGAACCAGCGTCTCAGAAAGGAGGTATTGCACCACCACCACCCCTACACACATATACATATACGTTGGCACATGACTCGGCTTGATACACTCCATTTTCTTCACCTAGAACACAGTGGGCCTCAGGTGCTTCACTACGTGATCATTTTATTCACACAATTACTGGGGAACAGGAAGTACAGTGACATAGTCCTTCCATAAAACCTTGGGCAAAGCCAAGGTTTTAAAAAAGATAAACCTTGCTGTCACTTGTACTATATGTGCAAAATAGACACATACATGTATAGATATGTAAATTAAATAGAGAAGAAAAAGAGAATATACAACAGTGACTCAGGATTAAATTAACAGCCAATGTTCTACTTACAACTCAGGATAAAGGAAAACCACAAGCTTTCCACAGTGATAATTCAGCGGGTGGGGAGCACATAGGTATACAACTAGAAAAAGGAGGTAGGGGGCCAGAAAGAGGATGCAGAGTAAAAGAGATTCCGTGCTTCAGGCAATAATTCCTAAAATAGACAAGTGGGACTATATCAGACTAAGAAGTTTCTGCACAGCAAAGGACACAGTAACAAGTGTGAATCAACAACCCTCAGAATGGGAGAATATTTTTGTAAAATATGCCTCAGATAAGGTCCTGATAACCAGAATATGCAGGGAACTCAAGCAGCTTACTCAAAAAAAGAAAAGAAAAAGAAAAAAGAAAAAAGATTAACCCAATTAAAAGATGGGGAAATGAGCTGAACAAAAATCTCTCAAAGGAAGATACATGAACAGCCAAAAAAACATATGAGGAAATGATCTACATCCCTCATCATAAGGGAGATACAGATTCAAACCACAATGAGGTACCACCTAACCCCTGTCAGAATGGCAAAGATTAAATATATAAAAAGTGAAAAGTGTTGGCGGGGATGTGGTGAAAGGGGAACTTCTCCTACACTGTTGGTGGGAATGTGAACTGGTTCAGCCACTGCCGAGAACAATATGGAGGTTCCTCAAAGATCTACAAATAGAACTACCATTTGATCCAGCAATCCCACTTCTGGGTATCTCCAAAGGACAGAATGCTTGGTTGGGGGACCAGCAGGTGGCGTAGTGGCTAAGGTGCTGGACACTCCCACATGGCCGACCACGGTTCAAGTCCTGGGCCTGGTGGCTTGCTTTCTCGGTTTCCCTCTCTCTTTCTATCTCTCTCTGTGTCTATCTCTGCTCAAATTAAAAATAAATGAATAAATAAATTAAATTAAATTAAAAAGTAATTATTAAAAAAAAAAGAATGCTCAGTCGGAAAAGCGCTTGCACATCAATGTTTATCACAGCATTATTCATGATCACTAAGACATAAAACCAAACTAAATGTCCACAAACAGATGAGTGAATTGAAAAAGGTGGCACATATACTTATGGAATACTACTCAGCCATAAAAAACAACAAGATCCTGGCATTTGATAGAAAGTGGTTGGATATGGAAAATCTATTGCTGAGTGAAGCAAGTCACGATATGAAAGAAAGATATTGCATGTATCCACTTAATATATACCGATTATCCACCATTTATGGTAGAGATTAAAATATTGGAGGGCATAAAAGCAGTGGACAGTGTGGAACAGGGTGGGAGAAGGGAAGAATATGGAGAAGGGTAGCAAGAGAACAAATAGAGAGGCATGACATTAGTGGTACACAGAAATGGTTTACTACCTGTTGATGATAACATGTATAGTATTTTCAACTGGACTGGTCTGAGAAGTATTTCATGTTGAGTAAAGTTTTTTTATAAACAAAATTAGAGTGATTGAATGATTAAAAAAATAATGAGAATTATAATAATAATAATCTGGAAAAAATGATAAAAAGCTATTTGATGATGATGATGTGGATAGTAATGTCTTTGTCTTAACTGATATGCATGGTCTTCCTTCTGGAAAAAGAAATGTAATACACTGTAAAGTTATTTGTGATTCAATGTAATATAAACAAGAGTATGATAATAATAGATTAAAAAAATTTAAATAATTTTTTTTAAAAAAGATCAGGTTCTGTGCTTGATGATAACACCTCCTTTTAAAATGCTACGGAAAGATGGGGGGGGGGGGGAAGCCAGAATTAAAACTAACTTGGTTGGGGCTAGCCTCTGGTATGGTAGTTAAGGTGCTATATTCCACATGGCTAACCATGGTTTGAGCCTTGGACCACTGGCTTGAGAAACATTCTGGGAGTGTGTGTGTGTGTGTGTGTGTGTGTGCGCGCGCGCGCACGCGCATGCCCAAAATCCTGAGAGAGAAATGGAGGAGAAGGGACTGAGGCATAACCATTCCCCATGGGGAATGCTTTCTCATTTTTTCTCTCTCTCTCCATCTCTGTCTCTCTCCAGTGACCACACACTCTCTCTGGCAAAATTGGGAGAAAATAATCTTCCCTGTTCCGCAAAGCCTCCCTTTTTCCCCCTGCCCTCTCTGGGAAATTAGGCTTAGTGTTCAGGAGAAAATTGCAAGCTAGAGGGGGCCATGTGAAAGTATCAGCTCCTCTCTGTGAGAGACGTAGGTGTAGAGGCTAATTTCTCAGATTTGGAATCACCACCATCAAATTCTATTCCTAAAAGCTATCAAAATTTCATGATAAAATATTGAATATACTAATTGGGTTGTTTCTTAGTTCCTCGGCAATAAAATGCTATTTAATTTTGTAGCTATGATCCTTAAATTCTTACAAAGATGCTTGCCACGCTCCCAAGTGATTATCCCAGATATCTAGACCAGTCACCAACATTCATCTTAGTCATTTTGCATGAGAAGCACCTGTGGAACTTCTTCCCTGGGTTTATGCCATTTCCCTTGGCTCAAGCTCCTCACTAGAAATGAGGCACAAGACACGCCATATATAAATATCGATTTAGAGCCTGGTAGCTGTCAGCTTGCCCCATGCTAAGCTAGTGAAGAACAAACCCCACAGGGTCCCAGACTTCATGGTGAATCCGGCCTAGCAGGCTTTTCTTACTTTCATCTGTCCACATCTCAGTTATTCTTAAGGGCTCCCCGGAACAATTGTTAAGTCGCAACATTCCACAGGGGCCTCCCTGCTTTTATGCAAAATAGCCAACTGCCTTAGACCTCAGTACTCTACACATTCCAAGTTCTTGAACCAAACCACCTAAAGGCTTTAGGCCCACTGAAAGCAAAATACTCATAAAAGAATCCAGGAACTTGAATAATCTTTGGTCCTCTTCTTACCAGGGTATGATTTATAGTGTCCATAAATGGCTTTGGGGATGGCAGTGGAGAAGTCTCTGCATTCTCTGAAATTAAGTGCAAATGTGTATGTTTATGTTGTTTTCGGAAGAAGCATGTGAACCTTCCATCAAATTCTCAAAGGAGTCCTGGAACAAAAATATCTAAGGTCCTCTGTTTCACTAGATTTTAAACAATTGTGTCCCTTCCTTACTACAATGAGCCTGGACACCCGTGCCTCTTAGCTCTACTTTCTAAAAACAGAAGACTTGCTTTCTGGCCATGTTCTTCTTTCTTTCTGGCCATGTTCTTCTTTCTTTCTGGCCATGTTCTTCTTTCTTTCTTTCTTTTTTAACTCATTTGCTAGAGAGCACGTGCACTTACCAGAGAGGAAGAGAGAGAATGTACCCCTGACGGGGCAAGGTCACAAGTCTTTCTCCTCCGTTTCTCCATCCTGTTGGGATCTGGTGCAAGCATGCACATGTACCTGGCATGCTTTTCAAACCACAGGGCCAAGATTCTAACTGCCCTATCAGCCATGTGGGATCCGGCTCCCCTCACCAGCAGGCCATGGGCCAGCCCTGTTCTTTCTTTTTTAATGTGCCACTTAAAAATGGAAAGCCCAATGGGTATTATGATATAAATTTTCACCCATTTTAAATATGTACATTGCCCAAGGGCTTAAGCCACCTTGGGATTGTTTTATACTATATTGTGAAGAAGAAACAGGCATCTAAATAGAAAGAATGGGGATTAATAGTTACAGTTACAGGCCGTTAGCACCTAGTTCTGAAGCTGGAATTACTAAAATAGTGCTTAATAAAACTGCCTAGTATCTCAACATTCCAGTTCTTGGATACTTATATTACTTTAAGACCACCAGAAAAAGACTCAAATTTCCAGAAAGAAATAGATCAAGTCTTATAGCTAGACAGTGGCTTTTGGCATTCTAGAAATAGCTGCTGCAGCAACACACATTTCTAGGGGAGGAGCCGTCAATAAATATTTAAAACGATAAGTACATACATTTTCCCTTAGATCATAATTGCAGAAGCCTAAGTAGTAAAGAAAGAGGGTGGAACAAACTTTATGATTCTCTTTGGGGTATTTACTCTTTAGTGGGTAATCTGAGAGTGTAAGCAGAAAAGAATACATTCGGAAAGTTAAATAAGATCTTTGTAATCCAAACCCACATAGAAGAAAGGATGCATGCAGCTTTAAACAGAGAAAGGAAATGAGGCTGAAGTCAAACTGCTGAGGAAAAACCACTGCAGAAACAGTGCATAATGACACTCACTCACAGCTCTCAAATGAGAGGGGTAACAAATTTAAAAATTAGATGTAATAACCAGTGTCTTGCTAATCCTATGACCCTCTTCAATATCAGCACATGCTTATTGCTGTTCTCATTGAACAGATGAAGTGGAATGGAAAATAATATGCCCAAGATGGAAGGCAAACTAATAACAGGAGGAAAAAATACAGTCAAGGGATAAATACACATTGACGTCACAGAGATCCTGGTGCAAATTCCCTTGGAAACGTTGAACGCCGTCATTACAGTGTCTTTCAGGGTAAGCACTATTCAGAGCCGGTGCAATGTTTCACATTACAACCTTTACAATTTTAGAACAAGAAAGAGCCTATCTCCCTGGGTTTTGTCGTCTGAGGTATCATAAAGGATCATGACAACTGCAAATCCAAATACTAACAGAGAATATTAAATTACAGCTATAATTAACTTTTTAACACAGCCAGATGAGACACAACGGCAAACTATACCATAATCATAATTAGAAGTGGGAAAACTAACATTCTCCAGTCTTTACACTTGGCGATGTCTGGACTGTGTACATTTTAAATACTCATAGCCTATATGATCACTATTTATTCTGTGTCTTTTTTTGGGGGGGGGGGGGATTTTTGCTATAGGGCACATGCACTTGCTGGAGAGATAGAAAGCCAGTAATCACCCCCCAGTTGGGGGGGGGGGGTGTTGGGGAGATGGCCACAGCACAATCTCTTCTTCTCTATTGTCCTCTCAGGATCTTAGGCAAGCATGCACACATGCCCAGTGTGAGTTCTAAGCTGTCAGATCCAGGACTCCATCTGCAGTGGGCCTTGTAGGAGTCTGGTGAAATAACCACTACGCCATCTGCTGGCCTATTCTGTATCTTTTAGTTTTTGGTGTACCCCGAAGGATGGGCTGCATTATTCAGGAGCAAAACAGAAAGCTGACACTGTGCATCACCCATCGCATGACGGTTTCCAAAAACAATCTGCTGAATCACATAAATTCAGCGAAACAGAGATGTTGAAATAGACCGATTCACTGAACGTACTCTCCAGTTTCATTCAGGAAAAGAAGTGAATGGTTAGGCACAAGCACTTCTTTCGCTTTCTCTCCCTTTTTCCAGACACATGTTTTTGTGACTACATCAACTGTGCAAATTAGGACTTATAAAAACCGGTAAGAGCGTCAATCATAAGCTAAAGAGCGCCAAGATTTAAAGGTAACACTTGAGAAGGGAAGCTAGGAGGCGAGGTCGAGAATTGCCGAGACCAGGCAACCTCCTATGATGCATCTCCAGGCAGAGCCAAGCATAACAGCAAGGACTGGAGATGACAGGGAGGAGAGATTACAGAAAATACAAATGTGCCCCAAGGGCTCTGGAACTAAATGGTGAAGGGAATGTTTAGATAAGCTAGAGAGAGTTCATTGTCAATTTGGAATTCAGAGTACAAAATGATATGAATAAAGAGATAAGTGCCTGCGTACCTGAACTGATGACAGATGTATGCTCAGGCAGTTGCACGGAGGTGTGGAGAACACCCTGCTCACCTGTGGGTCTCTAGAGGCCTGAAACACTTCACATGTAGCGCAGAGGGAAGTGCCTTATCTGTGCTGTGTCACCTCTAGGATCAGTGCCAGTCGGACCCACCCTGCTGCTGTCATTCCTGGGCGCTCGCTTTGATCTATGCCATAACTGTTTCCAGGTTTAGAATGACCTCCATGTCTCTGATACCAACTCACTACTCCTGCCACTTAACTGCTTCAGGTCTTTGGGGAAGCAATTATCAAATTCCTATCCCAAAATCGCTAATTGGCCAGCAGGAACCAAGAAAAGGTATTCCCTTTATGATATAAGCAGTATATTCCCTAGCCACCCATGGGAATAGACTCAGAAGAGATCCAATGGACACCTTGAAAATCATTCACAGGTTCATTCGCTCATTTATTGAATAAAGATTTACTGAGTACCCACATATGTTAGGTTTTGTGACATTGGTGAGAGTTGAAAAGCAAGTATCTCCCTTCAAGTAGTTCATAGTCTAGAAGGCTTGTCCACAATAAAAATATAAGATGAAAACCACTGATAGGCAGACACCTCCAGCGTGTGAAGAGCACTGTAAGACTGTAAGGAGAATCAGAACAAGCCCAGTGTAACCGACGGCCAGATGACCCCTACAAGGTGGGTAGAAGTTTGCCAGGAAGGTAAACAGATGGCGAACATTCCCCAAACAGACCACACAATTTTTTTAGAGAGGTTTTTGCTATAAGGTGTGTGCACTTTCCAGAAAGATAGAGAGAGAGACAGAGAGAGAGAGAGAAATCACCCCCAAGAGAGGATGGCCTGAAAACCTGTCCACTAAATTTTGTGAGAGAAGTAAGACTCTTTTACTGTTTGTATTTAAATGTTTGTGTTTAAATGTTTGTAGTCACAACCACTAGCAACACGTGAGGATAGTAGGTTACTATATGTTAATGTAAAGAGTACAGATAATATGCAACTGCTAGTAAAATAGCTTACTACCCCAATGTCTCCCACGGAAGAAAACATATTGAAAGGCTGTAAATTAGGCTGACTTTTATATAATCTTGGTTCTACCATAATTAATTCATAGCTACTGTGCTTGAACACACCAACGTGTTAAAAATTAATGTTATTATTTATGGGGGCCAAAGGGTTGCACAGTAGTAGAACATGACAGCCTGTGAGGCAGTCCCGCATGGAAGGTTCCCTGTTTGAGTCGGGAGACCTTCCTGAGTATGCTAGACATGCACGGGCCCTTGATTTGGGGCTGGCTAAGGCTGGCGGTAGATTCATAGCCTCAGGACCCTACTGGAGGTTCTGTCTCTCTGTGTCACTCTTGTTTATGGAAAACAAAACAAACAACCCAAGGTCAAAGAAGAAATTAAAATAAAACTCGGAAATATTTTTTAAAAATATTTATTGGGGCCAGCACATGATGTAGTGGTTACATCACTGGACTCTCACGTGGACTACTATGGTTTGAGTCCCAGACCTGGTAGCTTAAAAATCACACCAGGTATATGTGCATGCATGTCCAAGATCCCAGGAGGAGAATGAAGAAGAGACTGTGGCATGGCCATCCCCCCGGAGGGTGATTTCTCACTTTCCCTCTCACTGTCTGTCTCTCTCTCTTTCTGGCAAGCACACATGCCCTATGGCAAAACTCTAAACATCATCATCATCATAATTATTATTATTATTATTAGTGCCATTTCTTCAATGGTTATTCCATGCCAGTGTTCCTATAACCATAGCTGGCTAAGAAACACAATACTAGGGAAAAGTTCAGTTTGCTGTTTTCTGGTCCAACTCTAACTGAAAATCTTTGTGCACACCAAACAGAAAGCTTCACACACTTTATATCTCGATCGTATTGAGGGAATATAATGCAAAGCAAGACGTTGTAAGAGTGAGCGGAGTGACAGCTTAAACTCTTAACCATTTCCTCCTTCCGCTTAGCAGAAGGGCAGTGAGGAGGAGGAGGGAAGTAAAAGGACTTAGGGAGGAAAGGACTTACAAATATTGAGCACCTTAATTCTCAAGATCGACTCTGTGAAATGTGCTCTAATATGCCATTTTACAGACTGGTAAGCAGTGAGTAACTTGCCTAGGAGCACAGAGTTAGAACTGGGACAGCCTTGGCCTCTAGCCTTTCTGGTTCCAAATACCATTCCTGTGAAAATCAGCCTCCTGGAGACCGTATATCCTCCGAAAGTCTCCCATAGGCCACAGTCGGCTGCGTTCTTTTGTTCTTAAATGACTCTATATCTCTGCAAGGGACCTTTTTCTTTTTTTGGAGAGGTTTTTGCTATAGGGCGCGTGTGCTCACCCGACAGAGAGACAGAAAACGAGAAATCACCCCCCAGCGGGGATGGCCATGCTGCAATCCCTTCTCCATTCTCCTCTCGAGATCTTGGGCACGCATGCACACATGCCCGGCATGAGTTTAAGCCACCGGGTCCGGGACTCGAACCGCGGTTGACTACGTGAGAGTCCAGCGACATAGCCATTATGCTAACTGCTGGTCCCCCTGCAAGGGACCTTAAGAGAGGTAGTCAGCTCATTTACCATTCTTTTCATCACTTTTGACTGCTCTCAAAACTTGACCCACATCATTAAGTTTATACCCTCACTCCAGCTTTTCACTGCCCACATGCCCCTAATGGGGGAGGCTCCCTTCATTAACATGAATAGGTAAGTAGTTAGAAACCCAGACGCCCACTAGATGAATTTGTTTTATAAAAATAAACTGAATGTCTGAATATTTTAGTTCAAAATTTTCAAGTCCATTTTTTTTTTTATTTCAGTGCTGCTACCTTAAGACAAGAATAGCTTCTAATTGTTCATTTTTACTTCTGAATTAGACAGAGTGAGTTCAGCTTCTAAAGTCTTCACAAATTTGTTTCAAATAGCTTTGGGAAATAAAATAACCAACTAAAGCTTTAGTTTTATCATACTGCTAAACATATAAAATTTTGATAAATGTAGTCTATGAATATTAATTAATATATAGTGTACTTCTTCTTAAAAACTGAATTATCCATCTCATTCTGGATTGTGATAAATGTTAAGGGCTTTAAAAAGTTCTGGGACCAGCAGTTGGTGTAATGGCTATTTTGCTGGACTCCCACGTAGTCAACCACAGTTCGAGTCCTGGATCCAGTGGCTTAAACTTACACTGGGTGTGTGCACGTGTACGCCCAAGATCTCGAGAGGAGAATGGAGGAGAAGGGATTGAGGCATGGCCACCCCCTCTGGGGGGTGATTTCTTGCTTTCTGTCTCTCTGTCTCTCTCTGTCTTTCTGGCGAGCACATGCACCCTATAGCAAAACCTCTCCAAAAAAAAAAAAGTTCATAGAAAATGTGTATTATGAAAAGACTATGGATTTCAAAATTTTTCCACCAAAATAAACTTGTACTTTAACTCTATAAACTTTCTAATATCTCCTCATATATTTTTACCATGTTTTTGTGACAATGGAGGTTAAATATGTGGACTCTGGAGCCAGAACGTTAAGATTTGAAATCTGCCCCCCTTTTAGCTGTATTATCTTGGGAAAGTTACTTGACTTCTCTAAGCTTCAGTTAAATAAACTAATATTTAGAACCGTGTCTGGTATGCAGACAGTCAGACAGCAGTTATTAACCTGTAGGGAGTAATTACTACAAGCAATCCCTCTAATTAATTGGGGTTTCTTACAAAGTGAGAATAACTAATCGACAAATTGCCTCCAAATGTAATGAAATTTTAATAATGCTAAATTTAACAATTAATGAAGATGATATAGTACATTTCAGAGACATTTAATTAAACATTTATTGTTTCAATCTTGCAGCATTCTTTCAGTACCCTGAGCCAATTCTCCTTTGCTTTTCTGGTCTCAAATATTTTTACTGACCCTTGAAAATTTCATAGGCCCTACACACTGGTTCTATAGAACTCAATGGATAAAATAGCCATGGCCAAAGCAGAAGGGATAGCTTTAAATTCTAACTTTTCGGGAACCAGCAGTTAGCGTAATGGCTATGTCGCTGGACTCCCACGTAGTCGACCGCGGTTCGCGTCTCGGACCCGGTGGCTTACAACTCACGCAGGGCGCGTGTGCGTGCGTGCCCAAGATCCCGAGAGGAGAATGGAGGAGAAGGGATTGCGGCGTGACCATCCCCCCTGGGGGGTGATTTCTCGCTTTCTGTCTCTATGTCTCTCTCTGTCTGTCTGGCGAGTGCACGTGCCCTATAGCGAAAAACCTGTCCAAAAAAAAAAAAAAAAAAAAAAAAATTCTAACTTTTCTGGGCCTGAATATCATTTCTATGGTATTTGACTCCCAGAGATCATTTGTCCTCAGCAAGAGTTTGAAAAAATTTCTAGACATTGTGGAAAGGTTACTAAACAGCAATTTTAAGATAGGAGAGTAAAACAAAATCCCAGATATCACTGATGAGCCAAAATTCTTAAATTACCTTTGGCTAAGTTCAAACCAATACCAAGGCCAACACTGACCGTGCAATTTGGCACAAACAGGAGAAACAGTGATCTAGTAGAAGGTTAGAATTGACACTAATCCAAGACTATGTCCTTTTTCTGTTTGTATTTTTTAAGGTTTTTGCCATAGGACACACACGTTCACCAGAGAGACAGTGAGAAGAAAAGTGAGAAGCCACCCCTCGAGAGAGGATGTCCATACCACAATCCCTTCTCCTCTATTCTCCTCCTAGGACTTTGCGCATGCACACATATGTGCCCGTAATGATTTTCAAGCTGCCAGATCCAGGACTCGAACTGCTGTTGGCCAGTGGGAGTTCAGTGCCTTAACCACCATGCCACCTGCTGGCTCCCAAGAGTAATATCCTCTTGAATAGAATGGGACTGACATATGGATATCATGTTATTCTAACTCCAAAAGGTTTAGTCCTAGGTACTCAGAGAACAAAATTAAGTTTTTAGCTCAAAATATAAAATGGACAAAGTATTATATAATATTTCAAGATGTGTATATTTCACTATTATTTAGGAAAACAACACTGTATAAAGAAATATGAAAAGGCTATCAGGTCATTTTTAATTCTAAGTTAGTATTTCTTAAAGTGTGGCATATGTTGTGTCACGAAATCACTTTGTGTGACCGTGAGGGCAAAAATATCAAAATAATCCTAAATTACTATTTTTTTTCTGTGTTACATTTGCATTTGAAAAATTGCATTGCAAAAGCAATGGTGGGTAAAACTGTTGGTGCCTTAGCATAGAGCAAGGCAGTGGCACCACACTGTACCAACAGCCACTTTATTCTCCATCACTTGGTGGGGGAGAGGAGGTCAAGAGAAAGGAAGATAGTTTCATTCAAGAATGTGCTTGAAGCAGTAAAAGAAAAAAAAATGTTTATTTCTTTCTTTCATGAGCAAGACAAAAAGAGAAAAGACCGGAGAGACAACATCCCCTAAGACCTCAACACAGTAACCCACCCCAGGGTTAGCCAGCCCTGGATCAAAAGCACATGTGTGTCTGGTATACTCAGGGAAGACTCCAGACACCAACTCAGAACTCTCCCATGTGGGTGAGGCCCGCAGCACATTGCATTTTACACTAAACCACGGTACATCCCTACCTCCCCAAATTTTTAATCTTATTAAATCTCAATCTTGGGACTGGCAGGTGGCATGGTGGTTAAGAGTGCTAGACTCCCATACGGTTGACCATGGTTCAAGTCCTGGATCTGGCGGGACTCACTTTCACTCCCTCTCTCTCACTTTATCCCTCTCTAGTCAAATTAAAATAAGCAAATAAATAAAGTTAAAATTAAAAAATAACATTTTTATAGCTCAACTTTTCAGTATTTTTTTTAATATGATATGATATGATGAGCACATAATAAAGTGCTTCCACTGCTTAACAAAGTATAATATTGTATAGCTGTCTCTACGGAAAGTACTTATTTGAGTTACAAACTGAACTAGCCACTTATTTCAGGAAACAGTATTTTTCTTGAAACAACAATTGGTGACAAACTATGATGTTCATAGTTGGACATTTGGCAAGCATTTTTGCAAAAAACGAATGTACAGAGATGATCACTTCAAGGAAAACAGTAAGAAGCTTAATCAATTACAAGCTTTTCTAACTAAAATTAGAATTTTTTTAAAAATTTCTATTTGTTATCATGAGCTTGACCTCTTCCCAATACTCAAAGACTTTTCTGGTGAGACTGGTATTGATATTAATGAATATCTTGATATTGTATAATAAAATAAACTAACATTTGGAAGACCTACATAAATCAGGAAACCATTATTTCCCAAATGATCAATTCCTTATATTGTGCATCTATTTAAAATATAAAATAGAGCAATAAAATTTTAATGTAACAGAGTGTAAAGATATATTGGTCTAGTTTAAGACAACACATTGCAACTAACTTCTAAAAAAAAATGATCATTTGTTAAATTTTTGAGGAGTAGCAAAGAATAATATTCTCAATCATCTGAAAGTTTATTAAAATCCTTTCTTGAGACCAGAAGGTGGCATGGTGGTTAAGGTACTAGACTCCAATATGATCAACCACTGTTCAAGTCCTGGAACTGGCAGCTTACTTTCTCACTTTCCCTCTCTTTCTGTCTCTCTCCGTCTCTCTCTGAAAGCATATGGGCCTATTAGCAAATTGAATAATAATAAAATATTTTTTTAAAAATACCCTCTCTTTCAAGACCAGCAGGTGATGTGGTGGTTAAAACACTGAATTCCTACGTAGTCGACCTCAGTTTGAGTCCCAGATCTAGTGGCTTGAAAATCATGCCAGGCACATGTGCATGAATGCCCGAAATCCTGAGAAGAAAATGGAGGAGAAGGGAGAACAGATTGAGGCATGGTCAACCCACAGGGGGCTGATTTCTCACTTTCCCTCTCTCTGTCTCTCTCTGGTGAGCACATGCAACCTATGACAAAAAAGAAAACAAAAACAAAAACCTCTCATTTTCCCATTTATATCTCTTTGTGATATCATATTTTTTCACAAACTTCTATAAAGACAATATAGCACAACAGATGTAATGAGAAGCAGATATTAGAATCTAGGTATCTTCTATTAATATAGATACTTAAAATATTCACAGCTATGTAAAGTAATGCCTTTTTAAAATTTTCTGCCATAGGGTACATGTGCTCACTTGGAGACACAGAGAGAGAGAAAGAAAATGAAAATGAGAAAACCACCCCATGGAGGATAGCCATACCACAATCCCTTCTCCATTTGGGCACACACACCCAGCATGTTCTTTAAGCCACAAAGTCTGGGACTAGAACTGCACCTTTGGTCATATGGGATCCATCCATCTTTATCACCACACCATCAGCTGGCCTCAAACAATGCCACTCATCCCACTATTCTTTTTTTAGAAATTGTGATTATTTTTTATAGACATGGCATTTATGTTAACATGTAATGGAGTTTTTTATTTAAATAAATTAATAGGTAAATATCTTAAGACCGTCTTAGTTTTCATTTCTAATACAAAATATAGATAGATATAACCTACATAAATAAAAGCTCTGTGGCCCTCAATAATTTTTACATGTGGAAAACAGTCTTGGACCAACAATTTTGAGAATGATTGTCCTAGGATTAAACGCATCATAAGCCTGCAGTCATTGTGACATCAGCACAGGTCAGTGGTTACCATAAGAAGGACTCCATGTAGTTGCCCATTACTTCACAGAGCTCTCCAGTTAGGCTGCTCTGTAAGAAGCTAACCATCTAAGAGTGCCTGCCTGTTGTTGCCTTTGACATTCTCCATAGGGCCTTCTACGATGTTACCAGGAAAGATATCCAGAAAATTGTAAGAGAAAGACCACTTCATTTCCAACATTGCTTCTTCCTGTGATTCTAATCACATTTCTAAATATTTTGCCTCTGTGTCACCATGAAAGATGTACAGACTTCACACCAAAAGGGTAAAGGTTGCTGCAAGGAAGATGTGGACTTCAAATCTCTCCAAGATCAGAAAATCTCTTAAAAATGTTTACCATAACTGTAAGATACAGCATTCAGATTCAATGGGATATCCAACTATGAGTTCCTATGCTTGTGATCAAGACATTGCTTCTTCTGATGAAGAAATGAATCTTACAATAACACTCCAAGACATTAAAACTGCCCAGGTTGAACTCCTTCACCAAATGACTGACATTGTCAGTGCAGTATCAAAAATCCGGGAAACGATTGGCCTATATCAGAAGCAGATGGAAGTACTGGAAAACAGAATGAATGTTAGTGAAAAACAACAATCTACAAGAGCTAAAGACATTCTCTCTGTGAAAGAAGCCATTGATGCTTTAAAGAAGAAGGTGACAGAACTGGAAAATCAGAATTTTTGCTCTAGCATACATTGTTTAGAGGTTCTGGAGGGAGAAAAAAGTAAAGAGATCATAGAACTGCTCCACAAACTCACACAACCAGAAACTCTAAAGAATAACTCAGCCTCTACAGGCTCTGGAAACTCTTCAGCAGAACCAAAGAAAGTGTCCAGATGTCCAGAGCCCCCTGATCATCTGAAGAAAAAGACAATTTCTCCCAAAATTAAAACTCAGAAAAAAATTAACCATCAAAATGCATCAAGAAGCATTAAAAAAGCAAAGTCAAATATTTATATTTACCCAGACTTTGGTACATGGGTTAAACTAACTTTTGTTCATGGAGGAAAGTGGAGATTTTTCCTCAGTGCTACCAAGGTAGAGGAATTTATCCAGTGGCTCCTTTCTAGGCCGAACATCCTTCCTGAGGAACCACAGCTCATAACCCAGAAATGCAGTCCATTCACTGGACCCGTTGCAAGCTTCACCGCAATCTGTCTCTCTGTTTTCAACTATATTTGCTGCCTTTTTGGCTCCTCAAAAGAGGAAGTAACTCGACTATAGAGTTATTTCCTGCTTTTCTTGGTATGAAATAAATGCAAGTCGATTGCTCCAGGCATTAACACATCTTTGTGATGGCTGTGAACACCTTGATACTTTGTTCCTTGTGGCCCACTATCCACAAAGTTTCCATCCATCAACAGTAAGCTAAGACATATTTCATTGGATTATGGTGTTCCATTTTCTGATGATATTCTTGTCTTCTCCAAAGGCAATTCATGAAGACACATCTTGTGTCCACTTTTATAGATAATTGGAAACAAAGAGTGAAGGAGTCAAGGAAAATGAAATACGTTTGGTAGTTCCCGAGTCCGTTTTCTATATACTTTTGTCCTCGTGGTCTTTGTGGATAAGATTTCTTATATGCGGGACATAATGTACTGACAAAATTTTAAATGGCATAGAGTTAAAAAAAAATCCTACTGTCAAGGCTACTAAAGTTAGCCTTATAAAAATGTGTAGGGGATTAAAAGGCCAAGTTATTGCAAAGGAAATAATTTCAAAAATGAACTTTCTCTGTCAACTTCAGCTTCATCTCTATCAATTAGATAAGGTAGAAAAGGCAGAATTAAATACTGGATAATTTCTAAATTTTTATGAAAGGAGATAAATACCATGTCCTATACCTTCGATACAGAGGAAAAGGAAAAAAATCCAAGAGGGATTTGTGGACTAAGTTAAATCTCAACATTATAATACCATAGGACAAGATTTTTTTTTATAAAACATATACCCAGAGGGGGTTCATTATTAGAAATAAGTGGTTATTGTCGTAATGTAAATTTTCTAAACATCATATAAAATAATTGCAAAAATAAACATCTTTTTCTGCCCAGCCTGGGTATTGTGCGCTGGTTGACAGTACTTGACAGGCTGAGGCCACGTGGGAAGCCTAAGTTTGATTCCCAGCTCTCCCCAAAGCCAGGCACGGTGGTGGTAACGGCAGTCCCAGTTTACTCAGGAGGCTGAGGTAGGAGGATCAGAGCGTAATAAGACCTGTCTTAAAAGAAATACAAACAAAACAAACAAAAAGTTCAGTAAACTAAATCTATCAGTAGTGAGTCCTGTGGGGTCATATTCTGTTAAAGTACAAATATTCTTAGTAAATGTAGTAGTTTTAATTATTCTCAGTTAATAATTTGAAAAGAAGATTTTGCCAGGTAGGTAAGAACAATCTAGTTTCAAAGAGAAAAAGGGAGCTAAAGAGGGTACAGCAAAAACTAAAGGGGAGGAAACCAGCAGTTAGCGTAATGGCTATGTCTCTGGACTCCCATGTAGTGGATCACGGTTCGAGTCCCGGACCCAGTGGCTTAAACTCACGCCAGGCACGTGTGCATGCGTGCCCAAGATCCCAAGAGGGGAATGGACGAGAAGAGATTGCGGTGTGGCCATCCCCCCTGGAGGGTGATTTCTTGCTTTCTGTCTCTTTTTTTTTAATGTAATTATTCATTTATTTATAAAATAACAAAAATTTATGAATAGATCTGTTTATTGTACTGAGAAAATGGTCTGTATATATGTGAGAAACATATACTTTAAGGACAGCATTCAGAACTGTTAAGACAAAAGACAAACTATAATTTTAAACTCAATCCTGATTTAAGGGAAAGGCTGGATGCATTCCAGTCAATAATTTATAGCTTTCTGTCTCTTTGTCTCTGTCTCTTTGGTGAGCACTCATGCCCTATAGCAAAAACCTCTCAAAAAAAAAAAAACTAAAGGGGAAGTATGACAATAAGGCCTAATTCTACTTGGTGCCAATCCAGTAGCAATTATGCACCACATTATTTTCATTTACAAGGCATTTTATTTGGCCCTTCTCTTGAAATTGACAGATACAATGCATACACAAATAGCTTTTTTTAAAGAATTATTCTATTTAATTTTATTCATTGTTATTTTATTATTAGTATTATTATTTGCTGTTGACCAGAGAGACAGAGAGAGAAGGAAAGTGAGGAAGCAGGCCACCAAGTCCAGGACCCAAACCACGACCAGCAATTTGGGAGTCCAGACGCCTCAACCTCCACACCACCTGCCGGCTCCTATATGAAAATTACTTTTAAAATAAGTCAATATGGGGAACCAGCAGTTAGCATAATGGCTATGTCGCTGGACTCCCACATAGTCGACCGCGGTTTGCGTCTCAGACCCGGTGGCTTAAAACTCACACCGGGCGCATGTGCGTGCGTGCCCAAGATCCCGAGAGGAGAATGGAGGAGAAGGGATTGCGGCGTGACCATCCCCCCGGGGGATGATTTCTCGCTTTCTGTCTCTATGTCTCTCTCTGTCTGTCTGGCGAGTACACACGCCCTATAGCAAAAACCTCTCCAAAAAAAAAAAGTCAGTATGTGATAGGCGTAATTCGAGTGGTACTATCATATACCTAATTAAAGCAAAGGGATACTTTAAATGGGTTTGTTTACAAAGTGTGCTTAGAGAACTAAGTGCTGTCTGTTCTGGTAAAGGCATTAACGACCTCTATTTACCCACCATCAGAGATGTCTGGAAGGAATACCCACACCTCTACTTTCACACATTGGGTATGATCCTCACATTTCAGGAAAATAACTGGGGAAGGCCATGACATACACGGATGACATCAGAAATTGTCTCTGAAAGAGGAAGTGACTCAGCTGGACATACGCGAGTCACCTGACCCTCCGGATTTTAGTGCAACTTTTACTGTTCTCCACTTCCCCAACCCCTGACACTGGGCTCAGTGTTTAGGGGAAGAACACAGCCCTGAGGATCAGAAGACCTAAGTTCTGAATCCTATACTTTCAAGTGTATGAGTTCATCTTGATTAGGTCTGTTATCTGTAAAAACAATCATTATATTACTTCAGTAAATAATTTTTCAACATTCACTAATAGCAAGAGGACATGGGAAATAAAAGAAAAAGAAGAGGACATTCTCTGCATTGTAGACACACAACACTGAAGGGGGTAGAGAAGATACGTACACAAATAACAGCCACACATGAAAAACAGGAAGGGGCGGCAAGAGCAATATAAGCAGCGCTCCCATATCAGAGAAAGAAGGTTATTGAGGGGGCAGCAAGTGACGTAAGGTTAAGGCACTAGATTCCCACATGGCCAACTGTGGTTCGAGTCCCAGACATGGCAGCTTGAAATCATGCCAGCCACGTGTGCGTACATACCCAAAATCCCAGGAGAATGGAAGAAGAGGGATTGCAGTGTGGCTATGCCCCTGCCCCAGAAAGATGATTTCTCACTTTTCTCTCTTACTG
The DNA here is from genome assembly GCA_026018925.1 of Tupaia tana. Taxonomy (NCBI): domain Eukaryota; kingdom Metazoa; phylum Chordata; class Mammalia; order Scandentia; family Tupaiidae; genus Tupaia; species Tupaia tana. The sequence goes on from JAKSZU010000020.1 coordinate 9,860,671, forward strand.
TCCCTCTCTCCATCTCTCTCCTCTCCCAAGCACATGTGCCCTATGGCAAAAACTTAAAAAAAAAAAAAAAAAAAAAAAAAAAAAAGGTTATTGAGCCTTGGAGAGAGAAGGTAAGGTAGGGAGGAGGTGCTGAGGGCAATGTAGCTGGCACAAGGACAACTAACGAGTGCACCAAGTGGGGGCTACTAGGGAACACGGGAAATACAACCAACCAGGTATTATATAAATGTGAAGTACTAAGAGGCGCTATTTCAATCCTTTTGTTTTTCTCTTCAGAGATTCCTTCCCTGTTCATTTCAAAAGGTTTGTACCTACATATGGATGTTAGAGGGAGAGAAGGTGACTCGACATTATTTTCTCAGGGTCTCAAATTTCCCCGGAGATGCTTCTGTTTGTCCTGTTAATGAATTAAGTTCCCTTTGAGGAAATGCAAGATTTTGAGTCAATTATTTATTATTATCACCTAGACAAGATCTCACATGACTTGTTAAAATTATCTCAGCTTATAACGGCAAGTGAGCAAATAACTTCTGCCTGTCCTTGATTTCAAATTCACCTGCCTCTCACCAGCGCGCTCCATCCTGCCTGGCTCAGAGGAAGTGGTGTCTTTCTTGAGTGCCTTCCTCCTCTAGTGGTTTACAGGGCCTTGACCAACTATTCCCTTTCTCTCCTCCATATAGTCACTACTTCCATACCAGTTTTTATACTAGGATTATGAAAATACTCGCTTGTTTGCATTGTCCCTTCTGTCAATTTCTCACCATCCTTTTCGAATGAGAAGCCCACCCTCCCTGTCGCTATCCTTTTCTCTCTCATTCTCTCCATGGCTCACAGGATTAGGTCCCCCATAATCATACTCTCTCCTCTGGTTCTCCTCCCAGTATGCTTAAAATATCCTACTTAGTTTTCTTAGACAATTCCTCTGACACTAGTAATTCTCTTAAAATCTGAATACTTCACTTTAATAACTCCCAAATCAAAGATTCAGGCCAGCTCATGGCATGGTTGTTAAGGTGGATGGATTTCTCATGGATAACCATGTGGTTCGGGTCCCAGATCTGACAGCTAGAAAAACATTCTAGGCATCTGTGTGAGTGTGCCCAAAATCCCAAAAAAGAGAAAGAAATGAAGGAGAAGGAATTGTGGTGTGACCATTCTCTATGGAGGGTGCTTTCTCACTTTCTCTCAAGCAAATACATGTGCCCTCTGGCAAAAATAAATAAATATAATTAATTAATTAATTAATTAAAAGACCCCTCATTCAGTCTTTCCTGGGACCTCATGCATTTTCGTTCCAAATGATCTACTTATCTTCTCTCTTTGGACATTGCCTTACTCTGTTTTCTGCTGCTATAGCAGAATACCTGAGACTAGATCATTTATCATGAACAGAAATATATTTGGTTGACAGTATGAAGGCTGGAAAGTCCAAGAGTATGTCCCTGGCATCTGGCAAAGGTCTTCAAGATGCATCATCCCATGATAAAAGACAAAGGGGGAGCCAGCTGTGGTGTAGTGGTTAAGGTGCTAGACTCCAGTGTGGTCAACCGCGGTTCAAGTTCTGCACATGGAGGCTTAAAACTCATGCCAGGCACCTCTGCATGCATGCCTAAAATTCCAAGAGGAGAATGGATGAGAAGGAATTATGGTGTGGCATTCCCCCCCCCCCCCCCCGGGGGCTGATTTCTCACTTTCTGTCTCTCTGTCTCTTTCTGTCTCTCCAGGATGTGTCCTATAGCAAAAAAACTCTTGGGACAAGCAGATCTTGTAGTGGTTATATCCCTGAACTCCCACATGGCCAACCGTGGTCAGAATCCTAGAATCGGCGGCTTGAAACTCACGCAGGATGTGAGTGTGTTCATGCCCAGGATCCTGGAAGGAGAAGGGATTGCAGTGAGGGTATCCCCCCTGGGGTGTGATTTCTCACTTTCCCTCTCACTGTCTCTGTCTCTCTTTTGATGAACACATATACCCTAAGGCAAAATCCTCTCAAAAAACAAAAAACTTTCAAAAAATAAAATGAGTGCATAAGGCATAAAAAGGGGCCCAAACTCCTGAGATAACTAACCTGATCCTGCTATAACAGGAAGAATAACTTAGATTAAGTCATGAGGGTTAATCGTTGTTTAAAGATCCCATCTCCCAAATCGTTGGAATTGCAATTTAATTTCAGCATAATTTTTGGAGGGGCCATTCAAATCATAGCAAATGTCTAGCAAAGAATTGGATATATACATAATTAAATGACTGTTTACAATGTAATTGAGTCAAACATGAAAACCACGCACATGTACCAAAACATCTCAACTGTTGTTGTTGCCATTAAACACGTTTATTGTGGAGACAGCACTCAGTAGTGAAAAGAGGACTTTCAAAGTGGAACAGACCTCAGAACAATAATTACTGAACATACCTATCAGACACTATGCTAGGACTTGAGTGTATAATGGTGAACCTCATACCCATGTGTAAGGCTTGTCTCTTTCAGTTTTCGCAACTCTAAATTGAGAAAAAAGTCTATCATTAGACTATTGTGTTCATTAAATGAGACCGTGTGTATGATCTGCCTAGAACAGTGCCTGATTTATTAGATAATTAACACCGGGTGGTTGCTTTCTTTCCTCTCTAGACTAAATGTTAATAGAGGGTATGAAGGTGGGCCCTGCCTCAAGGAGCCCACATTCAGAACTCAGCCTCATTTCATCAGAAATACTGGACACCCGACCAACAGTGGACAAAGTGACAGGCTAAATACAAAAGCTCCAAACCGACGCTTGACTCCCTTACCCGAGGCTGGTGTGATAAGAATAAGACAGGGTGTAAATCTCTCCTCCTGGTCTGGGCACTCAACCAATATTCCATCATCTGCAACAGCTGTTTGCCAACCTTTAATTGCACACTATATAAATAAACAACAAAGAAAAAAATGTGTAAGGAAGAAAAGAGGCTGAGTTTAAGATACATAATTGAGTCCAGTTTGAAATACTTGCTTGCATAGACACAGACACTAAAAGCACTTTATTCATTCAAACACAAAATTCATCAACATTTATTAAAAATCTGACTCTATGCCAGGAACTAGCTGAGCTAGGTGTGAACAAACAGAGATGAAAAGACATCAATCCTGCCCTAAAGAAGCACAATTTCAAATGGTTTTCTTTCCAGTTACCAAGTAATTTTGGAAAACCACACATTTTAAAATTTAGGTTTTGTTTGCTTTAAGTGGGACACAACTCAAGTCCCATTAAAAAAAAAAAAAAAAAAAATGCTAGTCCTGGGACCAGCAGTTGGAGTAAAGGCTATGTTGCTGGACCCCCATGTAGTCGACCACAGTTTTAGTCCCAGACTTGGTGGCTTAAAATCACACAGGGTGCGTGTGCGTGTGTGCCCAAGATCCTGAGAGGAGAATGGAGGAGAAGGGATTGCGGTGTGGCCCTCCCCCGCCCCTCCTGGGGGGAGTGATTTCTCGCTTTCTGTTTCTCTGTTCCTCTCTGTCTTTCTGGCAAGCGCATGTACCCTATAGCAAAAACCTCTCCCAGAAAAAAGGAAAAAGCTATTCCTAAAAGTAATGCTTTAAGGTTAATTCTTCAAGACACAAAAATGTAATTTTTTCTATATTGATCTGTACTTCTGCAAAATGTAGACAGTTTCTGACAAACCAATAGGTTATGCACTGAAACTTCAGTGTTAAATCCTTGATTTACAACTCAGAATGCATATTATAAAGAAACAACATTGGGGACCAGCACATGGCATAATGGTTATGTCACTGGACTTCCACACGGTCAACCATGGTTCAAGTCCCAGGCCTAGAGGCTTGAAACTCATGTGTGTACATGTGTGCCCAAATAATCCAAAAGGAGAATGGAAGAGAATGATTGCGACATGGCCATCCCCCACCCTGTGGGGATGATTTCTCGCTTTCTGTCTCTCTGTCTCTCCAGTGAACATACATGCCCTACAGCAAAAAAATCTCTCTCAAAAAAGAAACAGCATTGAAGTTGGATTTTTTTGTTCTTTTTCTTTTTTTGAAGAGGTTTTTGCTATAGGGTGCATGAGCTTGCCAGAAAAACAGAGAGAGACAGAAAGTGAGAAATCACCCCCCAGGGGGGATGGCCATGCTGCAGTCCCTTCTCCTCCATTCTCCTCTTGGGATCTTGGGCATGCACGCACACACACCCAGCATGAGTTTAAACCGCCGGGTCCGGGACTCAAACTGCGGTCGACTACGTGAGAGTCCAGCAACATAGCCATTAAGCTAACCTCTGGTCCCGAAGTTGGATTTTTTTTTAAACAAACCTGTAAAAACTGATGTACTATAATGCACCTGAGATGATGAGAGTGATAAAACTATAGAGCCAACCTTTTTTGTATTCCCAGGTCAAAGTCTATTCAGGGAAATATCTCCAAGAGTGGTCCTCGTGACAGCTGAATCATGACAGGGCCCCACCCTCCTTTCTCTCTTTTATCTGTTGGAATGAAAATTTCACACACTGATGATACTAGTAGACTCCTTGTAAGCAGGAGACAAAGGGCAGTAACTAAATTGGGGTCATGACAGACACTCTAGGGATGAGAAGCTGAGCTAGGGAATTCTTGAGTGAGGAAAGAAACAAGGGTTTTATGAAACAGCTGAGAAGCTAGTGCAGAGAATGGGGCTTGAAGTGGGCCAAGGTCTCTCCCAGTGATGAAAGCTGAAACATGAGGGAGACAATTTATGCCTATGAAGCACAGAGTGTACTTCTTGCCCATCATTGTGCTCAATTGTGATGGAGATATTGGAGACAGATGATTGGGAAGAGGCAAAAACGTCTTCTGGGATACCACCTTTCTGGAAAATAATTGTATTTGTGAGGAACATGGGACCCCAAGCCTATCTGAGCTTCAAAATGTTAGAGCAAACGGAGTCGGAGCTGGGCAATAGTTGGGCCAATGAGTCACGGGGGTAAAGTGGTGCCGTAGCGGTGCTCACTTGACAAATAAAGGGACATTTCCTTATCTTCTCATCTTACCCCTTCCCCACACCATTTTTTTTCACCTAGAGCTTGAGATGAGGGGATATGATATATAGGGAGATGCCTCCAAGCCAGAGGCAGAGTTGGGGTTGGGGAGTTAAAGGAAGAGAAAGAAAATTCCCAGTTAGAGAGACCAGCAGACTGAACTCTCATGTTATTGACTGCATTTCAATTTGGATCTGGCAGCTTAAAACTCGGGCCAGGCACATGTGCATTTGTGCTCAAAATCCAAACAGGAGAATGGAGAAGAAAGGGCTGCAGAGTGATCACCGCCCTGGGGAGTGATATCCCACTTTCTGTCTCTCTGTCTCTCCAGCAAGTGCACGTGCCCTATAGCAAAGATCTCCAAAAAAGGAAAAGAAAAAGAAGACTCCCAGTTAGGAGCAAGGAACAGCTGAAGCTCTGGTGAAGCCTTCGTACAGTAAGGACATCCTACATGCACAAAGTAAAATGTGCTCTAAAAAAGGCAGTGCCTCCTCAGCAACTTAATCAAATATGGTGTTCATCTTCCTCTACCCTCCCTTACACTTTAGCTCGAAGGAATCTGCCCCAGGTTCCAGGAATAGTTTTCAATAAGACTCTTCCCATCTTGCTTTGAGTCAAAGATTTCACCTATATTTAGATACTTCCTCTCTTCACATTCATTTAGTATAGAAAAAAAAAATGCATGAAAATGTGGTCAGGTGACAGTCTGATTCTGAAGATGTATTCTTTCTACCAGTCATTTCAGAAACTGTATTCTTATAGGCCACTGCCCTGATGGAAGGTGTGACATGTCTCTCAGATATAAGAAATTAGAAATGTGGGTACCTCATTGTGTCACAAATGTGACCACAAACGAGGGTCATTTATAGTGACCCTCAGTCAACTTATATTTTCCAAATATAGAGATAATCATTGCTTGATGTACAGGCTATAATTGAATCACAGCCATCAGTGACATGGTTATTTGTTGTTATAGCAATTTTAACAAAATTATGCGTATGGCAGCCTAATTACAAGAGCACCACCAGTGACCCAGCTGGCATTTTCAGTATGTTATCTAAGAGATACGATCACAAGGCAAATCAGAGCTGACTTAATGAAGTTTGTGATCAGAGGCTATTCTGAAGACAAGGAGTTATTGAAGAAGACAAAGAGGAACTGATGACTGGCAAATTTATGTAGGCTATTAGAGAACAACAAAAAGCAAAGAAATGTACTTTATTCAACCTTCTTTCCAGTGGCAGCAATAGACGTTTTCTTCCTTCCTAGTAAGAGAATCCCAAAATCATAAAAAAAAAAAAAAATTAGCTGTAAAAAAAGCCTAGAGGTGGGAACCAGCAGTTAGCGTAATGGCTATGTCGCTGGACTCCCACGTAGTCGACCGTGGTTCGCGTCCCGGACCCGGTGGCTTAAAAAACTCACGCCAGGCGCGTGTGCGTGCGTGCCCAAGATCCCGAGAGGAGAATGGAGGAGAAGGGATTGTGGCGTGACCACCATCCCCCCCCCCCAAAAAAAAAAAGCCTAGAGGTTACTTAGTTCAATGATATTCAAGTTGGGGGGGGGGTACATCAAAAGACTTTATAAAATCTCTTGGCAGACTTTTGCAAACTATCCCTCCCCCCAATACCGTGTTATGTCTGTGGGTCAGGGGATATGACTTTGTCCTTGCCTTGCTTGAGAATCATGACAATAAAGAGCAGCATAATGCAGGGACTGAGAACAAGCGTCTCAGTATTGGAGAGGCCCGGATCAATGAAGGTTACGTCACCCACTAGTTGTGTGACCTTGTTGAGTTTTCATATACTCTGAGCCAATTTCATTGCCTCCAAATTGGAGATAATAAGAGAATACAATGCAAAATTATGTACTGAGGATAAAATGAGGAAACACACTTACATTTGCATAGTAAGAACTTAATCACTATTCCGTATAACTCTTTTAATGCTACTACTATTGCTGCTGCTGCAGCAGCTGCTGCACGGGCCCAGCAGCATCTGTATGTCCAGGATATAGACAGAAAAAAAGATTGAGATCAAGAAAATGGATCCAACTCACTGAGGAGGCGCTTGAGATCCAAAAGCCAAACTAACTCGTTACCCTAAAGTTGCCCAAATGATGAGTCTGGACCAGATTCCAGGGTTCCACGTGGTATGTCTCGTGCTCTTCACGCCACACTGAATCGCTGGGTGCTGACAGCTAATGGAACGGCCGGATGTAGGGGGAATGTACTGGCCTAGCTGCCAAAGGCACAGTTAACCCTCTGAGGAGTGCCTTTCACCCTGTGTGGTGTCTCTAATGTTCTGGGAAGTAGCAAAGTGTGTTGATCGAGGATTGGAGGTCTCATTACTCCCCTACCTACCAAGCCTCCTTCCCAGATCATACGACCCATGTTGTTGGAAAAGTCCTAATGTATTTTTATATGTAAAAATGCGTCATAACTTTTCCGATGATCCAATATTATCTCTGAAACGTGGACCTTTCTCACCCTAGGATTTTTCATGCTGGTCGTCTATTATCTAAGCTTTTGGTCAGGGATCATGGCAAAGTGTGCGTGTGAGAGTATCAGTATATACATACATACCCATATATTTGGTACCACATATATATGTCTAATGTACATATGAACCAGATATTCATCATTGTTTAGTTAATTTCCTTACCTATCGTCAGTGGTATTGTTCTGATTACTGTAGGTATTTAGGTTTAAAAAAGAAAACAGTAATGATGATAAGTACCTACACACACTTCTGGTAGAAGCCTCAGATGGTACTTCTAAAAGTTAAAAGTATTTTTGAAAAGTTGAATAGCTATGAGTAATGTTTAAGTACCTAATAGGAGCTTTAAAGGACAATAACTTAGTGTAAAGCCTGTCTTTCAAGGAAATGGAGTTTGACAAGAAACATGTCTTAATACATTTATCATAAAACCAAAAAAATTTTAGCCTATATTTTTTTCTCACCATCTTTTTTTTTTAAAAGTGTCGTTTTTTTTTTTTCTGCCATAGGATACATGTGCTCACTGTAGAGACAGAGACAGAGATAGAAAGGAGAAAAGGGAAAAATCACCCTCCAGGGGAAATGGCCACACCGCAATCCCTTCTCCATTCTCCTCTCAGGATTTTGGGCACACATGAACACGTGACTGGCATGATTTTCAAGCTGCTGGGTCCAGGTCTCAAACTATGGTTGACCATGTGAGAGTTCAGTACCTGAACTACACCACCTGCTAGTCACCATCTTCTTTAAAACAGACTCTTTCTTTTTTCTTATTATTTTTCCCCTGGGTTTTTGATAAAGTCTTACTGTTCCCACCTATGGGATTCTCCCTCCTCTGCACCTTTTTCTCTCTCCATCTGGCTCGGTGTCTCTCTCACCTTGCCCTTCTATCTCAGTTTTTCTCGGGATGGTGCGGGACCTGTGTGATCCCACATACTTTCACTTGCCAACCAAGGTCACATGCAGTTGTTTTTCCTCTTTTCCTCCACTGATTTTCAGCCATGAACTTCAGTGTTGACCTTCCCATTCTTCCTGATTCTGCCTCCGATTATCCCTGGTGTCCGGCTCCGTCTTCCTCCAACAGGTGTTTACTGCTGCATCCATTCCCCACACTCGCTTCCCCAGGTCCTGACGTCTGAGTTTGCTTCAAGCCAGCATCTACACTGCACCTTCTATTCGTTCCTTTTGTATGACTGCTTAAAGTTAGATGTCTTAGGGGTCATACGGTGGTGCAGCAGGAACACAAAGCGATGCGAGGCTGACTTACATGGGAAGGTTCCTGGTTCTCATTCGGAGACCTCCTTGAACAACCAGGAGGGTGCCTGAGGCCCAGGAGCTAGTGGAGGCTGCGAGTGGACTGCAGGGTGTATTGAGAGTGCTTGTCTCTCACTCGCTCATGGAAAAAATAAAACTTTTTAAAAATATCCACTCCTAGATTGTATCTCTACTTGGATTAACACTCTAGGGCAGTTGCCACGACATTTCTCAAGTACTCGTTACTTCCTCCGTTTGTTTGTCCTTCCCCTTGTACAGCTCCCCTCGCACGTCCTTCTTTTCTTATTCCAACTCCTTATTTTTTTTCCATAGAGCTGATCAAGATATGAAATCAAATTTTACTGTAGAATTTATTTTGTATAATGAAGACAACTGAATGTTCCTTAGGCTGAATCAAAAAGCAAGTGAAGGGATCAGCAGATATCATAATAGTTTTGTCACGGGACTCCCACGTAGTTGATCATGGTTCAAGTCCTGGACCTGGTGGCTTAAAGTTCATGCTGGGCATGTGTGCATGTATGCCCAAAATCCCCCCCAAAAAAAATGAAGGACAAGGGATTGTGGTGTGGCCATCCCCCCAGGGGGGGGTGGATTTCTCACTTTCTGTCTGTCTCTCTGGCAAGCGCACACTCCCTATAGCAATCTCTCTCTCTCTCTCTCTCTCTCTCTCTCTCTCTCTCTCTCTCTCTCTCTCTCAAAAAAAAAAAAAAAAAAAAAAAAAAGAGCAAGTGAATAGAACAACTTATAATTTAGTTAGGGAAATAACTTTACATTTGTCTTTATTTACTTATTTTTACTAAAGCCTCTCAATTGAGAAAATAACTCTCTATCGTAAGAAAATACATGAAAATGGGTCTAATCTAATTTTCTTCTGTTGATTTGCTAATATTCTGGTCCCTCTGTGGTCTCAAACAAATTAATTTTGTTTATAATTTTTAAGGAGAAATAGATTTTTTGGGTTGTTTTCTAGTTCACTGCAAATGGCTTTTGGAATAAGCATGTTTTGCAGAAACACTGATCATAACTCTGTCATGTACAATAATGAAATGGAAGAAAGTCAAGACTCGCCTGGGCAAATAATTACAGAAAAAGTTTACATTTCAGACATTACTCAATCTGAGACAAGATGGCCTAACAGCTTTCTTTTATGCCTTGTATAAAACAAAAAACTTAGGTTTTGAATTTCCACAATAGTAAATCAATTTCGATGAATTTATAACTTTGGGACTACTCATGACTAAGCAGCCTAAAGACTGAAACAACCGCAAAGATTCAAGTTCACGATGACTCATCTAAAGGAGGCAAAGAACTAGGTAGTCTTAGATTCACTTCTCTTTCATTTTATTAAAACCAGCTCAGCTCACAAAAGGAATTTTTAATCAGGAGTGGAATTCCCCAGTGCTGTGGTCGTATTAACTCAGGGCAGAATGCCCATTAAGGGGAAGAAAGGACATGTGGACATGACAGGGCTGAACTGTGCTGGGTTCTTCTCTCTAGCGTATGCATTCACTGGGTAAAGTCCTTATAGTGGGCGACGATTCCGATATGGCAAAGCCTGGAAATTTATCTTCATCCCAAACTCCTAATTCTGTGATTTTTTTTAAACAAGTGTTTTTTCCAAAACATTGGGGGAAAAAAATGAAGAAGCTATGTCCTCTTCTCGGTACATGAAAATTAACTATTTTTAATCCACCAAATCAGTCCCAAATACAATGACATAAACCCCCAAAATGAGCAAGAAGCACCAGATTCCTCCTACTGTTATCTTAAATTTATTTTGTCATTTAAAAAATTAATATTATTCTTAATTGTTAAATTAGGATGTAAATTTATAGGGTAAAATATATTTTGATATATGTATACAATGTTAAATTCCTGAATCAAACTAATTAACATATCCATCTCTTCACTTCCTTATCATTTTTTGTATAGAGCCATTTGAAATCGACTGTCTAAGCTATTTTGAATAACCATGTTCTAGTGGTATATATATAATTTTTTATTTGCCAGAGTGTGTGTGCTCTCCACAGAGAGAGAGAAAGAGAGAGAAAGAGAGACAGTGCCTCAATGGAACATGGTCGCATTATGATCCCCCTGCTTCCTTTCCTTATCCTGCTAGGATTTTTTTTTTCCTATAAGGTGCGTGTGCTTGCCAGAGAGGGAGAGAGAGGAAGAGAAATCACACTGCAGGGGGAATGGCCACATCACAATCCCTTCTCCTCCATTCTCTTCTTGGGACTTCGGGCACACACACATGTGCCCTGCTTGTTCCCCAGGCTGCTGGGTCCAAACCACACAGCTGGTCGTGTGGGGTCCGGCAGCCTTAATCACCATGCCACAGGCTAGCCCCATTAGGATTTGGGACACACACACACGTGTTGTGTTTTCAAGCCTCTGGGTACCAGGATTGAACTCAATTGGCCATATGGGATCCAGCTTGCTAGGAATAGCACTTAACCACTGCTCTTTGAGACCAGGCCCTAGTAGTAGTTGTATTTTCAGGTTTTCCAGCAACCTCCGTATGTTTCTATAATGGCTGACTAATTTACCATCCCACCCACAGTGTTCAAGGCTTCCCTTTTCTCCACATTCTCACAAACACTTACCATTTATGGTAACAGGTATCTAACAGGTATCTGATTATATATTATTGTAATAAGGTGATATCTCATTTAGTTTGCATTTTCCTCATGTTTAGTGATGTTAAGCTTATTTTTTTTATTTTTTGAGAGAGATTTTTGCTATTAGGCTTGTGTGCGCACCTGAAAGACAGAGACAGAGACAGAAAGTGAGAAATCATCCCCTCAGGAAGGATGGCCATGCCACAATCCCCTCTCCTCTATTCTCTTCTTGGGATTTTGGGCATGCACCCACATGAACCTGGCGTGAGTTTCAGACTGCTGGAGCCAGGACTTAAACCACAGTTGGCCATGTGAGAGTCCAGTGCCTTAACCACGATGCCATCAGCTAATCCCTTTTAAGCACTTTTTAATTTATCTGTTGGTCATTTGTACATCTTCTTTGGAGGAATACCTATGAAATCCTTTACCCCTTTTTTAGTCATTTTTTTTCTTGATATTCAGTTGTTTGAATTTCTCACATATTTTGGATTTAATCAGATGTCTGGTACAAATATTTCTGTATATGGGAGATATCTTCACTCTCAATTGTTTTCTTTTCACTAGGTTCTTAGATGATTCATTGATTCATTGAAGTTCTTGCTAATAGGCTAACATGCTAATATAATTAGTATTAACTCGTGATATACTAAATTTTAGGTAATAGGCTGATGAGTAAAACAGTTATGATATTATAATATCCTGAGGTTCTTAGAGAATGGCTTAGATGTCCACAGAACTTCTGTCTCCCTGCTGGGTCCTCTTTTCATTTTGCAGGTGCCTCATCTGTTTTTCAGTCCTTTCAGAGCTATTCGTATGTGCTGACTCTTGCCTTATGTGCCTGGTCCTAACTGCGGCTTGCCATTGCTGCTTCTGCGTGATTCAGTGACTTCACTCTGCACGAAAAGGATTGTCCTCCCACCCCTCCCCCCAGGCTGCTCCTTTGGACCCCCGTTGTTAAGTAACACTGTTAATTGGGCTATCCAAAAATCTGTTTCCTTTTCTCTTCTACCAAAATGCTCCCAACAATCGTGGTTACATGGTCAAATACGTTCTTTCTTAGCCTTTTTTTATCCCCTGGCCCAGATATAAGGAGAGATCTGCTGGAGAGAATTCCGGGAAAGAGTGCCTCCCTGATGAAAAGGGACACATACCACTTTGAGTTTCTCCTTATAGCCTCAGGAAAGCACTTATACCTGGGATGTGAGGCAAGACCTAGAAAGTCACAGAGATGTCCTCAGTGACGTTATGGAGCCACTGAAACAACGCCAGCAGCCTGTACCGCCGGACTTACTATGTGAGAAGTTTAAGCCTATCGCTTAAGCCTACGTGGTTGTTGGGTTCTTTGTTTCTTGCAGCCAAATGCCATTCTTACTGACGTACTGCCATTACCACTATCAGAGTCAAAGCTACCTCTGCATGTTAGGAGTTTAGTACATTTTTCTATTCAAGTGCTATCTAGAACATTGATGAAAAACTGACCCCAAAGTAATATTCAATCCTGGTGAAAACTGTCAGCACATCATGAGTCTCATGGTGGTTTGGTGCCCATCAGCTTTTATTTTGGTTGTTTGCCTGTGAGCTTTTAGCCAAATCACCTGGCGAGACTGGGTGTGAGAAGCGAGTCCAGTAGCACAGTCCAGTAGAATGAGCAGGAACTACACATGCACCCCACAGTCACGCCATCCCTCAAATCATATTATGCCAACCTACTTGAGATGAGATTATGATATCTTATCTCGTACATGCTCAACTCGGAAGAAGGCATCCTCTTATGCCGTCCTACATTTTAATCTCCCATTAATACGGACACTAGTTTCAAGATCTGGCGGTATCTGGGCAAAGGATCTCAGTTCACTGAGCTCATTCATTCTAGAAGGAATCATAATTAAATAAATATTCCACACTTCACATTCATCATCTCTTTCTCTCTTCTTGTTACTAAACAGAGACATTATCTATCATAGAAAAATCTCTTCTTATGTAATCTCATCTCCTCTCACTTTTTCAGGACTCTTCCTCTCTGGAGAAAACGGTTGTTTCTTATGTCTCTTATATAACTTCAACCTCTCCTTCTTTATTAGGTCCTTTTCATCAAAATCTAAACATATTACTGTCTCTCCCACCTTAAGGAAAATGAAAACTATATTTTATTGAACTATAAATCTCCAAGTAAAAATCTCATCTTTTCTCCTAGGCACAAAAATATGATAGCTTCAACGGATACTTCTGGTTATTACTGACTTCTCCAGTCCAGTCTTCCCTAAAAATAGTTCTTATTCTTACCATCTGACTCCTAGCATTAAGTCAGCAATGACTCGCATGTCGCCAAGGCAATAAAAGCGCTCGTGTCTCTCCTATTTGACCTCAGTGTCCTTTGTACACAGGTTTCCACTCCTCCCTTAGAGTAACAGTCTCTTTCCTTGTTTATCTGTCTGAAACCACTACACTTCCCTTGTTTTCCTCTAACTGATCAGTTCTAGTCTCCTTTACACTTCCCCTCTACCCAGCCTTCTCACACAGACCTGCCTCAGGACTCAGTCTTGGGACCTTCTCTGTCTTTCTCCATAACCTCTCCCAAAGTGATCTTGTTACCCTCATTATCCTCAAACACCATCTATGGCCAATGGTCTGAATCATATCTGCATCCCAGACCACTCTTCTGAGTTATAGACACATGTCCAAATGTCCATACTGTCTCCACTTGGGACATTAGAATGTGTTATAAGAATCTCAGATACAGTATTCCCTAAAATAAACTTATTCTGTATAACCACCTTGCCCCAAACTGCATTTCTGTAGAGTTTCTTATAATAGTAAATGGTACAAACATCCCCTCAGATCTGTTACCCAGAAGCCTGTGAGTCATCCTTACCACCTCTCTCTCTTTCAATGTCTTCCCTCCCCTTCTCCCAAAAAAAATCAGCCTCTAAATGCAGTTGACCTTGTCTCCTAAATCTACCTTCTTTTCAGTTTAAGTCCCCATCATCTCTTGACTGCACTACTCAAGTTACTTTCTAACTACTTTTCTTTAACCCAGTTTTTCCTGCCTAACCCCGTTTTTCACATGGCAGTAAGAGTCATTACTTAAAATGTACTTCTGATCAAATCATCCCTTTACTGAAACCACCAAATGGTTTCTTGATACTAAGCATTAAACCCAAAGTCCTTCTTTGTATTTCCTGAGCAAAACAATCTCTTTCTTGCCTCAGGACATTATTTATATGTCTCTGCTAGGAATGCTATTTCTTCCACTTTGAGCACAGCTAATTCTTGCTCATCTTCCAGGTATGAATTTAATTACTACTTTCCTGAGGAAATTTCTCCTGATTAAATTAGAAATAATGTTAACTTCCCTATTTAGTTTCAGACCACCCTGTGATTTTCAATTATAGGACTTATCACTCTAGTAATTACATCCTACTTACGTGATTATTTAGTAGGGAGGCTCTAGCTAAATAATGTAAGCTCTCTGAGGGTAGGAACTTGGTATAATTGCTCACTAATGTATTCTCAGTCACTAGCACAGGGGAATAGTAGGTGTTCAGTAAGATTTGTTGGATTCATAAACTGAATTTTATACTGAGTTCTGCTTTTAAGACCTATACCAACTTCCTGTTCTGTTCGCAGATATATTTGACTTTAATTATGACTAATATGGGTACTTATGTACTTATGTTTTAATTATAAGTATTTAATTATGATGCTTATTTAATTATATTTACACCTCCAGAGATATGTGAATAGAAAATATTTATTTTTTAAAAACTATTAAAAAATAAATTTTTAGAGGCCAGCAGGTGATGTGCTGGATAAGGCACTGGACTCCCACATGGCCAACTATAGTTCTAATCTCAGACCTGCTGGCTTAAAACTCACACTGGGCACAAATGCATGTGTGCCCAAAATCCTAGGAGGAGAATGGAGAAGGGATTGTAGTATGTCCATCCCCTCAGGAAGTGATTTCTCACTTTCCCTCTGACTGTCACTCTCTGTGTCTCCCTCTAGTGACCACATGTGCTCTATAACAAAAACTTTTAAAAAATAATAAGTAAATAAATGAATTTTTTAAAAAACTAAAAGAAGTTCTAAATTTTCCTAAGAATTTTTAGAAGAATTTTATTTTTCTTGAAGACTACTGGCCAGTAAGTTGTTGTGGTTTATTTTTCTTTTTATTTATTCATTCATTTATTTTAATTTGACCAGAGAGAGAGGGAAAGAAAGTGAGAAAGCAAGCCACCAGGTCCAGGACTTGAACCATGGTCAGCCACATGGGAACTTCCAGAGCCTTAAACACCACACCATCTGCTGATCCCCCCAGTTGTCATGATTTTTGACAATGAGAAAAATAGTCAAAAATCAACTACTTTGGTAAAATTGGTATATTCCTCATCAAGGTTCAAAATATATTAGAAAAATATCTCTCACCTTTTTAAGGCATTTTCTAAATTAAATAAAATTTTCATTCTAAATCTACTGTTGTGAGATTAAGGAAGAAAACAAGTTGAAGTTAGGCCCTGTAGAGCAGTCGTTAAGTGCTGAGCATTGAAAACCAGACCCCACATGACCAACTGCAATTTGAATTATGGCCCTGGAAGTTTGAAAAATATGCCAGGTACGTGCATGTATTGATACATGCCCAGAATCTGGACATGGTGGAGAAATGGAGGAAAAGGATTGTGATGTGACTGTGCCACATTTCAGGGAAGGGGAGCTTTCTCTCTCCCTGTCTCTTTTGAATGTATGTGCCTTCTGGCAATCGAAAAAAAAAAAAAAAGTTGAAGAGTGATGCTCTAAAACTTTCCTTTAATGATGTTCTAACACAAGAAATTAAAGGCCAGTCTGTGTCCCTAGGGTCTATTATTAATATATGTGGGAATAGAATGATTAACACATAATAATAGACCACAGGAGCAAACCCTACCAAACAAGGAAGAAGACTAATGAGGATATAAATTCTAGGAAAGTCCAAATTTTCAAGGGTTTTGATTTATTGACATGAGAATATCGTAGCAGACAAGAGAGAGAGGAAGAAGTACTTAAAACAGATTTGTCAAGCTCAGCACTCTTCACTTTGTGCTGGATAATTCTTGGTTGCTAAGGGTGGTCCTATGCATCACGGGATATTTAACAGCTTTCCAGGTCTCTGCCCAATGGCTGCCAGCAGTAAATCCACCCACCGATCTCCAAAATAGTGACAATCAGAAAGGCCTCCAGACATTGCCAAATGTCCCTTGGGTGAAAGTGATGGGTTGGGAGGGAGAAAAATTGACCCTGGTTGAGAATCACTAGATTAGGGAAAGTCATAGTCATTTGCTGATTCAAAAAAAGACAGATGAAAAAGTTCTCTCTGTCATTCACTGATTTCTTGATTTGTAAGATCTATTCATTCATTCATTTGACCAAACACAGTACCAGGTACAATATTCTCAAGATAAGTAAAGCACAGTTTCTTTTAGGAACTGAAAGTCTACTAAGATAAAAAGCCCATTGTCTTACAAGGTATCATGGATTCATAGTTATATGAGATGTAGATCATAGCTATCTCCCATGAAAGGTGCTTTCTCACTTTCCCTCTGATGATTTTGATTAATGCATAATCAAAATTAACCAAAAAACGTCACAAATTTACCCCAAATCCACAGTAGACCTATTATGGTAGATAAAGTAAATTAGCATTCAACAGTCAGTTCAACTTCTGGAGTGCCTTCCTGCTCTGCACCAGTTGGAGAACTAAATCTTCCTTGCCCAGAATCCTTTGCAACCAAGTATTAGAGATACAAATTGGCTCATTTCATTGTACTTGCATGAGATCAAATTCATAGCTAGGAAGAGCCCATCTGCTGCCTGATGCTCAGAGGCACAGTCCTGGAGACTTGGGTGTATTCTCAGCAGTGTTCCGGTATCTGGTTTTGAGCTTTCTGGGGATGCGGTGGGAATAGTGGTGGCTTCCTGATCCCTGGATGGCAGCTATGGCACTGTACTCTCGAATGCAACTGGTCAGTAAGAGGCCCCTAATTCTATCTTTCTACTTTAAAAGAAGCAGCACCACCCCTGCCTCTGAAACTTATTCTGAAAGATTCAGCCTTCAACCTCTAGCATTCTATTGAGCATGGATGAGTCTGAATCTATGTATTACAGACATTCTGCTTAAAATAGCTAGAATGAGTTCTGGTTTTCGCAAAGGGAACCCTGAGACTCTATACAACAAGCTTTAATAACTCAGTAAATATATCACACACAGTGTGATCACACTCCCCCAATATAGAAACAGATCCTAGACGCTTCAGTTAAGCACCAGATGAAGAATTTGGCTTGCACTTAGGAGCCATGCTGCATGAAAAACATGTTTGCTTTTGTTTGTATGTTGTCGAATCAATGCAAGTAAAAATATAAGATTGCACATAAAATGCAGCGCAGAGATAAGCATGAGATATACAGTTAGGGAAGATTTTCTAGAAGAGTGATGATGAGATAAGTTGGAGTATGCGTAAGAGAGAGCCAGGAAAACTGCATTTGAGGGGTGGGGAAAAGGATAAGAGGTGCTAAGTAGAAAACACAGAGTAAGTACAAAGAGTTGGGAAGGAGTGGTACATTTACAGAAGTGGCGATTGAACGGTATACCCAGGCTATACAGTGAGAGGTAGGGACTGTGGAGAGATTATTTAGAAAACAGAGAAAAGATCATGAAGAAGAAAGAACAGTTTAACTTACATATTTTGAAGTCTAATAAGCCAATGATTATAAAATACACTATTCATTGTATAAAAGTTTTTAGGAAAAACAGACATATGACACTAAATGTACACATTTCTTTAAAATTAAATTAAAATATTATTCATTCATCAATCTAAACTCTTTCTTTTCAATACTTAATCAAAATTTGCATCTAAACCATCTTGACAAGTATAGAGAGTACAGAGATCCTTCTAAACCACTTTCGGTCATTAGCAGTTAGATTGAGCTTTTCACCAGTGCCTGTGGTCTTGATTTTTTTTTTTTTAAGATTGAGAGTAAATTTCAAGGCATATCAAATTATATTAAGATTTCTTCATCTGCATTTTCTATTTGGTTAAATTTAGAATTTTGATTTTTCTGTGATTGAATGATATTGGTCAATTACCATAGGTCAAATAGCTTCTTTTTTTTTTTTTTTTTTTTTGGAGAGGTTTTCGCTATAGGGCACATGCGCTTGCCAGACAGACAGAGAGAGACATAGAGACAGAAAGTGGGAAATCACCCCCCAGGGGGGATGGTCACGCCGCAATCCCTTCTCCTCCATTCTCCTCTCGGGATCTTAGGCACGCACGCACACGCGCCCAGCGTGAGTTTTAAGCCACCAGGTCCGGGACGCGAACCGTGGTCGACTACGTGGGAGTCCAGCAACATAGCCATTACGCTAACTGCTGGTTCCCAAAATAGCTTCTCTTAAAAGAGCCAAAAACTTTGACATTTAATCAATAGTCCATAACTGAATAATAGTCCTATGTAAGTTAATGCGTTTTAATCACACTAACTTCTCCCTGCTTAGAAAAGCCCATGAGCTGGTGTCAGCTGGCAGTATGACTGATGAGGTGGCTGGATAATGCATGGACAACTGTGCAGTTCAAGTTCCAGACCCAGTGGCTTGGGAAACATGCTGAGTGTATGTGTGTGCATGCCCAAAATCCTAAAAAGAAAAATGGAGGAGAAAAGATCATGGAGCTTTCTCACTTTTCCTCTCTCTCTCCTCTCTCTCTCTCTCTCTCTCTGTCTCTGTCTCTGTCTCTTTCTGGTGAGTGCATGTGCCCTATAGCAAATTAAAAAAAAAAAATTCTATGCTCTGTTGCAGAAGATTTGGCAAGTCTGAACGTCATTAATGCCATTGTCTAGTATATGACAGTCAATAATATTTTAAGTAGAATTTACTTTAATTTCAGGGCTGCATGATAGTTTTTACAGAGGTGCTAAGTAAAGTTCAGGAGTCCAAATTTAAGTTTCAATTCAATGACCTGTTATCAATGCAAAAAGCCCAAGTGGGAGTGACAATAGAATGAGTATGGCTTGGTTCACATAGCTCAAGAAATGATAACTGCCACAATTCTCTCCACTGCCTAGAATCTGGTAATATTATTTTGACTGTAAGAGTTGTCCTGTGTTTGGAAATGATAAAATGTACAGGAAAAAAAAAATGATTAAGCAGGATGGTTCCTGGAACAAAGTCCAGTGTGGGCCCCCTACATACAACAAAAAAAGTCTCATTTTCTTCTTCAGATAAAGAGATACATGATGGAGTAAGGTTGAGCAGGAAAATTATTTTGGATGTCAGGTGGGAGGGAAAAGAAAAAAAGAAAGTGGAAGGGAGTTTTTAATGCTTTAGTAAAGGTTTGATTTTATTAGGACCAGCAATTGGCATAATGACTATGTCACTGGACTCCCACATAGTTCATCATGGTTCGAGTACACCACCCGGTGGCTTAAACTCACGCCAGGTGCATGTGCGTGCGTGCCCAAGATCCCAAAAGGAGAACGGAGAAGGGATTGCAGCATGGCCAACGCTCGCTTTCTGTCTCTCTGTCTCTCTCTGTTGTTCTGGTGAGCGCACTCACCCTATAGCAAAAACCTCTCCAAAAAAAGAGGGGGATTGATTTTATTTAGAAAACAAACACAAAACCAGAGGGCAGATGATTTACAACCACACCCTAGGGACACTTAGATATGCAAATACTATGTGGTTCCTTTAATCTCTAAAACACACATAATTTTCCCTTTGAACAACCATCCTGATAAGTAGTAACAGCCACTTAAACTTTCTATTTTATAATATTTTGACTTTTCTGGTTTAAACTATCTCTATCCATTTTAAACATTCAATCTATGAATTTTGTTTTCCTGTCCAACTAGCTTAAAAATCTCTTAGTCTATTTTTGCTTTGGTAGCAGAAATATGTAACATGTAATGAACTTAAGAGAATAGTGGTTTAATTTGACTCACAGTTCTGGGGGCTAGGAAGTCCAAATGTATAAGAAAATGACAAAAGGCAGAACTCTTAGCACAACAGGATGTGGTCTGTAGCCATGTGGCTTTCTTTCTACTATTCTGTTACTCACCTGTAATACTCACCAGAACTCAATTATAGAGGCTCTGCCTGATATTATTATACTCAAAGGTCTTACCCTGAGACACCATGAAGGAATTAACTTTCTACTTAAAATCTTTACTATACAATCAAGTCTCAATACATGAATTTGGGAGGAGATGTCCAAATACCACCCAATAAGACCAAATTCCAAAGTATAGAGGAACAAACCATTATTGAAACCATAATATCTCTTTTGCAGGATTTGTTTTTATGTCTTCAGATTTCTCTTCCTCCCCCTCTTGTCCCTAAAATGATGTCTAGAATAGAGAAGATGGTGGGGAGTGGAGGTTCCATCAGCTCATATAATCTCCAGATAGAAAGGGCAGAAAAATCCTCTGATCCTCACTGTACCCTCTATCTCTGTCTCTGTCTCCACAGAAAGATGTTTTATCCACCACTTGACTATACCACCTGACATCTGTGGCTGATGTTATGACATTGATGTAACTTATGGGCTGGTCTCTGCAGACAGAAACAGCTCCATATCTTCCTTCCCTAAATGATTCAGCCCCATCTATACCCTCTCTAGTGTAACAGTTCGCACATACACAAGCACATACATGTACATACATGCACACACATACTCACACACACACACACACATAGGTCTGGTTCTGATTCCTACTGGGGCCCAGCTTAGGCCCACCCTCTAAGCCTTGTCTGAAGCCATTTCACTCCTTCCTCAGTAACAACCCCCTGCACACTGGCAAGCCCTTCAGCCAGCCTTTCTGAGAATTCTAGGTTTCCCTTTAAGGTTATGAGACTTTGGCTACAACTGAAAAATTGAGGGTGGCTTAGGAAAATTAAGTCCTGGAATTTCTTCAGCCCACCCAACCTCGTGGATCTTTAAAGTGTATTTTCATGCATTCACACCCAGCTGCTTGTGGAACAGCCTGTAAGGCATCTCCTTCTTGAGTTCCACTTGGAAAGGAAGGTAAAAGCCCTGAGGGAGGCAGTATTTTCTGAACTTCTCAGACATACCAACCCTATATTGTCCAAGTCAAAGCCTGAATAGGGAGTGTCATCATTCATTCCTGGACCGCCTTAGGGCCAGTTTTACTCTTTAAGACGTGGAAAGAGCAAGTTAGGAGTGGAGAACTTTAATGAGTTCAGTTGTCGATATTCTGAATTTGAAAAATCTATGGTACATCAAAGAGATATTCAGTGGGCATGTGGATTGTGGATCTGGAGCCTAAAAGGGTCTAAGCTAGTGAAGTAGATGTGAGAATGTTTCAAGTATTAGTGGCAGTCAATGTCATGAGAGTAGATAAGCTCACTCCCCCCAAAATTTGTAAAATGAGAAACGGAATAGAAAGGGGAACTGAGGAACACCAACATTTAAAGAATGTGCAGGGGAAAGGAGTAAACAAAGATGAGGAAAAATCCTGAGCAGTAAAATACAGAAAAAAAAGAGGAAAAAAAAGGTATTGAATTCTCAAGTAAGATATCCATTTGTATTTTAAAAATAAATAAATAAACATGTGTATGGTCTTTATAACATCCCTACTTTGGAGTTTGGGGGAGGATCTTGAGCTAGTTTCACTCATATTTTCCATTTCCCTAATCTGATATGTTTTCAAAAGACCTGCTCTTCTATAGATTCTTCTCTTTTTTTCTTTTTTTTTCTTTTTTTTTTTCTTTTTCTTTTTTTTTTTTTTTTTGGAGAGGTTTTTGCTATAGGGCGCATGTGCTCGCTAGACAGACAGAGAGAGACAGAGAGATAGAAAGCGAGAAATCACCCCCCAGGGGGGATGGCCATGCCGCAATCCCTTCCCCTCCTCCATTCTCCTCTCGGGATCTTGGGCACGCACGCACACGCGCCCGGCGTGAGTTTAAGCCACCTGGTCCGGGACGTGAACCGCGGTCGACTACGTGGGAGTCCAGCGACATAGCCATTACGCTAACTGCTGGTCCCTGGATTCTTAAAACTGGGGAAAAGAGACTTATTCACACAGTATAGTTAAACAGACACTGGATTTCACAAAGGCTTGCACGTGGATGGGCAATAACACTCCTGCTGAACAGTCACCAAAGTCCTAGCTTGGATCAAAGGAAATCCTCACTAGGTTCCATGGGAACAACAGTTATCAGAGTCCCCAGGTGATACTGACACAGACTGCACCCTCTGGAAACCCTTGGACAATGCCTGTCACAGGGGTCCTTCTCAGCAGTTCTCATTTCTGGTTGGATTGACCCTTTCTGGTCTAGCTATTTCTTTCTCATTTCATAACCTCTTTTCCCATTTCCTAAGTTTCTCTCCATGTTCAATACAACTTAAGGGGATGCTTTTCTCTCTGGATAGTCAAGGAAAGGAAGTCTTTCTATCACCTGTGATGTTTCCCCAAAGAATCATAGAGATTTTTTTCAATCGAAAACACGAGGATACTTTCAGTTTCTGTTTTAACTTTGTCATGTTCTTTCCCTAAAGCAATGAACTCAAAAAACCCAACTGCCCAGCAGTTAGCGTAATGGCTATATCGCTGGACTCCCATGTAGTCGACCGCGGTTTGCATCCCGGACCCAGTGGCTTAAACTCACACCAGGCGTGTGTACGTGCGTGCCCAAGATCCCAAGAGGAGAATGGAGGAGAAGGGATTGCAGCGTGACCATCCCCCCTGGGGGTGATTTCTCGCTTGAGTTGGGGAGCGGGGGGACAAGGAGAACTATTTCAAAGGAGAATAAGGGAAAAGACAGTGGTCTATCAGTGAGGAAACATCATTTATTATGTAAAATATTAGTCTGACAAGAAAACCCGGACAGTGTTAAAAAGATGACGTCTGGGGAACCAGCAGTTAGCGTAATGGCTATGTCGCTGGACTCCCACGTTGTTGACCGCGGTTCGCGTCCTGGACCTGGTGGATTAAAACTCACGCCGGGCGCGTGTGCATGCGTGCCCAAGATCCCGAGAGGAGAATGGAGGAGAAGGGATTGCGGCGTGACCATCCCCTCTGGGGGGGTGATTTCTCGCTTTCTGTCTCTATGTCTCTCTCTGTCTGTCTGGCGAGCGCACGCGCCCTATAGCGAAAACCTCTCCAAAAAAAAAAAAAAAAAAGATGACTTCTGGACATAGTACACTGAGAGCACCATCTAAAAAGACAAACCAGCAATGTCCAATAGACAGAAATATAAAATAAGCCCTTCTTCTCCTCCTGAAGAAGTAAGAAATAGAGAGGGATAACAAGTATTAAATCCTTACCAAAGTAGATTTTTTTTCAGGGCCTAATCTCCCTTCTATCCAAGAATAAATTCATTACTTTGGGCTGAACATTGACTCTTTCTGAGCTTCATGGTGCCATTTATAATGCAGATTTGGGGGACAGGAGGTGGCATGGTGGCTAAGGACTCCCATGTGGCTGACTGCAGTTACAGCCCCGGACACAGCAGCTTGAAAATCCTTCAGGTGCATGTGCACGCATGCCCAAAATCCTGAAAGGAGAATGCAGGAAAGGGAATTTCAGCCTGGCCATTTCCCCTGGAGGTGATTTCTCACTTTCCCTTTCTCTGTCTCTCTTTCTCCAGTGAGTGCATGTGCCCTATGGCAAAAAGAATTAAAAGAAAAAAGTCACATTTGTATTATGATAACCAAGAGTCAGGTCACTGATTTAAATGCTTCTTCGTCAGCCAGTATTGACCAGTTTCATATCATTAGTCTAAACAAAGGTGGATACTGTTTAATCCAGTTCACCTTTTCCCCATCCTCAGGTTCAGGTAGAAAACGTTAAGAAAGTGAAAGTGGCACCTCACAACAATCTCTCCAGCTCTGACCTCCATCACCTCACCCCAAAACGCTAGACTCCTTTACAAGGAGAGATTGAGAGATTATTCAGTTCCTTCTTACACATCACTGTCTACCTATCTAAAACCTTGCCTTCCTACTTAAGTCATGGGTTTTGGCCAGTGTTACTCTTCCCATAGCATTCCTTTTTAGTTTGAGAGAGGAATAAAAAATAATAATTCACATAACAAGAAAAATATTTCTAAATACAGAAATGAGAGGCAAATGTAAATTTTCTAACATAATCCTCTTAAGAAGCATCTGTGATAGGGGCTGGCAGGTGGTGTGGTGAAGGGCACTGGACTCCCACATGGCTGACCACGGTTCGAGTACTGAACCCGGTGGCTTACTTTCTCACTTTCTCTCTTCTCTTCTCTTCTCTTCTTCTCTTCACTCTCTTTCTCTCTCTCTTTCTCTCTCTTTCACTGTGTCCTTCTCTGGTCACATTAAAATAAATAAATTAAGTTAAATAAAATAATTATTAAAAAAAAAGAAAGAAGCATCTGTGATATCATGATCACACAAGACCACCAACTGAAGCCAGACCGTCTGGGTTAAAATCACAGGTCCCTACCTATATGCTTTGGGCATGCCATATATCCTCTCTGTGTCTCAATTTCTTCATCAGAGAAAAGTCGGAAATAATCTCTGCTTCATACTACTGTTAAAACATGAAGCTTGTAGGACACTGCCTACCACATATGAAAACACTCATTAAATATTATCTATGGACTATTGCTTACCTTCTTTAAAAGCTTTCAGCTTATCTTCTTATTTTATAATTGTCTTTCATGCCAAAGGAAATTAGTCATTCAGAATGATAATAATGCAAATGATGAGGATGAATTAACGATAGATCTGAAGAGAAGATGTAGGTTTTTGATCTACAGTAGCTTTTACAGCTTAGATATTTATTATTGGAGAATCTGACCCCTACCCTGACAGTAAAACAAAACAAAACAAAACAAAACAAAAACAACTCACTTACTGTTTGTAAGGAAAAACACCAGCTCTCATTAGTCAATTGACTCACATTGTAATTAGTTCAATCTTATTATATAATATAATTTGCTCTCAAAATGCTCATTTCAGTGACCAGAAGATGAAACTTGTCATGCTATAAGATCTACTATTTTAATGCCTTTTCTTTTATTAAGGTTGTTTGTTTTCATGGTGTGGAGCAGGGACTTTTCCAACAAGATGTCATGTGTATGTGCGCCCAGCACATACACGTTGAACCAGGAACCAAACTACCATCTTCCATATGCCTTCAGCATTGCAGAGCATTGTACTACCACCGTACCACTGAGGCCAGGCTTACTGTAGTCTCATAACAAGATAAGAAACCAATTAACCCGACTAATTCAGTAACAAATTCATTACAATTAAAAAAAAATAGGAGTTAGTATATGTATGGTATCATAAAAAATCTTTTGTAAAAAAAGTTTTTTTGACAATGTCAGCTGGGAGTAAAAATGGACTAGAAAATTGAGTCCAAGGTCAGAGATTATGGTCAGGGTGCTACTGTAATGAAAATTTTTATTATAAATGAAAAAGAATAAAGGATTGTTAACACAGAGGAATAACCACTCTGACACTTAGGCCCAAAAGGCTAAAGCAAAATATCCTTAATATTAACCTAACATGGTGACCTCATTATGCCTTAGTCAGTGTAATCCTTACCCATTAGCTGGGATATAGATTTTTGTACATGAGGGTATTGTTCTTTCTGTGTAAAAAAAAAAAAAAGCCTTTAGAAACAGTTCTAATAATTTATTACAAAATCTTTCTGGTGAAGCTGTGGGGTACTGGTAAGAATGTGGAGGTAGGGAAAATGCTATTTTTAAGATCCTAAAATGACTTTCTGATGCTGAGTATAAAATAGCCTGATTTGAACTTTGGATTTCCAGAAGAATTTCTTATTGAAACAGGATGAACTTCTCTCTTGAGAAATGCTGTTTTAAAATGAAAAGATCAAGGTCACTGTCAGGTGAGGTCACGGGAGTGTGGAAAGCAGCTGTGCCGCTGTATATAGATGTGTGGGAGGTATGTCTATGTACATGGATATAGGTGTGGGTGAATGGATGTGTGTATATGTGTGTGGCAACATGTTCATGCTGTGGGGGGCTGTCCAGATCCACCCATCATGACCCAGGCACACGTTTTCCAGCTTTAAGAGAGTGGCTGCAGACAGCTCATTGAAAGAGAGAGAGAGACTTGCTCAAGTTTAATTTCCCTTGCAGGGGAAGCCCATATCCGACGACTGATTGATGCCTGGGTAGAAGGCCAAAACAACTTTCCATTCAGAATAGCCCCCAAATACTGTCCCAGTTCCAGAGCTCCTTGTGATATATGCTGAGGCTTTTGCTGCCTCTGCATTGTTTTCTGCACTTCCTCACATGGGTCTTTGTGATGACTGTCCCAAA
This sequence comes from Tupaia tana, assembly GCA_026018925.1. Lineage (NCBI taxonomy): Eukaryota > Metazoa > Chordata > Mammalia > Scandentia > Tupaiidae > Tupaia > Tupaia tana. The sequence goes on from JAKSZU010000020.1 coordinate 9,887,381, forward strand.
GACTCCCTGAACATAAATCTCCATCTCAAAGTCTGTCTCCCAGGGGAAAAAAAAAAAAACTAAGACATTAAGCACTTATTATTCAGCATCACTTTTAGCAGAAGGTTGGTTTACTGATTATAAATGTTGAAAGGAGATGAAGGCAGGATAGATTTTTAAATTTTGTCCAAGTACCCATTGGTATACAACCTGTGAAGAACTAAGATGGTGGTTTATTATTTTGCTAGTCTGATCACGTGTGTGTCTTCCCTCAGTGCAGATTCCTAAAAAATTGACTACATTATCATCATAAAAAATAATAATAATACTAATTCCAGTCTAACTATACCATCATCCCTCTAAACTGCTGAAGTACCATGACCCTTGCTTTTCAAAGACAGTAGTGTTGGATTGAGTGACCCTTTGAGACTAGAAGGGTTTAAATCAGAACTAGGCAAATTTCAGTGAAAGATAGTAGAAATGACAACATAGTGTGTGTTTTCAAAATTATTATGGACAATATGTGGTTCTTCTAATAACCAGGAGCAGGCAGGAAAATTCAGTGAGATATAATCAGGGCATGTCAATCATTTGGTCTCAATTGAGAACAGGTACAACTTGGAGATCAAAGCAGACAGGCAGTTGACATCAAAGAAATCTATCAAATAGAAGCAATGCAGTCATGAAACTGAGGTTCAGAGCTAGGTTCCAACAAGATGCATGTAAAGAGGGCTTGGGATCAAGTTTGTGGGAGAATAAGTATCTAAAAAGAAGCCACTATTTTTTTTAGAGGTTTTTGCTATAGGTTTTTGTGCTCGCCAGACAGAGCGAGAGAGACAGAGAGATAGAAAGCGAGAAATCACCCCCCAGGAGGGATGGCCATGCCGCAATCCCTTCTCCTCCATTCTCCTCTCGGGATCTTGGGCACGCACGCACACGTGCCCAGCGTGAGTTTAAGCCACCAGGTCCGAACCATGGTCGACTATGTGGGAGTCCAGCGACATAGCCATTACACTAACTGCTGGTCCCGAAAGAAGCCACTATTTGATTCTTCCAGATGTCTCTCATTATTTTGGTTCCCTAGCCTGGCCAGAGTAGCATGTGTTGGTTGGGGCTGTTATTCAGTAGCCTAAGGCCACAAAGGAGACCCAGGTGTGATTCCAGATCACTTTAAAATCCAGGTTCTGTGATGTGTGCTGTAGTCCTAGCTACTTAGGAGGCTGAGGCAGGAGGATCACAATGAACTGAGACCCTGCATATTAAGAAAAAAATAAAACATTATCCACTATTTTCTCAATGTGTTCCCATCACTTTTTAAAGAATATTGAAAATTTGTAATTTTGGGAGAATATTATATTTTATTATTATTATTATTTTAATTCTTCAGAGAACACGTGCACTCAGCAGAGAAAAATGGGATTGGGGTGGTGAGAGAACACTTCCCAAGGGGCATAGTCATACTACAATCTCTTCTCTATTTCTCTCTTCTTTTGGGACTTTGGACATGCACACACCCATGCGTGGCATAATTTTCAAGCCACTAGGTCTGGGGCTCAAACAACACACTCAGCTATGTCGGATTCAGCCATTAACCACCAGACCTTGGGCTGGCCTTGGACAATATTCTTATGGGAGAAATCTGCTTCCACCCTTGCAGATCCTTCTTTTCAGAGACTAAACTTGGTCATAGGCTGGTAGTCTGGTCTCGAACAAAGCAGAGCATGGTTGCCAGAACTCAGACACCAAGGTCTTTTGTCAAAGAATAAAATTGATTGGTTGAGCTCATGGATAGGGATCAGAAAATCCCAGCTACAAAGAGAGAAAACATATAATGAGGGAAAAGTATTGGAATAGGACAGGAACAAGACCTGGAATGGTGAACACTTGTCGAGAATTAAGGGATGTTATGATCTGAATGTTTGTGTCTCCCCCAAAATTCCTATGTTGAGACCTAATCACCAATATAATGATATTAGGAAGTGGGAAATTTGAGAGGAGATTAGCTCATGAGGTAGAGTCCTAATGAAAAGAATTAGCACCCTTACTAAAGGGACTCCAAGGGAGTGATCTTGCCCCACTTCTACCATATGCGGACACAATGAAGGACACTGTCTACAAGTCAGAAAGCCAATCCTTATGGGACACTGGATCTGCCAGCACCTTGATATTTGACTTCTCGTTCTCCACAACTATGAGAAAATAAATTTCTTTGTTTATAAGCCACTCGATCTATAGTATTTTGTTATAGTGGCCTGAGTGTACTAAGACAAGAGGAGACAGCTATTTAAGAAAATCGTTATTGAAAAAGAACTTTGAGAAATTTTCTGGTAAGACAGAAACTGTTGGTACAGAATAATGTATACATTCCACTGAACACTTGTGAAAAGCAACTTTGCCCATAAACACATAGAACTGGTATATTCTCATGAATGAAAACCCCAGAAGACCTCTCCAAGAGATTTATGGTAGATTCTCTATACTTATTCACAAGCCTAAGGAAATTCAGGCTCACTAGTCTCCACCCCCACCCCAAGTGGTTCTGATAAAACCAAAACTTCTATTGAACCTAATCTTTGTTGGTCTAAATATATCTAAAGAGATTAACTCAGAGATGATAATAATATCCATGTGCTTTACTTAATAAGACTTGATCACACATTACCTCACTTGAATGTATTGCTGTGATCATTACCTTATAGATGTGAAAACTGGTGCTGCAAATGATATTATAAGGGATATCTTACCAGAAGGTATCAGAATCAGAACAGAAACAGAAGCTTCTGGACTCCTAAGTTAATTCCCATAACATCATTGTATAGCATCCCTCTATCTTACACGTAGACAGAGTTGATATCCCACAAACAGTCAATAAGTGTGAACTGAAGGGACATTCTGTAAATAGCATTGTTTACCTGTGACGTGACATGTTCTGCCCTCTGGTGGATTTTGAGAATTCAACATATCAGATTTCCTTTGGGGGCACAGATTTCCATTGTAAAGTAAAAAGTTCAGAATAGGCATTTATAATATTTTTTCTAGATATACAAATCTGGTGAGGTGTAGAACAGACTGTGTGTGGGGTGGAGGGGCACACAAAATTTCCCATATTGACATCAAAAGTGTTGCTTTTCAAGTGCACTTTTCCTGTTCTGAGGGAGGTACAAGTTCTGGAGGTTAAACTGTATTCATACTGGGGCCAGCACGGAGTGTAGTAGTTAAGGCTCTGGATTTCCACATGGCCATCAACAGTTCGAGTCACAAACCCGGAAGTTTGAAAATCACACCAGTGCGTGGCGTGCATGCCCCAAATCAAAGAGAAGAATGGAGGATAAGGGATTGTGACACGGCCATCCACCCTGAAGGATGATTTCTCACTTTCCCTCTCTTTGTATCTCTCCAGTGAGTACACATGCCCCGAAGCAAAAACCTATAACAAACCAAAACAAAAACTATATTAATACTGAGTTAATTCAACAGGAACATTCTGATATTCATTAAATACTTGGTGGTTCAAAACTTTCCTTCTTCTCTCTTACTCTCAGGAGGTTTTTCCTTTCTATGAATCCTTTCATGTGTATTTAGGGTATAATTAAGTATAATTCAGGTATACCTAGTTAGTTGATGATTTTCTAGTCCTAACTGAAGGAGGTTTAACTTACAAGCTATTAGTAATCAGTTACCCATTGATTTTGACGCAAACTGGAGGCACAGTTAAATATTAAAGAATATCTAGATGTATATTTACAGGTTCAATTGTGTCACAAATGTAATTACTCTCAATTACAACTATATATGGACACACATACAAACATTCTATATCAAACACTTGTTTCATATGGCTTTACAGTTTACAGTCTTCTTTCACATACACCCACAGAACATACTGTGTAGTATTTGTGTGACCTGATGAGTCATCCCCACTTGTTTTGCCTAGGTTATTGAATTGCTCTGTCTTAAATTCTTTCCTTTGGCATGTTACAAACACAGCCCACAAACATTAGAAATATGCTTACCACCCAAAAGATCCCAGCTTGATATTTTACAAAATCTAAAAATGGACACTAATAAGAGGCCTCAGTTATGTGAAGTATCTAAAATTCCACAGTAACCCAGTTCTCTATGCAGACTATGAAGGTCATTTGTCTTCATTAATAAGCAGCTGTACAGGGGCCAATAGGTGGCATGGTGGCTAAGGTGCTAGACTCCCGCACGGTTGACTGCAATTTAAGTCCCAGACCTGGCACATTGCTTTCTCTCTCTCTCTCTGTTTCTCTCTGGTCAAACTGAAGACGAATAAGAATAAATAAAATAAAATAAATAATTCTAAAAAATAAAAAGGCAGCTGTACAATCAGAATATAGGTCTCACCTCACTTATCAAACAAATTCAGCTCCTACAACTAGGTCATTAAGTGAACTGGTTAATAAACAAGGAGCTTAAAGACAGATGTCTTGTGGTGTGTTGTGGGACACTAGGGTGTGTATTTTTCAATAAATATCACATGACACCACACTAGAATAAAATAATTCTGTCTGTACAAAAAGCATACATTAGATAAACCCCAGAAAGTGGTGAGACACAATACTATAAATCCTGTATAATCATTTTTATTTTTTCTGAATAGTACTATGCGTACACAATAAATTACAGATTATAAACATAATGTGTAGTCTTGTTTGATAGTGAACACTTCATGTTGTGAATGCTAACCAACTGTGGGACCAATATAAAGACTGAAAAAGGCGATTCTGTGCATTGGAGAGTGGCCATTAAACAGGTCATTAAGGGAGGTGTGGCTGTAATTTGCTTAAATCTCCTCATCCTGAATCATGAAATCATGAAATCTTAGATTTGGGAGAGATCTCAGAAAATTACTGAAAATATGGATTAGGACAGCCTAGGTTGTTTCTGTTTAATCGTTGCTATTTATTTCTTTTGATAAAAGTTCGTTCATTCCCAGATCACTTAATACAGTGAAGGATGGAATGTTTCATGAAGCGGATGGTGCAAGTTGCATATGGACTGAGTTTCTGCTCACCCAGGAAGTAGTACTGACTTTTAGTCTACTAATTACGGAGTATATGAGATTGTCCTGCTCAAACTGATTTTTCAATATCATTTTACTTTCTCATGCCTTGTTATTTTTTATGTACATACATTTGTTTTTAATTTATTTGTTTTCCATTTTCCGGCCTGTTTATTTCCAGCCCTCATCTACTATTATTTTATCTTGTCATTTTCACAGACTCTTTGATCTTCCATTTTTGTTTCTGAAGTCTTGGCTACTTAAGAAGAAAGTTTTTACTAAGAATAATACATTAATCCATATTGGAACTTTTTCTTTTACAGGTTATAGTTCTGTAGCTACTTACTTAGTCTGAGAGCTTACTCATGAATTACTGAGTTGTTCTTTAATTTATTCTAATTGTTGTTTTAGAATCTGATTTTTTTTTTTTGCTTCAAGTCATTTTCTTTGTTTCTCCTATTGACCTTCCTTACAGTCCACTTAATTAATATACAATGCCTTAAATTTAGAATTTAGAATAGAATAAATTGATTGAAAGCAAGATCAGGACCATACTTACTCTGCTGTAAAAAGTCAAATAGCTACATAGCCTTCTTTAGTACAATAATTGCAGTATAAAATAATATTCTGTCAACACAAAGGATAAAAATAATCCATTTATGAATCAAAATGATAATTTTCCTAGAGCCCATTTTATAAGGTCTTAAAATATAAAACTAAATCTTTTAATATCTTTATAAAAACTAAAATTAGTATATAATTTAATCACTCATTTATATAGGCATTTGAACAAATCTAAAAGCTCAAGAAATAATGAGATGGAAATAGATGGTTTTTATACTGTCACAAAGATAGACTTATTTTACTGCTTTACTTAGTCACTACTGAAATGAATTTCTCTATTATAACATAAACTAGGCCAAGACACCATTATGGTACATATATAAACGAGTTGCCATCTTAAATTAATTCTTCTACAAAGAATACCTCTAAAATTTGTGGGAAATCCTTGAAGAATCAAAACATTTAAAAACAATGTTTTTAATTGAATAGAAATTCAATCGCTCAGCAATGTAGAAGTTAAAGAATTGACTGCAAGTTTTTTTTTCTGACTGAAATAATTCAAAAGATGTTCTGATTTCAGAAATCATAGTATTAGAAGTTAATGCTTTTATTTAAAAATAGTAAATATAATTGAGATATTTATTTAGAAAAAAAAATCCTTTCCATATATTTCTGAAAAATAAACTGACAGATGCTGCTGGGCAAATGAACTTCATGAAAGTTTATGTGAATGTAAAAGGCAAATATTCCCAATTGCTTAGGAAATATGGTTCTGGAAACGTTTCACCATAGTTTCCATCTCTTGTCTATATCAAAGTCCAGCAAACAAGAGAATATTTTAAGCCAAATTAAGTATTTGATTAATATTCCACAAAAATCTGAACACAGGAGGCTACTGCAATAGCCTCGTGTGTAACCTTTCACCTCTCCATTTGTCCCCTCTCAACCCGCACCTCAACTAACCTTATTAGTTGGTAATTCATATGTGTGTATACATGATCCAATTTCACACTTTCAAGGTACAATCCCTGGTAGTCCCAATAAATGAACCTAAATTTGAATCTTTATTTATTTTTTTAATTTTCTGGAGAGCACGTACACTCACCAGAGAAAGACAGAGAGTGAAAAAGAAAGTGAGAAAGTAATAAAAGAAAGTGAGAAAGTGGTCTCTCTGGAAGATAGCCATGCCACAATCCTTTCTCCTCCATTTGCCCTTTGGGATTTGGGGCATGTTCACACATGTGCCCAGTGTGTTTCTCAAGTTGCTGGGTTGGGGATTTGAACCCTATAGTTGACCATGTGGGATCCAGTTGCCTCAACCACCATTCCACTGGCTGGCCCTTAAACTTTAATACTTAAAGTGACTCTTGCCAGAACAATGGATTTGTAAACTGCTATAGCAGTTATTTATGAATTTATGCTTAGAATATCTACTACTGCATAGAGTAAATATATAATTGATCCAGAAACCAGGCTGCTTTTAAGGTTTTAAAGGGGCTTAGTCTAGGGCCAGCCCCATGATCTGGTGGTATCACTGCAACCTCATGCTTCCATTATCACAGCTCCTACTACTGACTCCGATCATCCTGCTTCTTTTCATAAATACTCTTGTGCTTATATCAGTTCCACTTAGATAATCCCAGATAATATCCTTATCTCAAGAACCTTAACTTATACTGTAAATTCCCTTTATTATATAAGTTAACAAATTCAAAAGTTCTGGGGATTAAGACATAGTTATCTTCCAGGGATACTATTCACTCCATCATAACTACCATAAATCAGAAGGTATAAACTGAAACTATTCCCAGAAGACTGGGATGACGGTTCACCCTTTCGAACTGGTTTATCCTTTCATAGGTAACATCAGCGAGAAGTAGGAGACCTCAGCCTTGTGCCTCCACCAAAACAAAATGAAAATTAAACAGCTGTACAAGAAGGAAAACAGCTTTGGGAAAGCTCAAAAGTCCATTTAAGAAATTCCAGCAACACAGTTGGGAGTGGGGGGAGAAAGAGAGAGAGAAATGGCACAATATGGGCAGGAAGAACAGTCTCATTTTGCCTGCATTATCCCATCCCCAAGGCCAGGACTACTCAGTGCTGAGGGGAACATAAATTTAGCTCATAGAATAAAGGAGAGCAAGGTAAACAATAGTGCCGCCACCTTTGGGAACGCTGCCTGAAGGACTCACCTCTGTCCCATTCCACCCATATCACTGGGTAGACAGGCACAATGAGTTAGAGTTATCTGGAGATGGGGAGGGACAAAGAGGGGCAGAAGTCATCAGTATCATCCATTTCATGGGTGTCACAGCCATCCCCGGTGTCCTGCCCTACAGAAGGCCCCAGCATCTCCACTGCTAAGTTCATCAGCTCTTATGGCCACCATGAATTTCCTTAATTTTTCTCCACTAAGGATCCTACAGTTCTCACTGTCATGAACTTCAGCAGTCAGTTCCACAGAAGAGACAGAGGTTTTCACTGCCCAGGGCCTTGCATTTATTTGCTTTCACAGACTCCAGTTGCCTAGCTGCCATTCCCCTTCATTTGATAGAGCTATCCCCACTGCTTCATGCACGCCCACAGGGCCCTGTAGCCACATGTGAGCATGACACCGTTCCCGGCCCCCACTGCTTTCCTTTCACATTCAGTTGGCCCCTGCCACACGTGTACCCACAGTTGGCACTATCTCTGCCACTGTCCCTAGCTTTCACTATCATGTACTTACTTGTAGCCAGCCCTTAATATTATATACGTAGCCACCACCTGCCCCTGCAGCCAAGTGCATGCAGACTGCCAACCACAGTCATTATCACCACCTGCCCTGGCCCCTTGCTTCTAGACCCAGAGATACTGCTAAGAATCCCAACAGCCCTTGAAGACACTGAAGATCCCCCATAGTTTTTGCTGCTAAGGACTGCACATTTACCAACATAGTGAACTCCATGCCCCAAATACACAGCATGCCACTGCACTTGACACCCATGTCACTAGACCCAATGCCATTATATCCGGTGCCAATTCACACTTTTATGTGCCCCTCCCCCACAGGTGAAGGTCTTTCTTTACCAAAGCCACAAGGTCTGAAAGAGGTGACTGCTTCTTCAAATGTGTAGATACCTCAAAAGGCTATAAGGGGACCAGCAGTTAGCCTAATGGGAATGTTGCTGGGCTCCCATGTGGTCGACCGTGGTTCAAGTCCCAGACATGGTGGCTTAAACTCATGTCGGGCGTGTGTATGTGCATGTCCAAGATACCTAGAGGAGAATGGAGGAGAAGGGATTGCGGTTTGGCCATCCCCCCTGGGGGGTAATTTCTCACTTTCTGTCTCTCTGTCTCTCTATCTTTCTCTGTCTTTCTGGCGAATGCACGAGCCCTATAGCAAAAACCTCTCAAAGGAAAAAAAAAAAAAAAAGAAAAGAAAAAAAAGGCCGTAAGGATCATGAAGGATCAGGAAAACATGGCTCCACAAAGGATCACAATAAACTTCCAGTAACCAACCCCCCCAGAATGGTAAGATATCCAAATGGTCTGACAGATAAGTCAAATAACTTTCTAAAGAAGATCAGTGAGTTACAAGAGGACATAAATAAACAATTTAACAAAATGAAGGAACACTATAACAATAAAATTTGAAGTTCAGTGAAGACATAGAAAACATTAAAAAGAGCCAAACAGAAATTTTGGAATGGAAGAATACAATGACTGAACCAAAAAATGCAATGGAGAGCTTCAATAGCAAACTGAACCAAGCAGAAGAAAGAATCAGTGATTCAAAGACAGGATATCTGGAATTACTTGAAGGAGAAAAAAGCAAAACAAAAAAAGATGAAAAAAGCCTATGGGATTTATGTGACATCATCCAGAAAGCTAGCACTTGCATTATGGGTATTCTAGAAGAAGAGAAAGGGAGAAACACACAGAAAGCTTGCGTAAAGAAATAACTTCTGAAAACTTTCCAGATCTGAGGGGAGAGATGGATGCATTTCCAGCATGGATTTATGCCATTTCCTACTGCACTTGCACAATCCACTAAATGTAATACAGATGCATTTGTGAATCTGTCTTTTCTTCCCTACCAGAATTAAGTTATTAATGATAGGAACCATGCTTTCAGCATGGTTCAATACCTGCAATGGAAACATGTCCGACGGTCTCTAGGCCCGTATCTATTAGTGAGCCCCTTGAAGCTGTTGGCCGCCGCCGTTGGCCGCTGAGCCAAGATGGCGCCGCTGGCTGCATAGGGAGGCGTGTACAAACAACTCCTTCTACAGCCAATCAGGACTTGCCTCGTGCAGGTGAAGGAACTTGGGGGTGGGGCCCCAGGAGGACCCTATATATACGGGGAGAAAAGCTGAAGAGAAAGGAAGCTAGCTGAAGAAAAAAGGAAACCTGTGAATAAAGACTGCGTGAGGAAGAACCGGGTGTCCTGTCTCTGCAGAAGTGACGCCGACATGAAGCCACATCTCAGCTTATCCTGCCAGAGATCCAAATACAGGAGTCACTTGATACACCGAACTGAAGAGAGCTTTGTTCCTGCTAAAGAGAAGAACGTTTC